>JAQMRL010000027.1:332008-467008 GCA_035578175.1 Catonia carolina
CACATATCAGAGTGCGTTTACTGTATTGCGTTATAAAAATCAAGATATGGCACTGTACATTGTTACCCAACATAACACTATTCAACACAACTGTCTAATAGCCTTTTTCGGAAATTTTGTTTTAGTTGTAAAAATTTATAGAATATCATAATTCAGTATCAGAGGACGTGAGTTTTTCCGTTCATAATGAGTCAATAATCTAAATTGCGGTATACATTAATCTGTGTTTATTTGTGTTGTTGTTTAGGTGATCAGCCCCTTTAGGCTGGTTTGAACCCGTAGAGGTTTTACTAAGTAAAACGAGGAGTGAGGTGGTTTACAGTTGCCTTCCTCACTGAGTGGAAAAGTACGCTTATCAGCATGCCGGGCCCTCTGAAAAGCTCAAATTTTCCACTCTGCAAACGACACCTTCATTTCATTCACCACAGGTCCGAAATTCATTACTTTCAGAGGAGATAACTATGATTAGTGTCTTTTTACACCTCTACCTCTTCTGTTCTTGAAAGATTCAGTCATTTAATTGGTCTGACCATGTGATAAGAAACATAACTATTTATTTTAGCCCTGCAATGAACGGATCGAGTGTAAATAATTTGACACTCCGTCTGTCTGTTATGGGCAGTGTGTTTATTTAGAGAAAAAAAACTGAAAAGTTGCTGTAGATCACAGAAATCTATCTACGGTCTACGAATGGGGGAGGATAGGATACCTAAGCAGACACTGGGTTATAAGCCGGAGGGCAGGAGAGAACAAGGATGCCCGAGAAAGAGATGGGCAGATTTAAGAGGTTTGGAACAGGCAAAGATGCCTAATACTTGAAAGGCAGAAGAAGAGAAGTTGCTGTACAGTTCAGCTGTTGTTAGTTTGCTCCTTCTGTCAACAAACAAAAGCCACCTACTACAGGGTGCACGCTAGAGTTTCCGACTTTACGGATCTCGTATTCCTATTAAGTTAAATATTTTTTAAATTATAAGTACTTAAAGTACTAAAACCATCTGTCATAATAAGATGTAGATCTAACAATTTCATTAAAAAAATACTTTTAAAAGTTATTTTGTATTTAAATACTTTTGAAAGTATTTGTTGTTACTTTTTAATCAGTGTGTACACATTTTGATATAATGCGCATGCTCAGTGACGTCATTATTTGTTTACATTAGGAGCAAACTAAGAGAGGCTGGACTTTAGATCAATAGCTATGTCCACACTTGTGTGATGTCGCATGCACTGTTTTTTCTCCTCAAAAATAATTAACGAATATTTTTGAACACTACACTAAATTAAAGCCTGTTCTTTCTTGCATTGATTGGTTTGACTTAGATTATTTTATTTAGAAACTAGTCAGAGATGCAGCAATTTATGCATAAAGAGTACTTAGATTTTAGCCGGTTTTCCGTTAATGTGGTGGTTTTTAAATGTCCGTTAATCTGTCCAGGCTTTTCATAAAAGAACGGCGTTAAAATACGTTGAAGATCAGAGTTTTTTTCTATATGAACATTTTAAAATTGAAGTCTGATGTTCTATTTTAAAATGCCAGCCAGTTTCTGTTTTAAAAGTATTTCGGCTTCACATCAAGATAGGGATATTATTTTTGGACTAAATCATGCATTTTTACAGCAGTATATTGCCATGTGTCGCATTTTGCAGTTGTAATTAGAAATAGGTATGAGTGTTAATAGAAAATTCTATTAGCCTCTAAACTTTTTGAGAGGACTGAGCTCTATAGGCGGTATCTGCTCCGAGTAAGTTTTTTTAGAAAAACAAACTTTTGTGTTTTTCCTGCTGCAAACTCATTCCGTAGCTTATTTTGAATTATTTAACGATGTTTTCATTAAAAAAAATAACGCTTTGCTTGACAAACTTTTATGAAAATGCATGGTTCAGTCTAAAAATCATTTCATCAGAACCCTCGAAGTATTCCATCAGAGACCTCGTATAAAGTATTTATTTGGCCATTGAAATAATAAATGAATAAAAGTGAAAATAGATGTTGATTTATAGTATAATGGGGGTATTACTAATTTGATTATAATGAAGAGGAGAGAGAGGTATGAGTGTAGTAGTACACTATACAAACTTTTTATTCATAATAATATAGGTGATTCAAAAAGAGCGCCGGTTTTGATATATCAAATTAAGAGATTTATTTTATTGAAAAACTGAAAATAAATACATCAACAAGTTCATCTTACCTTTCCGATTTCATGTATGAAACATGATGGTCATGCATGTGTCCTCCTCTACTGCGCTGACACGCATCAACTCTGTCCATGAAATTGGGATATCACTGCACGACAAGTTTGCGACTTCCATTTGCCCGATAACCCTTCGAATTTCCTCCTTCAAGTCATTGATGTTTCGGGGTTTATTGGCATACAAAAATGACTTCAGATGACCCCAAAGATGAAAGTCACAAGGCATCAAGTCACACGACCTTGGTGGCCATTGATGGTCGGAATTACGAGAAATGATGCGATCCTGGAAACCGTTCACGGAGCAACAACATTGTTTCTCGTGCAGAAACTGAATTTTATACGGGTGATATTGGAGATCGTACCGAAGAATTTTCCGTACAGAAGAACATCGTAAACCCAATTGTTGAGAACGGCGACGTATTAATTTTGCTGGGCTAAACAGCCACACTGTCACAAACCAACACAACGTTCTGCTCAGTTCGGCCAGAACGACGACGTCCAGAACTTTTAAGGTCGACTGTTGAACCCGTCTCAAAAAACTTTTTCATGAGCCTGCGAACTGTTTGATTCATTCGGTGCTTCATTACGTCCTAGAGTACCGCAAAGTTGCCTGACAGTAGCCGCATAACTCTCTCCACTCTGGTAAAATGTTATGACGATTAACACTCGTTGTGTAATAGTAAACTTCTCCATGGTTAGACACAGACTGCGAGAGTACTACACTGCGAACAAGAGAAACTACAACTGAATCGTCAATCGGAAATGTTCTCCGAAATAGAAATGAGGTCTAACAATGTTGCCAACCGATAAACAAAAATTTACCAGCCGTTTAAAAACCGGCGCTCTTTTTGAATCACCCGTTAGTTTAGAGCATGTAGAAAACAGTGAAGTTCCTGGGGAGTATCTCTAGATAGATCTTTGTCTTGGGACTTCTATACCAATCAAGATTGTAGTAAAATATCATCTGGCCGTATTTGCACTAAAATACATCGCCAGATTAAATGATAAAAAATTACTAATGGCAGCTTATCATGGCCTCATTCTGTCTCATATCCGTTATGGTATCTTGGTATGGGGTAATTCTAGCATGCGTAATATGAATAGGGTTTTTAAAATTCAAAAGAAAGCTATTAGGTGTATGGTGGGAGCTAACCTCATCCACACCACTATTTAAGCAGCTTAAATTGCTTACAGTCCCTGTCTCTACATTTTTGAGGTGATTATGTATGTTAGGCAAAATAATTTTATGCAGAATTTCAATGTTCACAATCATAACACGAGAACCAGGAATGATTATTATGTGGCTAATCACTCCACAAGATTGTTTGAACAAAAACCTACTTATGCAGGGAGAAAATTCATAAATAAATTACCCCAATCTTTAAAGTGTTGTGAGGATTTTTTTATACAAACAAAAAAAATTCACTTTCCCAATGATTTATAAATTTTCACACAATTAAAATCTTGATACCCACAACACATGATAACTCCAGTTCAATATAAAAAAAAGAAAAAAGTAAATCATCAAAATATACACAGTAGTTGTTGAAAAATAGTTTTTTTTTGTGAACTACTCGGACGACACTAACCTCAAAATAGACACATTGTAAACCAACCATGCTTTTCTCTTATTCGATATTACACAGTTAAAAAAATCGTTTATTTCGTTATTCGATACTATCGTAATGTCTATTTTCTTAGCTTCATTTTAAGTATACACTTTCCCCATCTATCGTGATACATACGAACTATATTTCGTTTTAATAAGAATACCGATAGATTGTTACCATATGTGCTTCGGCACAATAGCAGGGTAACGATATATCGTTACCCTACACGTAAAAGGGTTAATGTTTTGTTGTTGCTAGTGGAGCATTTATCTATTGTAATAGTTTTTGTTTGTCGTGTGTTTGGTGTAGGCCTCAAGCACCAGACGACCTGTCAGTGCGACGTGGAGACTGGATCTACGCAGACCTTAGCAAGCAACCGGTAGACGGTTGGCTTTGGGTATACGCACCAAAAACAAGAAAGAACGGATTCATACCTAAAGCGTACGCGCGGCCACCTGCTATGACAAGTCTATAATGTAAGTATTAATTAATTACATCCCCACCGTACGATTATAAGTATTCATTTATAGTTTTCAATCAAATTTTTGAAAATGATTTTCATGTGTGACTTTGAAAACGCATTAACCACTATCCTTTAAAATATGTTCATTCAAAAATAAAATCTTTATAATGCATCCTGCAGTTTGAAATTAATTCTATTATTTTCTTTTTCATTTTATGACCACAAAGGATCACTTTATTAGTCTCTTTGGTTAGTTCTTTTTCTTCGGCAGTTTATTTCTTTTTCATTTCTTTTCTTTGCCAATGGACTTTTTTTCATTCTGTCGGATCTTGCTTTTCTCAATTCGTCTGAACAAATCTGTTCTTTTCGTTTAATTGTTTTTAATGATAAAATTTTGTTTTGTCTTTAATCGTTTCATTGTAAATTGGTGTGCGATCTAATTCTATTTTATATAATAAATTTATTATTTTATCAAACATCCTATGTAGGATTTTTAAACAGCCGTATTATTTATATGAAGATGTGTACAAGATACACGAAAGCGCTATAAACATTGGTAAGTGTTTTATTGTTACCGTATTCTGGTGGTTAGAAGTATATATTTCCAATAAATTTATATAATAAAATTTCACTAATGTTCCTTTTTAACTGCTTCAACTTTTATTTTCACTTACGCGTGTTTCGGTGGATCCACCATCATCAGAGTAAATAACATATAATTGAAACTAAAAATTTTATTAGAGTTTTATACAAATGACTGAAGATGTATCATCTTCTGTACATTTTTAATAAATAAGTTTTTAGTTTCAATTATATGTTATTTACTCTGATGATGGTGGATCCACCGAAACACTGCGTAAGTGAAAATAAAAGTTGAAGCAGTTAAAAGGAACATTAGTGAAATTTATTATATAAATTCATTTGATGAAATAGAACTTTAAAATATGATTGCGATGTATTGAGAAATATTCAAAATACAGCGCGATATATGAAGAGTTTGTCATTGACTCTTGGCAGTCCTTCGAAAAAATTCAAATTCGCTCAATCGGCTTTTTACTTTCTCTTGCCCATATGAATAGGAAGGAAAGTATTGTTTTCATGTCAATTTTTCGAAATCGAGTTTTCACCGGATCTACACGTTTTCAGACCCCCTGAACCCAAAACACATGTTTTTAGCGATTGGTCTGTGTGTGTGTGTGTGTGTGTGTGTGTGTGTACAAAATATCTTAAGAACGGAACATCGTACGAACTTGAAACTTAAGTTACATACCACTACCGGACCCGACACGAACATTTTCATCAAAAATCGGTCAACCGGAAGTAGTAGTTTATTCGTGTAATTTTTCACTTTTTTGCGATTTTCTCAAAAACTGGTCCTACAATTTTTTTAAAAATCGCCTGGTTTACTAAATTTTTTATTCTCTACAAGATAGGGTAGGCGCCATGTTTGCTGAAATTCTTGGTGAGGCTGTTTTTACGTAAAAAAAAGTTTTTTTTTTTAAATTACAGCTTTAATATGCATTATAGCGCAAAAATTTATGTAATAAAAAATGTAAATAAAAATTCTACAACTTTTATTTCAAACATATTTTTGTGTAACGCTTAGTTCAGCGTGAATTAGCGATTTTCTGTTTTTTCTCATGAAAACGTGTGAAAAATCGATTTTTTTAACATTTCGGCCTTAATATGCATTTTATGACAAAAGTGTATATAAAATCGAATTTATAGAAAATTGAAAGATCTACAACTTTTATTTAGAGCATTTTTCTCTACAGAGCCTAGTTTAGTGTGAAAGAGTGATTTTCCGTTTTTTTAAGGCAAACTGAGATAGATTTTCATTTTGTGTCTTTCATATATGATTAAAATAAGGTTATGTTTATTGAGGTTAGTTTTTTGTTTATTTCTAATGTTTTATTACTAATGTTAGGTTTATTGTTAATTATTTGCACTGGCAAGAGAAAAGTTGTGTGAGTGTTTCACACCAGATTTTTGGCATTGTAAGGGTTAAATGATTCAATGTGGTCATAAAATAATATTAATTTTGTTTTTTTTTTTGTTTTGGTTGCAGGTGTCAAAATTGAAAGATTGTTTGAAGAAATTTTGAGTACGAGCACACGACAATAACTAATGCCATTTTAAATAGCCATATTCCATTCATGTTGTGCCATTTACAGGTTTTTATTTTGTCTCCGTGCAATTTTTTAACGTAATATCAAATTAACGATCAATTTTTTTTGTTTTTTGTATTAACCGTCCATTAAATTTTATCGTTCATTTAGCAATTAATCAATTAAATAAAAAGCGATTACACGAGGGATGTGTTTATCTATGAGCTTTATTGGATCAAGTTCTTTCTCTGGATAAGCTGAAACCTTATTTAAAATTTTATTCGTTATATTGTACGTAAGTTTTTTTGTAATATTTCATTTTGGAACACTTTTCATAGGCTCAAATATGGTTCTTATCATGAAACTACCGTACCAGAACAATAAAAAATCCCTTTAAAAAGACTGGTGACTCGTCTAAAGTAAAGGAGTCGGTTAGAGAAGTGAGATTGCGTGTTGATTTAACTCGGGGTTATCCATCCTCATAATCGGATCAAGCTCACGAAAGCTAAGAAAAAATTTAAGTAAGAAGCCACTTTTCTGAGGAATCGAATACTATTTTACTTTCCTAATTCGACTTTGATTTCTTGACTTCCAGTTTTTTTTTTTTTTTTTGGCCAATCTGATTGAAACCAGAACTTCAAACTCAATGATTACTGTATCTTCTCTTTTAGGGGAATTGAATGACACTATTTTTGTTTCCAAATTTCGACTTTGATTACTTGACTTCTGGTTTTGGGGCACTTCCAGTCAAAGCCGGAACTTCAAAACCAATGATTTCTGTATCTACTCTCTAAGAGGAATTAAATGACAATATTTCTGTTTCCAAATTTCAGCTTTGATTTCTTGATTTCCGGTAAAAACTGGAACTTCAAACCTAATGATTACTGTATCTTCTCTTTAAGAGGAATTAAATGACAATATTTTTGTTTCCAAATTTTGACTTCTGATTTTGGGGCACTTCCAGTCGAAACCGAACTTCAAACCCAGTGATTTCTGTATCTACTCTTCAAGAGGAATTAAATGACAATATTTTTGTTTCCAAATTTTGACTTTGATTTCTTGACTTCGGGTTTTGGGGCACTTCCAGTCAAAGCCAGAACTTCAAAACCAATGATTTCTGTATCTACTCTCCAAGACGAATTAAACGACAATATTTCTGTTTCCAAATTTCGGCTTTGATTTCTTGATTTCCGGTAAAAACTGGAACTTCAAACCTAATGATTACTGTATCTTCTCTTTAAGAGGAATTAAATGACAATATTTTTGTTTCCAAATTTTGACTTCTGATTTTGGGGCACTTCCAGTCGAAACCGGAACTTCAAACCCAGTGATTTCTGTATCTACTCTCCAAGAGGAATTAAACGACAATATTTCTGTTTCCAAATTTCAGCTTTGATTTCTTGACTTCCGGTAAAAACCTGAACTTCAAACCTAATGATTTCAGTATCTTGACTTTTAGTTTTGTGGCACTTCCAGTCAAAACTGAAACTTCAAATCCAATGATTTCTGTATCTACTCTCCAAGAGGAATTAATTTTGTTTCCAAATTTCGGCTTTGATTTCTTGACTTCCGGTTGAAACTGGAACTTCAAACCTAATGATTACTGTATCTTCTCTTTAAGAGGAATCGAATGTCACTATTTTTGTTTCCAAAGTTCAACTTTGATATCTTTACTTCTGGTCCAGTCAAAACCAGAACTTCAAATCCAATAATTTCTGTATCTACTCTGTAAGAGGAGTCAAATGAAACTAGTTTTGTTTTCAAATTCAGACTTTGATTTCTTGACTTCCAGTTTTGAGCCGCTTCCGGTCGAAATCAGAACTTCAAATAGAATCCAGGCTCTTTAACTTTTTGTGTAGTTTACGAATCCGGAAATAGTTTGTTCTTGTTTCTTGTAGTTTCTGATATCTGGATGTGATTGGCATAAAGCACATTGACAGATGAGAACTTAAAAAATTGCCACCAATAAAACATGACCGTAACAGACTTCGTTTAAAACTACAGTCCTCGTCACGAGAGAAGTTCGTTGCGTTTGATGATATGAATTTCAGAACCTATACTATTTTTCAAGGGTGATGAGCTGTGAATGTATGCATTGCCCCCTACTCACTTTACAGCTGGTCAATCACTTGCTAGCAACGTTGCCAATTCTTGCTCTTGTAGCTCTCTTAAATATTTCGTCAGCCATTTTTTTTGTCTTTAAATAATAATTATAACCCACCGGGTTGGTCTAGAGGTAAAAGTCGTCGCCAAAATCAGCTGTTTAACAGCTGATTTTCGGAGACGAAGGTTCCTGGTTGAAATCCTAGTAAAGGTAGTTACTTTTATACGGATTTGAATGCTAGACAGTGGTTACCGGTGTACTTTGATGGTTGGGGTTCAATTAACCATACTCTCTCAGGAATGGTCGACCTGAGTCTGTACAAGACTACACCTCATTAACTCGTCATACATATCATCCTCATCTCATTGGGTCATGGGGTTGCTTTTTGTTCTGAATTGAACAGATTGCAACGTACACAAATTAGGGATTACAAAAAAAATAATAATAATTATAACCTACAAACATACAATCAGCTGATTATATTATAAAGTATTGCATGTTAACGCGCTCTATAATCGATGTGTTCAGTACGAGATGCAAGACGAGAGTGAACTGTTGCGGCTCTTGTACGCATGCGCTTGTATTGGTCGTCAGGTTCAATCTTGACAACGCTGGCAAACGTTTTGATTGGTCTAAACATGTGGAACAGTAGAGCTAATCAACTGTGATAAGCATATTAGTATAGTACTGTCACAGCTTGTTTTGTGGCTGGCTACACACTACAATACACAAAATTTTGTTTCCTCCATTGTTCGGAATAAAATTATTTTTAATCATTTCTTGATAAACGCATCGCTATTGTAATTAATTAATCATCTTTAATTTATTCATACAATTAATAATAAATATATAACGTGTGTTTTTCATATGTGATATTAACAATAACTGACTTTTTGTATAATTATTATTATTATTATTATTATTTTTATTTTTATTATTATGTTTTTATAAATATTTTTTATATTGTAATTTTAATCGTAGTATTATAATATATAATATATATATTTTGTTTATATTTATTTATATATATATATATATATATAATATATACTTATATATGTATTTTAGTATTGTTATTGTAATTTAATATGTATGCAGGGTGTTGCCAGAATTAATGTTGTAATTTCTCGAATTGATTTCAACAGTTTTGATCAATTTTTTTTTGAGTGAGTATTATTTATTACTTTCTCTTGCCTATATGAATATATAGGAAGGAAAATATTGTTTTCATGTCGATTTTAAGAAATCAACACGAAATTGTATTAATCTATTTGTTTTAAAGTTTACTTGTTGATTGATGAAACATTTTGTAGTGTACGAAGGAGTTTTTGTCTAAATATTTTTTGTTTTAAAAATAAATAAAATTGTTAAATAAATGCCAAGGTAAATCATGCAATATTGGATAAAATTGTTGCAAGTACATTATTTGAATGCAAGCGTGAACTGTATTCAAAAAGAAATGCTGCCGTTTCATGAGATAAAATTAGTTAATTTAAAATTAAAAAATGGGTTAGGGCTAAATAACAATAGTAATAATAACAGCAAAATAAATAATACCCCTAAAAATAAATCTAATTCAACAGTAAAAAATGATCCAAAGAAACTTTTGTACAGTGAAGCATTAGCATCTAAAAAAGCTACTAAAATAAACAATAATAATAAAAACAAGGTCTTGGTGCTTGCGGACAGCCACGGACGTGGGTGCTGTGATCTGTTAAGTAAAAAATTAAATGATTTTGATGTTAGTGTAGTTTTTAAGCCGAATGCTCCTTTAAAAGAAGTAGTAAAATCAGCTAAAGATGATTTAAAAACCCTTAATAAGAATGATCATTTGATAATTATCGGAGGAACCAATGATATCAGTTCTAAAAATTTCCAAAATACTCCTCAAATCCTAAAAACAATTGAAGAACTGGTTCCAATGAGCAATAAAACAAATTTAATAATAAATACAATTCCCATTCGACATGACAAGCCAGAACTAAATACAGTAATAAATAAACTAAACCGTGATATTCATAAAAAAATTAATAGCCTAGAAAATAAAACAGTAAACAGGATTAAAATTAGTTTCATCAATGAAAGGCTTAATCGTACTAATTTCACTAATCATGGGTTACATTTGAATCAGTCTGGTAAAAACGTGTTGTGTGATAGGTTAGCATCCCTCGTCACTTGTAAACTCCCTGACAAATTAAAAGCTAAAGAGTCTTTTTTAATGAGTTGGCTGAAACAAGGGGTAAAGAGATAGGAAATATAAGGTTAGGTTTTATTGGTGAAACGCAACTGAAGAGGAGATCACAGGTTTTTAATTACAGTAACGGTAGGTTAGGTTTACATGATGTCAGGTTAGTAAATAGGCTGCGACCAGCTTCCATAATTGGAGTCAACACAGTTGTAGATAACCAAAACAATCAGGAAAATAATGCATCCCACTTCTCTATTTTACATCAAAATATTCAATATTTAAGTAATAAAATAGACAGGTTAGACATATTTTTAAGTTCTGAGAACCCAGATATGGTGGTATTTACTGAACACGGTTTAAAATGTAATGAGATGTCACTAATAAACTTTTCAGGGTTTTCTATTATTGCTTCATATTGTAGGAAAATGCACAAAAGTGGGGGGGTTTGTATATTAGCTAATTCAAGTAAGAAACTTGACACTCGTAATTTACCTTATCTAGAACGGTTTTCTCGGGAAATGGTTATTGAAGTGGCTGGGGTAGAAGTTAGGTTAGAAAAGAGGGGAAAGATGGTTGTGGTGGGTGTCTATAGATCCCCTAATGGTGATTGGGGTCAGTTTTGTTCATCGTTCAGTGAACTACTGGAAGTTTTAACAGAACGATACGTAAAAGTGGTAGTTTTGGGTGATTTTAATGTAAATCTTGCTGTTGAAAATAAAATGGCTGAAGAGTTTAGGGATATTGTGGAGATGAACAATCTTGATATAAAAGTTAAAGGTTATACAAGAATTACTACTCACTCACAAACCATAATAGATAATATTTTAACAAATATGGAGAGTTGTCAGGTTAGGTTAAGGGGTTCAGAGCTGTCTGATCACGGCTACCAAGTATTAGAGATTCAGGATTTAGGTAGTCATGTCCCAAATCAAAAAAATATTAAAGAATTTAGGCAGGAAGACCAAGGGAATATTAATTGTTTGTTACATAGTTTATCCAAAGAGGATTGGAAGACGGTTTTCAATTCATCTGACATTAATCAAAAATATCATAATTTTATTGAGACATTAAAATTTCATTACAATAATAATTGTCCAATTAAAAAGAAAGATGTAAAAAATATTGTCAGTGAAACAGATAAGTGGGTCACAGGGGAAATTTTGCAAATGAGGTCTGAAGTTAGAGATGCATACTCAGATTTTCTTTCACATAGGACTACCTTTAATGAACAAAGGTACAAAACTATTAAAAAACATTATGCCAGGGAAGTCCAGAGAGCTAAATGTAAAAAAACTGCTGAAGTTCTTCATAATTCACCAAATCTAAACTCAGCAATATGGGAAATAATTAATAAGAATCGAGGTGTAGTTAGCAACAAAAGTTTTACTGACATACCTAATATTGTTAACAAAAACAATGAACTTATAGAGAATGGTATAGAAATTTGTAATTATTTTAACAAATATTACCAGGAAGTAGCTTTAAAACTTAAACAAAAGATTAGGGAAACAGTGGGATGTTATGATCCAAAAGGTAACAAGGTAGTTAATCAATTCTTATTTAGCCTAGTTACAAGGGAGGAATTAGAATCAGTTATTGATAGTTTGAAAAGTAAGAAAACATGTGGGTTAGATGGGATTTCTAGTATAATTGTTAAAGAATGTAAACATCTTTTAATTACTCCTCTCCTTCATTTGATTAACTTCTCACTTGAAGCAGGTGTATTTCCAAACAAACTGAAGGAGGCAAAAATATTGCCTATATTTAAGAATGGAGATAGCCAGTTAGTTGAAAATTATAGACCCATAAGTATTTTAAACACTATCAGTAAAATTTTTGAAAAGGTAGTATTTATTAGGTTAATCAGTTTCTTGACTGAAAACCTAATCATCTCAGAGGATCAGCATGGTTTCCAAAAAGGTAGATCAACTAAAACTGCAATTGTTTCACTTGTGGAGCAAGTAGTTGATATATTGGACGCCGGGGAGAAAGCATTGGCAGTGTTTCTGGATCTGAGTAAAGCTTTCGATTGTGTTGATCATGAAATTTTATTGAAAACACTAGAGTCATTAGGCGTTAGGGATGTAGAGTTGAAATGGTTTCAATCTTACCTTATTAATAGATTACAGTGTGTGGAGTTAACTAGGGTTGTTAGAGGGAAACTTACAACAGTTGTATCTGGAAAGCTTGAAGTCAAAGCAGGCGTTCCACAGGGGTCAGTTTTAGGTCCAATTCTGTTTCTATTGTACATTAATAGGTTACCAGAAGTCATACCTAATGGCAGAGCTTTGTTGTTTGCTGATGATACTTCAGTAATCAGTAACAGTTCACTGGTAGATGCTCTTGAAGTAAATACACATGTTAACATAGAGTCCGTAGTGCAGTTCTTGAATCAAATGTTATTAACAGTTAATGGGAAAAAGTGTCAGTACTTGCAGTTCAAAAATAAACATAACGTTAAAGAAAGTAGAGAAGTGGATGTATTTATTCATAATAATAGTTTAGAGCATGTAGAAACAGTGAAGTTCCTGGGCGTATCTCTAGATAGATCTTTGTCTTGGGACTTCTATATCAATCAAGTTTGTAGTAAAATATCATCTGGGGTATTTGCACTAAAACAAATCGCCAGATTAAATGATAAAAAATTACTAATGGCAGCTTATCATGGCCTCATTCTGTCTCATATCCGGTATGGTATTTTAGTATGGGGTAATTCTAGCATGGGTAATATGAATAGGGTTTTTAAAATTCAAAAGAAAGCTATTAGGTGTATGGTGGGAGCTAACCAGCTAACCTCATGCAGGCCACTATTTAAGGAGCTTAAATTGCTTACAGTTCCCTGTCTCTACATTTTTGAGGTGATTATGTATGTTAGGCAAAATAATTTTATGCAGAATTTCAATGTTCACAATCATAACACGAGAAACAGGAATGATTATTATGTGGCTAATCACTCCACAAAATTGTTTGAACAAAAACCTACTTATGCAGGGAGAAAATTCATAAATAAATTACCCCAATCTTTAAAGTGTTGTGAGGATTTGAATTCCTTTAAAAAAAATTTAAAAAATTACTTGACCGGTGAAACTTTTTATAGTGTACAAGAATTTCTTTCTTGATAGTAGTGATACATAGTGTGTTTCTTATATGTATTTCAGGTGTTACATCTGTCGACATGTCCTATACTCCTCCTGGAGTCTCCAGGGCGCAAAAAAAAAAAAAAAAAAAAAAAAAAGTTGAGGTCGGAAACTTTTCAAACAACCCTCGTGTATAAATAAAATGCAATCAAACATTTTTTGTTTATCCTCTGTTGTTTTATCAATTTGTAAAGTTATTCCACATTATTTCTGGTACATCCTGTATAATATTTTGTAAATTAATAAATTATTACGTATGGGCTATAAAATTTTGAAATTGTTTTTATCTTGTACGATATATTGTACGTATTGTTAAGATAGCTCGACAACGGCCAGCTGTTTTGAATGCTATGCATGTATTTCACGAGAAGAAAAATATGAAGGGTGCAGGGGAAAACCGGTCAAAGTTACAAAAAGTAACTTTTGAGAAAAACTGAATTTAAAAAGTTAAAGTATATAAAGTTGTGTATTCAACAATGTTTTAAATTTTTTTCTCATAAAAATATTAAAAAAATAACTGAATATGTTTTAAACGAGATGTATGTCTTCAAAACTATAATAGCCTATATGTTTTTCTATTTTTGTAAATTATAAAACCTGGTAACAGCTACTATTTTCCACTGGGAATAACAATCATAGTCCATGTAAGGTCCACAACAGACATGAATAAACACATAAATATTCTTTTAAATTCAATTTTTATTAATTTTAAATCAGTTAATGACTACCAAAATGATTAATTATTAATATACAACATAATACAGATAAAAAAAGAAGCTGCTGAAAAAAATAAATTTGTACTAAAACGAATAATAAAAATAAATTAAATTATTCTTAGTCGCAAACAGTTAATTAAGATAATTATTTTAAACAATAGTACAATAATGACTTTTTCAGTAAACAGATGTTTTTGACAATATTTTTAAAAAAACTGATACTATTCTATGATGGACTGATGGTAGTGGTGGGGATTACAATGGGACTCTGATCGTTATTCCACTACAGCTCGCGGACTCTGATCATTCTTTCCCTTTGCCGTATATTTTAAAACTGCAATAAAAAGTAAACTGATCGTTTTTACCCTGTTTTGGACCTGCTATGTCAAAGACAATAACTTGAAGTACATGATGCCGTAAAAACCCAATTTTTTTAATTTCGGTTTTTCCCTTGGCCCTTCATATGAGGTTTTTTGTAACCTGTGTCTCTGATTGTAAATCTTTTAGTTTTATTCGATTTTCCACAAATATATTTATTTTTTTACATTTAAGGAACATTCTATCAACAATCATTCAATGAATACTTATGCAATTTGTAACCTACACAATATTCTTTTACATATTACTGTACTACTGAGTAAATTTCATTAAAAAATTACAAGTTTAAATATTAATTTTATCTTAAAAAATCAGAAAATGGTGATTTAAAAAACTTAAAAATTTATCCCTGATGTATACATGTTGCAATCTGTTCAATTTAGAATATAATGAGCAATCTTATGACCCAATCAGATGAGGATGATGTGTATGACATGTAAATGAGACTGTGTAGTCTTCTACAGATTTAGAGAGTATGGTTAATGGGAACCCCCAACCATCAAATTACACCCCTAACCAATGGTTAGGGGTGTAATGATTTTTGTAACGTATGAAAATATGCCATGCCTGAATGGTATTCGAACCCAAGACTGCATGATGAGAGGCGAGCACATTACCAACTACGCCAATGCGGCCGGCAAAAAATTAGTAGCAGCGGTTACTAGGATTTGAACCAGGAAACTTTGTCTCCGAAATACCGCTAACCAAGCCTTGTTGGTGTGTTTTAAAAACATAAATTAAAAAAAATTTATTTCATTTACAAAATTTTCTATTGTCATATAAACTATGCAAAAAATTATGTGATAATATTACCGTTAACATTTTGGGTATGATCCCCCTTTACTAATTTTTAGAAAAATGTTCGTAACATTATCATTGTGTTGATAAGAATTTCGAGTTTCCTTAAATTTAAATTTTACGTATCTGTATGCATTTAAAAAATTGAAACCGACAATATTGTTGATATAAAATGTATTATTTTTATACTTCCCACCGGGTTGGTCTGGAGGTACAGTATTCAGATGAACTGCAGTCTCCTAGCCGTGCGAGTGAGAGAATGCATAACGCTCTCACTCGCACAACCCATACGCGCCAACACAATAACATTGTCGTATAATTTCACTCATTGTTGTGACCAAGCGTTTATGCATCCAGTAAACTAACAACCAAGATAACGACTGTAGTATGTTTTCAGATTTGGATTATAACAGTAAAGACCATTGGGCGCATGCGTAGTTATGTCACGTACTATTTCCTTCTCACTTGCTCGGCTATGGGACATTAATTCATCTGGTATCTGTAAAGTCGATCCAAAATCAGCTGTTTAACAGCTGATTTTCAGAGACGAAGGTTCCTGGTTCAAATCCTAGTGAAGGTAGTGACTTTTATACGGATTTGAATACTAGACAGTGGTTACCAGTGTACTTTGATGGTTGGGGTTCAATTAACCATACTCTCTCGCTCTGTAGAAGACTACACCTCACTTACACGTCATACACATCATCCTCATCTGATTGGGTCATGGGGTTGCTTATTGTTCTCAATTGAACAGATTGCAACGTACACACATTTGGGATTGAAAAAAAAAAAATTTTATACTACTAAAAAAGAACATTACCAAATTATTTGTTGTGTTTGTTGTTAAATCTTGTCTAGTGGTTTGAAAGACTTTCTTTGGTATTCCTTAATGAAATTTATCAAAATTTTGATTGTACTGTAATTATAAAATTATTTATAATTAGGGTAATTAATTATTTTATGTATTTTTTTTTTGTGATTACAAGGAGGGACCCAAAATTAACGAGACTTGGATTGTGGAGGGGAGAGAGGAACAAGTTCTCGGTAGTGGACTCTTGTAGGGAAACTCTTCGTGAGTTAGAATGCGAAGCCTCGTCACCACAAGTCCACCCATTCATCTGTTATATTTTTAAGTGAAACGAGAGTTCAGTTTTCAACAAAAACATGAAATGGTGGGCACCCTAGAGTAACATGTGGGGGTAAAATTTTGTTTCCTGTTAGGACAAACGGCTGCAGAAACTCTTGTAAGCTCCTAATAGCTTTCAAGGAATATGCGTTCCATTAGTTTTTGTGTTTCAAAAGAGGGAAAAGTCGGTTGAAAACCAACTTCTTTCTGGGTGCCCTTCAACCTCAAGGACCGTTGAAAAAATAGTCTTGTCCATGATGATCTTCGCTGAACTGTTGATGAACTGTCTGACTTTTCTTTTTTTTCTTGCAGTTTTGTTTTGTTCAAACAATTTAATGTTGTGATTAGCAACATAATAATCAATTCTGTTTCTTGTGTAGTGGTTGTGAACATCTAAATTCTGTAAAAAGGTATTTTTCTTTACGTACATTATCACTTGAAAAATGTACAAAGAAGGAACTGTGAGCAATTGCAGCTGTTTAAATAGTGATCTGCATGAGGTAAGGTGGTTGACTCCCATCATACACCTAATAGCTTTTTTTCTGTATTTTAAAATTTCTTTCCATGTTACCCTGTTAGGACAAACGGCTGGGGAAACTTTTGTAAGCTCCAAATAGCTTTCAAGGAATGTGTGTGCCATTAGTTATTGTGTTTCAAAAGAGGGAAAATGTCGGTTGAAGACCAACTTCTTTCTGGGTGCCCTTCAACCTCAACGACCGTTGAAAAAATAGTCTTGTCCATGATGATCTTCGCTGAATTATTGATGAACTGTCTGACATGACTAAAATGGTTGTGAGAGTATCAGGAAGAAAAGGGCAGATCTTTGGCGTGTAGGGGACTGATTTTTTTCACTATAGCAATGCATCTGCTCACACCGTGTTGGCTGTGAAGCAGTTCTTGAGCAAGAATGAAATAACCCCAATTATTTACCCAACGTGGGTCCCTTTGATTTCTTTCTGTTCCCTAAAATGAAAAGGGAAACAATTTTGTGAAAGAAGTGAAACAAAAATCACCTGAAAGAGATCTTGTTTCACTTAAAAATTCACTATAGATTATCGGGTGGACTCACAGTGATGAGGCTTTGCATACTGACTCAAAAAGAGTTTCCCTATGAGAGCCCAATCTCAATGAGTTCTCAATAATGGTATTGAGAACTCGTTTCCGCATCATCGGTCTCCTCCACAGCCCAAATCTCCTCTTACTTTTGGGTTCACTCCTCATACAGGTATAAATATGTATTTGTGAGTCGCAATATATTTATTTTTGTTTTTGTAAATATACGTAATATTTTTATTATTTTTAAATTTAATTTAATATTATTATTTTTATTGAAACGTGTACATGATTCTTTGTGTTGTGATTATTTATAATCGTTGTGATTGCATTGTATTGTAGGGTGACTTGTTATTGTATGTGCCAAAATTTATATTGAGGTGATTTAACCTGCCAAAATTGGTAAAATACTTCTCGAGCGTGCCAAAAAATTAGTAATTTTTTTTTTTACTAATTTCTAAGTGCCAAATTTTTTGTTTATTACTTTATCTTGCCTATATGAATATATAGGAAGGAAAGTATTGTTTTCTTGTCGATTTTTAGAAATCGAGTTTTCACCAGATCTACACTTTTTCAGACCCCCTGAACCCAAAAAAACATGTTTTTAGGGATTGGTCTGTGTGTGTATACAAAATATCTCAAGAACGGAACATTGTACGAACTTGAAACTTGAAACTTAAGTTACATACCACTACCGACTCGACACGAACATTTTCATCAAAATCGGTCAACCGGAAGTAGTAGTTTATTCATGTAATTTTTCACTTTTTTGCGATTTTCTCAAAAACTGGTCCTACGATTTTTTTTAAAGTCGCTTTTTTACTTAATTTTTTATGCTCTACAAGATAGGGTAGGCGCCATGTTTGCTGAAATTCTTGGTCAGGCTGTTTTCACGTAAAAACATTGTTTTTTTTAAGATTGCGGCTTTACTATGCATTCTAGCGCAAAAATTTATAAAATAAAAAATGTAGAGAATTTAAAATCCTACAACTTTTATTTGAAACATTTTTTTGTATAACTGTTAGTTTAGCGGTAATTAGTGATTTTCTGTTTTTTTCTCACGAAAACGTGTGAAAAATCGATTTTTTTTTAAGATTTCGACATTAGTATGCATTGTACGACAAAAGTGTATGTATAATCAAATTTACAGGAAATTAAAAGCTCTACAACTTTTATTTAGAGAATTTTTCTCTACAGAGCCTAGTTTAGCGTGAAAGAGTGATTTTCCGTATTTTTAAGCCAAACTGAGGTCGATTTTCATTTTGCGTCTTTCACTCATGATTAAAATTAGGTTTTGTTTATTGAGGTTAGTTTATTGTTAATTATTTGCATTGGGAAGAGAAAGTTGTGTGAGTGTTTCACACCAGATTTTTAATATTACTAGATGTTGTAATAATGCAATGGCGCCAGTTCTTAAGATATTTTTTCAGCACCAGTCCCCGAAGGATTAAAATACAGTAAATTTAGTGTAAGAATGCTGTATTTTTTCACTCCAGTGCCTTATTATAGGTTAGAATTTCTGTACGTAGCCCATTATATTCAGCTTTATTTATGTAAGATGACTCGAAATAGAATCTGTAAAAACGCAGAATATCTGAGTGAGTTAACAAATATACCTACAGATTCGTAGATTTGTGAAAATTGTATAATTTCATTCAAAAACAAAAGAAAATTCCAAATTTGTAATCGTTTTGTAAAAAATTCAAACAATTTGAATGTGTTCATTCAAAAATAAATCTTTATAATGCATCCTGCAGTTTAAAATTATTTGTATTTCATATAATGAATTAATATAATAATTTCACCAACCTTGTTTTTAAACTGCGTCACCTTTATTTTTATTCTTACTTACACGTGTTTCGGTGGATCCACCATCATCGGAGTAAATAATTAGACATCAGATCATAGAATTAGAAATCAGAGTAGCAGCCATTTTAAATGAACAGGTCAAATTTAGGAATGATGGAAGTGATATCGACTGCTGCTGCTATTTACAGTAAATATGAAATGGGATAAATTAATTTTAAATCAGTTTTATACAAGTGACTGAAGATCTATCTTCTTCTGTAAATTTTAAATAAGTGAGATGAAAATTTTTTAGTTTTAATTTTTTTATTTACTCTGATGATTGTGGATCCACCGAAACACGTGTAAGTAAGAATAAAAATAAAGGTGACGCAGTTTAAAAAGATTTTTTTTTGTTTTTTTTTTTTAATGTCTGACTGTTATGCAATTATTGCTAATGCAGACGGTGAAGCATAAAATGATTTTTTGTAACGTATGAAAATATGCCGTGCCTGAATGGGATTCGAACCCAAGACCGCATGATGAGAGGCGAGCACGTTACCAACTGCGCCAATGTGGCCGGCGTTTAAAAAGAAGGTTGGTGAAATTATTATATTAATTCATTATATGAAATAGAAATTTGAATGTGAAGCAATGACGTTGCGTGTAGAAAATAAATAGAAAAATGTAGATTTTTCTGAAACACCCTGTACTTTGTGATCATGTGATTATAATAATCGCAAATAATATAGTATTGTGATTATGTGATTTGTAATTTAGTGTGTATGATTTTATTATAATGTAGGTTATTTTAATAATATAATGTGTATTATGTAATGAAATAATTATTATTTGATATTGTCTGCCATATAATATTATTTGTTTTTTTATGTTTTACTATTGCCGAAAGGGTTTCGTTTAACGATCAAAAAACTTGTTTAACACATACTATTTTTTTTTTTTTTTTTATAAAACGTAATACACTAAAACAATATATTTATGTACACAAGGTCTATCCAATAAATATGCGAACTGAGGCCATAAAAACTTTATTTTACAAAATTTCGACTACATCAATATTTTCCCCTTCAAAATTCTCTCCACGTTGCTCTAGAAGCGTTGTGTCACGAGCCATGTCTTCATCGCTGGGAACAGATGGTAATCGCTCGGCACCAAATCCAGGCTGTACGGTGGATGATTAAAAACTTCCCATCCAAAACCTTCCAAGTGCTCTTGAGTACGTTTGGCCGTGTGTGGACGGGCGTTGTCGTGGAAAAACAAAACTTTCCCACTAAGTTTTCCCCGACGCTTGTTTTGTATCGCACGTCTTAATTTCTAAGTGTTTCGCAATACCTCTCTGAATTGATTGTTTTGCCTCGTTCAAGGAAATCAACGAAAATCACTCCATGAGCGTCCCAAGACACAGTAGCCATGATTTTTCTTGCTGATAGTGTCTGCAGACACTTCCTCGGTTTCTGGGGCGAATGCGTGTGACCCTCTTCCATCGACTGCCGTTTTGTTTCACAGTTGACGTGCTTTACCCAAGTCTCGTCACCAGTTACGATACAATCGATAACCTAGTTTCCACTTTTGTCGTACTCTTCCTGAAATGTCAGTGCTGCAGCAAGTGTTTGTTTTTTGTGGTCTTACGTTAGGATTTTCGGAATCCACCTGGCACAAAATTTGTGGTATCCAAGTTTACCAACCACAATTTCATGAATTAAACTCCGTGAAATTTGGGGGAAATGTTCTGTGAGTTCCGTAATAGTGAAACGACGATTTTCACGGATTTTTTCATTGATTTTCCCCACCAGTTCATCAGTCACAAGACTAGGCCTACCACTGCGATCCTCATCGTGAACATTGGTTCGGTAATTTCTAAAATCAATGCACCACTGCTTCACTCGGCTTTCACTCATTATTCCTTTGCCGTACACGTCACAAATCTGGCGATAAATTTCAATCGGTTTGTAATTTTTCGTCAAAAAAAAACCGTATCGCCACGCACTTCACAACTGGCGGGATTTTCAATCGCAGCGCTCATTTAAAACTCCACTGTATAAAAAGTACAATACGCACGATGCTCTAGCTACCACGCCTGGTTGCGTACTGAATGTAGAAACACTCTGACGCCAAGATGGCGGCGTTAGCTCCGCCAAATGCCGCGCCAGCTCCGCCAACTGCCGCGCCAGGCCAAAATGTCTGTTACTTTTTGGATTACCCTCGTATACATCATAATACATTTAGTGAGGAAGGCAATGGTAAACCACCACACTCTTGTTTTCCTTCGTAAAGTCTCTATTTGTGTTTTGTGATACAAAATCCTTTTGGTCGATGACTTTAACAACACATATTTTATTTAGTGATGAACGCATAGGTAATCCACCGCACTCCTTGTTTTCTTTAGTAAAACCTCTATTTGTGGTTCAAAAAGCCTTTTGGCTGATTACTTAAACACGCATTATATTGTGTTTTGTTTAGTGAGGAAGGCGATGGTAATCCACCACACGCCTCGTTTTTCTTACTAAAGCCTCTTTTTGTGTTTTTGGTTCAAAAAGCCTTTTGGCTGATGACTTTCAACCCATTATATTGTATTTTGTTTAGTGAGGAAGGCAATGGTAATCCACCGCTTGCCTTGTTTTTCTTACAAGCCTCTTTTTTTGTTTTTGGTTCAAAAAGCCTTTTGGCTGATGACTTTCAACCCATTATATTGTATTTTATTTAGTGAGGAAGGCAATGGTAATCCACCGCTTGCCTTGTTTTTCTTACTAAAGCCTCTTTTTGTGTTTTTGGTTCAAAAATCCTTTTGGCTGATGACTTTCAACCCATTATATTGTATTTTGTGTAGTGAGGAAGGCAATGGTAATCCACAACAATCCTTGTTTTTCTTACTAAAGCCTCTTTTTGTGTTTTTGGTTCAAAAAGCCTTTTGGCTGATGACTTTCAACCCATTATATTGTATTTTGTTTAGTGAGGAAGGCAATGGTAATCCACAACAATCCTTGTTTTTCTTACTAAAGCCTCTTTTTGTGTTTTTGGTTCAAAAAGCCTTTTGGCTGATGACTTTCAACCCATTATATTGTATTTTGTTTAGTGAGGAAGGCAGTGGTAATCCACCGCACGACTTGTTTTTCTTACTAAAGTCTTTTTGGTTCAAAAAGCCTTTTGGCTGATGACTTAAACAACAAATTATATTTTATTTAGTGAGGAAGGCAATGTTAATCCACAACAATCCTTGTTTTTCTTACTAAAGCCTCTTTTTGTGTTTTTGGTTCAAAAAGCCTTTTGGCTGATGACTTAAACAACAAATTATATTTTATTTAGTGAGGAAGGCAATGGTAATCCACAACAATCCTTGTTTTACTTACTAAAGCCGCCTCTTTTTGTGTTTTTGGTTCAAAAAGCCTTTTGGCTGATGACTTTCAACCCATTATATTGTATTTTGTTTAGTGAGGAAGGCAATGGTAATCCACCGCACGACTTGTTTTTCTTACTAAAGTCTCTTTGTGTTTTTGGTTCAAAAAGTCTTTTGGCTGATGACTTGAACAACAAATTATATTTTATTTAGTGAGGAAGGCAATGGTAATCCACAACAATCCTTGTTTTTCTTACTAAACCTCTTTTTGTGTTTTTGGTTCAAAAAGCCTTGTGGCTGATGACTTTCAACCCATTATATTGTATTTTGTTTAGTGAGGAAGGCAATGGTAATCCACCGCTTGCCTTGTTTTCTTACTAAAGCCTCTTTTTTTGTTTTTGGTTCAAAAAGCCTTTTGGCTGATGACTTAAACAACAAATTATATTTTATTTAGTGAGGAAGGCAATGGTAATCCACAACAATCCATGTTTTTCTTACTAAAGCCTCTTTTTGTGTTTTTGGTTCAAAAAGCCTTTTGGCTGATGACTTTCAACCCATTATTTTGTATTTTGTTTAGTGAGGAAGGCAATGGTAATCCACCGCACGACTTGTTTTTCTTACTAAAGTCTCTTTGTGTTTTTGGTTCAAAAAGCCTTTTGGCTGATGACTTAAACAACACATTATATTTTATTTAGTGAGGAAGGCAATGTTAATCCGCCGCATACCTTGTTTTCCTTAGTAAAGCCTGTATTTGTGTTTTTGGTTCAAACAGCCTTTCGGCAGATGAACTAAACAAAATATTAAATTATATTCAGTGAGGAAGGCAATTGTAAATCACTTTATTTCTCATTTTACTTAGTTAATGCCTCTAGAGGTGTTCAAACCAAAATTTAGTGACCACGTCCGTGGCGTAGTGAGTACCGCGCTGGGCTGTAAAGTGGAAGGTCCCGGGTTCGATTCCCGGCTAGGATCTGAAAATTTAAAAAAACAAAACACAATTACAGTGCGTAACCACTGTAGTCGCTAATGACTGAGCTGTTTATGTGAAAGCATAAACTAAAATAAACGTTAAATATTTTGTGGGAATTTGTATCCTGAACGGAATTAACGGTGGTAAGTTACTGAAGATGTTGCAAAGAAATTCATTATTGAGTAAGTATCAGCTACAAAAGTAAGTATGAATTGTTAAGATTAGGGATGTATCGACTCGATGCATCCCGATATTTAAATTGATATCGATACTCGATATTTAGATTGCTAAATACATGGAGAAAATGATCGGTATCGAGAATAGACAGTAAAAAAAATCGATTCTTCGATACCAATTCTCTAGTTTTCATACTGACAAAAATGCCGTAATTCTATAAAGGTAAAATATTTTAAATATTAATACAGTTGGATAAGTAAAAATAAAAACTAATTCAACAAATTTAATCGTATACCGAAGTCTAATGGCTCGGTATTTTACAAATATGGCGTTCCAAAAAAAAAAGAACGAGTACAAATTAATCTCTTAAAAAGATTAACAATATTTCAACCAATACGCAATAGAATGTGTATCGTTGTTTGAAAATTGTATTACGTCAGAATCGATAACCAAAGATTATAAAAATGTATTATTTTGATGGTTGCAGTACTTTTAAAATATATTCATAGATTGAAAATGATGTATTAGGTACAGCTCACGCTATCTACCGGATTGTTGTAAAGTAAAGGACTATTAACATTTAACAGAAAGGGAAATTTTATAAATTAAATAGGGAATTTTTATGAATAAAATTTCCCTAATTATGGTAAAATAGGTCAAAAACTGCTATATAAGAAAGACATCAAAACGGGGTAAGCGAGGGTGGGGTCTTTCATTCCATCGACAGCCTTCGACTAGTCAACATTGCTCTTGTCCGACAATCTTAATATTGTTAGGTATTTTAAAATCGTATAGTTTTTGTGTGTATGTAATAGAATTCTAAATTAATATATCGTGTCGTCTAAGAATGTTGTATTACGCCGCTAGATGGCGTAAGAATGCACTTTTTACAAACTGTAGTTCTAACTACATTCTACAGATAGCGTGAGAATATACTTTCTTAAATGTTCACTTGCATAACTTTTACAATATTGTAAATCACTCTAATATCTACAAAAGCCTTTTAATACCCGTATGACGAACGGATCTCATTACATATGTTTTCATTCTGTGTGTCCCATTTTATTACGGATTTGCATTATAAAGTTATGCAATTATTTCGTTCATTAAGTTGTAGGTTTTATTTATTAACTTTTACAATACCTGTTTACAGTTATTACTTGAATAATTATTCCAACTGGAAAATTACATTCCAGAATACAATATGCAGATTATGCTAAGGAAAATAAACTGGTAAAAACAATTGAAATAAACTTACAATTTTTATATTTGTTTTTATTTAAGAAACATTTTACAAAACAAAATCTGGTGTAAAACACACACAACTTTCTCTTGCCAATACAAATAATTAAAAATAAAACATTAGAAATAAACAAAAAAACTAACCTCAATAAACATAACCTTATTTTAATCATGAGTAAAAGACGCATAATAAAAATCAATCACAGTTCGGCTTAAAAATATGGAAAATCACTCTTTCACACTAAACTAGGCTCTGTAGAGCAAAATGTTAAAAATAAAAGTTGTACAGCTTTTAATTTTCTATAAATTCGATTATATACGATTTTGTCATAAAATGAATACTAAGGCCGAAATCTTACAAAAAATCCCATTTTTCACACGTTTTCGTGAGAAAAAACAGAAAATCGCTAATTACCGCTAAACTAAGTTATACAAAAAAAATGTTACAAATAAAAGTTGTAGGATTTTAAATTCTCTACATTTTTTATTATATAAATTTTTGCGCTATAATACATATTAAAGCCGTAATCTTAAAAAAACAATTTTTTTACGTAAAAACAGCCTCACCAAGAATTTCAGCAAACTTGGCGCCTACCCTATCTTGTACAGAATAAAAAATTGAATAAACCAGGCGATTTAAAAAAAAATCGTAGGACCAGTTATTGTGAAAATCACAAAAAAGTGAAAAATTACACGAATAAACTACTACTCCCGGTTGACCGATTTTGATGAAAATGTTCGTGTCGGGTCCGGTAGTGGTATGTAACTTAAGTTCTAAGTTTCAAGTTTGTTTGATGTTCCGTTCTTGAGATATTCTGTTCACACACACCCACAGACCAATTGTTAAAAACATGTTTTTTGGGTTCAGGGGGTCTGAAAACATGTAGATCCGGTGCAAACTCGATTTCTTAAAATCGACATGAAAACAATACTTTCCTTCCTATACAGGGTGATTCATGAAGTTCTCCCCCCACTTCTACAGCACATTGTACTAGTAAAAATAATGAAAAAATGTTATATAAACATAGGTCCGAAAACGCTTCGTTAGCGAGTTACAGCTAGCGAAAGTTTCGCCTGGATTTCAGTTCACCAGGTGAAATGAGGTCTTCCTGGAATTGTGGTAAGGTAGATTAAGGGGCAAATTCAATCATTTCTTATGGTTTTTGATCTGATAAATTGAATAAAACAGGTCCCAGATCTGTAAGTTAAATAGTTTTTAAGAAAACCAGTGTCAAATGCAAAAAATGGAGTGAAAAACTTATTTTTTCATCTTTGGGCAAGAATAACTTTGTTATTTCACCAAGAAACAGTTAAAATTTTTCAATAAAACATGTAGAAAATTTTATTCTGAACAAACCGGTGTAAATTAAGTACACAGAAAGCGAATAGATGTTTGATTAAATGAGTTTTTATTCATAAGAGTACAAAGTAAAATTAACCGGAAAAACTAAAATGAAAAAATGTGTTTTTTTCACTCCATTTTTTTGCATTTGACACTGGTTTTCTCAAAAACTATTCGCTTTCTGTGTACTTTATTTACACCGGTTTGTTCAGAATAAAATTTTCTACATTTTTTATTGAAAATTTTTAACTGTTTCTTGGTGAAATAACAAAGTTATTCTTGCCCAAAGATGAAAAAATGTGATTTTCACTCCATTTTTTGCATTTGACACTGGTTTTCTTAAAAACTATTTAACTTACAGATCTGGGACCTGTTTTATTCAATTTATCAGATCAAAAACCATAAGAAATGATTGAATTTGCCCCTTAATCTACCTTACCACAATTCCAGGAAGACCTCATTTCACCTGGTGAACTGAAATCCAGGCGAAACCTTCGCTAGCTGTAACTCGCTAACGAAGCGTTTTCGGACCTATGTTTATATAACATTTTTTCATTATTTTTACTAGTACAATGTGCTGTAGAAGTGGGGGGAGAACTTCATGAATCACCCTGTATAATCATATAGCCAAGAGAAAGTAAAAATTTAACATTTTTTGTTTGATGGTAAATAAATAAAATAAATTTTATTTATTATCACTTACATAAAATACATTATACATGACAAGTCGAAGTGTTTTCAAGTAGGAAATTGGATGGATGGAAAATGGATAAGGAGACTGACCAGGCATAAGGAGAAACCAATGAAAACATGGAACAAACCTTGATTGATCTTCTAAATACTTACTTTAAAAGCAAAATGTGATTATATGAAAAACTAAATGAAAAATAGTTTGTTTCTTTACATAACCTTGAAATGCATTTAACAGCAATGTTGTAACGTACTTCTTTCTGCATTTGCGTTACCTTGTGTGACACCAGTTTTCTACAATTTTTTACTTTCTCTTGCCTATATGAATCTATAGGAAGGAAAGTATTGTTTTCATGTCGATTTTAACAAATACTATAATAAAAGTTGTAGAGAATGTACAATCCTACAATTTTCATTTCAAACATTTTCTTGTATAACGCTTAGTTTAGCGGTAATTAGCGATTTTTTGTTTTTTCTCACGAAAACGTGTGAAATATCTACTTTCTTAAGATTTCGGCCTTAGTATGCATTTTATGACAAGTGTAGATAATCAAATTTATAGAAAATTAAAAAAATCTACAACTTTTATTTAGAGCAAAGGAGTGATTTTCCGTATTTTTGTGGCAAACTGATCTATGATTAAAATTAGGTTATGTTTATTGAGATTAGTTTTTTGTTTATTTCTAATGTTTTATTACTAATGTTAGGTTTATTGTTAATTATTTGCACTGGCAAGAGAAAGTTGTGTGAGTGTTTCACACCAGATTTTTATAACTGTTTATCAGTTTTGGAAGGGCAGTTCATTTTTATTGCTACATATTTTTCCAAGATAAATTTACAATACAGACGTGTAATTTTTATTAAAAAAAAATCTGGTGTGAAACACACACACAACTCTCTCATGCACTGGCAAGAGAAAGTTGTGTGAGTGTTTCACACCAGATTTTTATAACTGTTTATCAGTTTTGCAAGGGCAGTTCATTTTTATTGCTACATATTTTTCCAAGATAAATTTACAATACAGACGTGTAATTTTTATTAAAAAAAAATCTGGTGTGAAACACACACACACAACTCTCTCATGCCAATGCAAATAATGTTCACTACTGTCGTGTTCTTTATTATAGATATTCAAGTTTGGAGCGTTCTTTCTTCAAAACCACTCGTTCAATTTCAACGTACTATAAACCAAAATTTAGCTGATTTTAATCTGCGTTGTTACATGTCAGTTTCATATTTTTAGCGTTTATTAATATTCTGATATCAGGATGAGAAGAAACAAAGAGCCTGTTTTTTGTTGTTGCTGCAACACATGGGATGCATTTAGAGGCTTACAACTCAAACACTGCTCGACCGATTTATTTGAGATTTTGTCGGAATATAAACTTGTATGCTGTTACTGTACATACTGTATTCAGATGAACTGCAGTCCCCTAGCCGTGCGAGTGACAGAATGCATAACGCTCTCACTCGCACAACCCATAGGCGCCGTTCCAATAACATTGTCGTATAATTTTACTCATTGTTGTGAGCAAGCGTTTATGCATGCAGTAAACTGCCAAGCAAGATAACGACTGTAATATGTTTTCAGATTTGGATTATAACGGTGAAGACCTTTGAGCGCATGCGTAGTTATGCCACATATCACCCTCTCACTCGCTCGGCTATGGGACATTAGTTCGTCTGATACCTATACAAAATTTCAGATTTTAAGCGTAATTAAATTTTGAGTGATTAGTAAAATTCTGAATCCCTGTTAACTCGTAACCACCGCTCATTAAATCGGTTTTGAAGAAAGAAGGCTCCAAACTTGAATATCTATAATAAAGAAATCGACAGTAACACCTAACGTTAGTAATAAAACATTACAATAGCTCATTAAATCGGTTTTGAAGAAAGAAGGCTCCAAACTTGAATATCTATAATAAAGAAATCGACAGTAACACCTAACGTTAGTAATAAAACATTACAATAAACAAAAAACGTACCTAATTTTAATCACGAGTGAATGATGCTAAATAAAAACAAACCTTAGTTGGGCTTAATAATAAGGAAAAATCACTCTTTCACGCTAAACTAGGCTCTGTAGAGAAAAATACTTACAATAAAAGTTGAAAATCTGTTAATTTCCTTTAAGTTTGATTATAATATATACTTTTGTCGTAAATGCATATGGCCAAAATCTTAAAAAAATCCATTCATTTACAGATTTTCTTGAAAAAAAAAAACGAAAATCATTAATTACCGCTAAACTAAGCGTTATACAAAGAAATGTTTGAAATATAAGTTACAGGTTTTTCATTTTCTACAACTTAGATTTACAGTTTTTCCCTAAAATGGATATTAAGGCCGCAATCTTAAAACACCAGTTTTTTCTATGAGAGCAAGGCCTCTCCCAAGAATGTCAGCAGACACGACGCCTACCCTACACATCACATTTTTTATTGTAGAGTATAAAAAATGTAGTAAATGAAGCGATTTTAAAAAATAACCATAAGAGCTGTTTTTGAGAATATCGCAGAAAAGTGAAACATTACACGAATAAACTACTACTTCCGGTTGACCAATTTTGATGAAAATGTTTGTGTTGGGTTCTCTAATAGTACTTAACTTAAGTATCAAGTTTCAACTTTGTACGGTGTTCCAATCTTGAGATATTTTGTTCACACACAAACACACACCAATCGCTAAAAACATGTTTTTTTTGGGTTCAGAGGGGTCTGAAAACACGTATATTCGGTAAAAATTTGATTTAAAATAATTAACACAAAAGCAAAACAATACTTTCTTTCTTATACATTCATATCGGCAAGGAATGTTTTGTTTGGTTACATTTCACCGGAAATACTTTTTCAGGCCACTTCAAACCAAAAATAATAAGTTTTAAGTAATTGTGTTTTGACCTATGTGTGCGTGTATGAAGAAATATCTACAGAACGGAATAATGTACAAAGTCAAAACTTGGAACTTAGGTTAGGTTACCACAAGGGGACCTGGCACAAACATTTTCTTCAAAACTGGTCAACCGGCATAAACCAGCATAGTTCACAGTAACAATGAATAACCATAAAAATGCAAAAATTGATACAGAAAACATATACTCGGTTCATCGTAAAAAAAAAAATCTGGTGTGAAACACTCACACAACTTTCTCTTGCCAATGCAAATAATTTACAATATAATTTAACATTAGTAATAAAATATTAGAAATAAACAAAAAACTAACCTCAATAAACATAACCTTATTTTAATCATGAGTGAAACACTCAAAATGAAAAACAACCTCAGTCTGGCTTAAAAATACGGAAAATCACTATTTCACGCTAAACTAGGCTCTGTAGAGAAAAATACGATAAATAAAAGTTGTAGATCTTTAAATTTCCTATAAATTTGGTTATATACACTTTTGTCGTAAAATGCATACTAAGGCCAAAATCTTAAAAAAATCGATTTTTCACACGTTTTCGTGAGAAAAAATCAGAAAATCGCTAATTACTGCTAAACTAAGCGTCATACAAAAAAATGTTTGAAACAGAAGTTGTAGGTTTTTAAATTCTCTACAACTTTTATTATATAAGTTTTTGCGCTAAAATTTATATTAAAGCCGTAATCTTAAAAAACAACGTTTTTACGTGATAACAGCCTCACCGAGAATTTCAGCAAACATGGCGCCTACCCTATCTTGTAGAGAATAAAAAATTGAGTAAAATAGGCGATTTTAAAAAAAATCGTAGGACCAGTTTTTGAGAAAATCGTAAAAAACTGAAAAATTATACGAATAAACTACTACTTCCGGTTGACCGATTTTGATGAAAATGTTCGTGTCGCGTCCGGTAGTGGTATGTAACTTAAGTTTCAAGTTCGTACGATGTTCCGTTCTTGAGATATTCTGTTCACACACAGACCAATCGCTAAAAACATGTTTTTTGGGTTCAGGGGGTCTGAAAACGTATAGAACCGGTGAAAACTCGATTTCGAAAAATCGACATGAAAACAATACTTTCCTTCCTATATATTCATATAGGCAAGAGAAAGTAAAAAGATGTATTGAGTAAACAAACAGCAGTTACCGAATCAGCTGCTAAAGCGGTGTGACTCAGAAAAAATGCAACATTTTTAACGAAAACATCACAATGATAATTGATACGCGCTTTTAACCATACACAGAATCAAACGATAAATAGAAATTAAAAAACAAAAAAATACTACAACACTAAATTCCTATTGAAAATAAATTATAATCCACGTAAGAACGATGCAAGAGAATACGATGTCAAAAATGTGGAAAAAGATTTATGGGTTTGGATTACAATTCATCGTCAAATTCAATTGTGAAATAACGAGTGACTAAACTAATATTAAGATAACCAATCATTTAAATAAAAATGTTAAATTTTAACATAAACTGAAAGACCAACTGCTGATCTGTAGGATGTAGACGCCATTTTAGTATAATCGAGTACCGCGGGGCAAAACCGTCAATTCACCGCGGGGCAAAACCGACCGGGGTCGGTTATGCCCCACGGTTTGTCTATTTTCTAAGTCTTATTTAACAAAGTTTAAAAAAACTTTTTTATCATTTTGCCTTGTAAAAAACCTACCTAAAATTAAATAGCAACAGTGTCTCATATAATTTAAAGCTATATATAATAGCCTTGTAAAAGGTGAACTTTTGTATTCTGCCTGAAACCTACGTAAATATTTGTAAGTTTTTTATCATTAACAATAATATTTGAACTCTTGGTTCGCCCATATATTACGTAACCTAAGCTATTTTATTCACTTAAAGGCTTACTTCTATTTAGAAGTATTTTTACTTTAAAATAAATAAGATTAGGCCCTTAACGTATAGGTTTTGATTGGGGCCGCACAAATTAGTAAAAACTACCATTAAAAAAAGGCCCTATATTGTGTCACGTACATATGCTGAAGCCTTTTCTGTTTCTAACGTAACGCTTTATAACGTAAGCACATTCCCTTCACCTCTTGGAATGTTACGTAATAAGCCTATATGGACGGCTCCATATTCAACCAACTGCACCGTTTCTGAATCAGAAAATAGTGTGTTTGTTTCAGAAATGGTACGAAACTACAAAAGAAAAACCGACAGACAGAGCTGGTCTTTCGAAGGTATGACAGAGGCAATTGAAGCTGTTCTTGACGGAAGAATGGGCTACACAACAGCATCTGCGACATTCAACGTTCCACGTACAACTTTGACAGAGTAAAGAAGGCTCGGCAAAATCAATCAACAGCTGAAGTAGCAGCTTGCAAAAGGTTAGGGCGGTACTTGACTGTTTTTTCTCCGGATCAAGAAACTGAACTGGTAGAGCACATCTTACGTTTGGAAGGAAGATTGTTTGGCCTAACGATTAGAGACCTTCGGTCATTAGCATTTGAGCTTGCAGAGCAAAACCAAATTAGACATTCTTTCAACCAAGAAAAACAAATGGCCGGAAAAGACTGGTATTATGGGTTCATACGCAGACACCAAGAATTGTCACTTAGATCACCTGAAGCCACGTCCTTGGCTCGCGCTAAAGGATTTAACAAGTTTGCAGTTGGAAGATTCTTCGATCTACTTGAATCAATTTACAAAGAGTTCAACATTCAACCAAGTGACATATACAACGTGGATGAAACGGGAATACTGACAGTGGCCAACAAACCTTCAAAGATTTTGGCACTTCGTGGGAAAAAGCAAGTCGGTAGTCTATCATCGGCTGAACGTGGAGTACTTGTGACAGCTGAAACGTGCATAAGTGCATCAGGAGTGTACATGCCACTCATGTTCGTCTTCCCAAGGAAAAAGGAAAATCCATTGTTGATGGATGAAGCTCCTCCAGGATCATTTGCATGCTATCACGAAACAGGATGGATAACCAAACAATCTTTTGTTGTATGGTTTAAAAGGTTTGTAGAGTTTGCAAATCCTAGACCTGACAAACCAGTCCTTCTATTGCTAGATGGACATGAATCACATGCAAAGAGCCTAGAACTAATTCAGCTGGCACGGGAACACAACGTGATACTGTTGTGCTTTCCACCACACACAACACACCGACTTCAACCCCTAGATGTAACTTGTATGGCCCCAATAAGTACATATTACGAACAGGAGGTCAGAAAGTGGCTATTAGCTCACCCTGGAAGAAGCGTGACTATATATCAGATTGGCCAGCTAATGAGCAGAGCATTTCCTTGAGCAGCTGTAATGCAAACGGCTATCAACGGTTTCTTGAACACTGGAATATATCCTTTTAATAGAGACATTTTCCCAGACCATTTATTTGCTCCATCAGAAACGACTGAGCGGGAAGCTCCAGTGCTGCAGCTGACCTCCTCAGCCTCACCAGCACTGCCATCAACCTCCTCTGCTCCAGGCGCAGCACTGACCTCATCTGCTCCAGACGTAGCACTGCAGCTGACCTCCTCGGCCTCACCAGCACTGCCATCAACCTCTTCTCCAGGTTTAGCACTGCAGCTGACCTCCTCTACTCCACCAGAATTGTCATCAAACTCCTCAGCTCCACCAGATTTGTCATCAACCTCCTCAGTTCCACAAGTCCTACCATCAACCTCCTTCATAGCTCAACTATCCCAGCCCTCAGGTCCACCAGCTAAAACAGCATTTACAATTTCGCCTACGGCGTTAATGCCTGTCCCGCAAGAAGCAGAAAGGCAAAAAAAGAAAATAGTTAGAAAGCAAGGAAAAACGGTTATTCTAACATCATCGCCTTATAAAGCAGAGTTAGAGGCCGCTGTTGCAAAAAAGCAATTGGAAGAAAAAATAAAAAAAGAACGAAAGGAAAAAAGAGATGCAAAAGCAAAAGAACAGAATGGAAAAGAAAAGAACGGAAAACAAGTAAAGCAAAAGTCTAAAAAGTTAAAGAGAAAGCTATCTCATCCTTTCGATGACAGTGAGAACAATTCAGAAGACAATCCCAAGAAATCCCAACCCTCTACCACTAAAATTCCTAACTCAAACAAAATCCTTGATTCTAAAAATAAAAAGAAGAAAACTGATGAAGTCTCCGATTCGAGCTCAGACGAAGAAGAGGCAGAAGAGGCGTGCATATTCTGTAACGAACTATATTGCCACTCAAAAGCCAACGAAGGTTGGATCCAGTGCAGAAGCTGCAGGGGATGGGCTCATGAAGCATGTTCAAAATGCGAAGAGATGGACGATGACTTTGAATGTGATTTGTGTGCATACTTTTAACATTATCTTTTATTTGACAACATTTTTTTGCAGTTTTCATACAAATTGTTAATAAAATAATTTTCGCATTTAAATAACATGTGAGTCGGTTTTACCCCACCGGTGGGGCAAAACCGTCACTTTGCAAGCTTTGACAAAAAAAATCATAAAATAAAAATATGAGAAGATAGAATAAAAAACCCTTCAGCTTTTGTTAACTAACAAACATAGTTTTCATATTCATGTTTATCGTTTCAAAATATTTTACAGATTTTTTATTTTTTATGATCAAAGCTTTTGAGGTCGGTTTTGCCCCACTCTCCCCTACTTTTAAAGTTCTCTTGTTTCACATACAAATAAGAGGTAATACGGATAACTTGTAATACTTTTAAAAGTATTTTGTTGTTACTTTTTAATCGGCGAGTATACATATTTAAATAATGCGCATTCTCCGTGACGTCATTATTTGTTTACTTGAAATATCTTTCTTACGGTGAAGAGAGTATAGAATAGGGAAATTTTTAGAAAAAAAAGAGCAAAGAGTGATTTTCGGGGGCGAGAATGAAAAGAACAGATGTGAATCCCGCAACACTGAACAACTTAAGAAGGAAAGATTCGAAAGAATGAAAAGATTGTGAAAGAAAAGTAAACATGAAGAATTACTATCGATTTCATAATCATTGACACCCGAGTTTGAACCCTTGAATCTCCAAAACTATAGAGTTGGATTTTAACATATGAGGTGTGTTCAGAAAGTAAGTACAGTTTTTAAAAAAAACAAGTAAAATAATTTTTTTTCAACACAATTTTATTTCTACATGAAAGCCGAAACCTTAAACTATTTTTCGACATAGTTTCCACCGATGTTCAAACACTTGTCGTAGCGGGTGATCAATTTGTCTACACCCTCTTTGTAGAAGCTTCCCGCCAACGTATGTAGCCACGACTCCATGGCAGCTTTCACTTCATCGTCGATTTCAAAGCGTTGGCCGCCTAGCTCGCGCTTAATGTGCAGGAAAAAGTGGTAGTCAGACGGTGTCAAGTCCGGGCTGTAGGGTGGGTGATCGAACTGCTCCCAACGAAATTGTCGAACCAATGTTTGAGTGTCACCAACGGTATGGTGCCGAGCATTGTCATGGAGCAACACAATTCCGTTACTGAGCATTCCTCTTAGTTTGTTTTGAATTGCCCGCCTTAGTTTTCTTAAGGTTTCGCAATACCTTGCCGCATTAATGGTTTCACTTCTTGGGAGAAAAACAATGTGTTGCTCCATGACAATGCTTGGCCCCATACCGCTGGTGACACTCAAACATTGGTACAACAATTTCGTTGGGAGCAGTTCGATCACCCGCCCTACAGCCCGGACTTGGCACCATCTGACTACCACTTGTTCCTGCACTTAAAGCGCGAGCTAGGCGGCCAACGCTTTGAAACCGACGATGAAGTGAAAACTGCCGTGGAGTCGTGGCTACATTCGTTGGCGGGAACCTTCTACGAAGAGGGTATAGACAAATTGATCACCCGCTACGACAAGTGTTTGAACATCGGTGGAAACTATGTCGAAAAATAGTTTAAGGTTTCGGCTTTCATGTAGAAATAAAATTGTGTTGAAAAAAAATTGTTTTACTTGTTTTCTTTAAAAACGGTACTTACTTTCTGAACACGCCTTGTACTTTACATCAAAATTTAGCTCATTTTATTCTGCGTTTACCTACAATAGTCCTATAATTTTAATGTTGCTTAAAAATTGCCGTGGTTTGGAAGACAAAAAGAACAGATTTTTTTGCTACCGAAATGAATTTTATGCGTTTAGAGGCGTGTAACTCGATAATTGTTTTACTGAAAAGTATGAAATTTCAACACAGCATTTATATTCTTACAGTGTGTACAAAATTTCAAATTTGTACGTTTGCCTGTGCTGAACGATTGAGTGGTTACTGAGATAGCAAAGGTTCAGAGTATTGTTAATAAATAAAAATCTGGTGTGAAACACTCACACAACTTTCTCTTGCCAATGCAAATAATTTACAATATAATTTAACATTAGTAATAAAATATTAGAAATAAACAAAAAACTAACCCCAATAAACATAACCTTATTTTAATCATGATTGAAACACTCAAAATGAAAAACAACCTCAGTCTGGCTTAAAAATACGGAAAATCACTATTTCACGCTAAACTAGGCTCTGTAGAGAAAAATACGTTAAATAAAAGTTGTAGATCTTTAAATTTCCTATAAATTTGGTTATATACACTTTTGTCGTAAAATGCATACTAAGGCCAAAATCTTAAAAAAATCAATTTTTCACACGTTTTCGTGAGAAAAAATCAGAAAATCGCTAATTACTGCTAAACTAAGCGTCATACAAAAAAATGTTTTAAACAGAAGTTGTAGGTTTTTAAATTCTCTACAACTTTTATTATACCGTGCGTTCGGAAAGTCGCTGTGCACTGGAATTGTGACTATGGATTTATGAAAATATGTATAAAGAAATGACTAAGCATTTTGGAAAAAAATTTTTACGTTATTGTTCTGATATTTTAGAGAACTTTACGCATCAAATAACACAAGTGGAAATGAATAATGGTTGGTTCCAACAAGACGGGGCAACAGCACATACATCTAACATCTCAATGGCTTTCCTGCGCAACGTGTTTGGTGAACGAATAATTTCAAAGAATTTGTGGCCTGCAAGATCTCCTGATCTGACTCCCCCCGATTTCTTTTTATGGGGTGCGGCGAAACAAACTGTGTATCGGAACAGACCACACACGATTGACGAACTTAAAGCCGCAATAACGGCATACATTCAAGGAATCACTGTTCTTCAGTTGCGAAAGGTGTTTGCAAACAAAATGAAACGAGTGCAATGCTGTATTGATGCCAATGGAGGTCATTTCGAACACCTTCTATAAACAATGTAATCACGGTTTAACAATGTAATTAAGGTATTGAATAAATTTTTTTCCAAAATGCTTAGTCATTTCTTTATACATATTTTCATAAATCCATAGTCACAATTCCAGTGCACAGCGACTTTCCGAACGCACGGTATAAGTTTTTGCGCTAAAATTTATATTAAAGCCGTAATCTTAAAAAAACAACGTTTTTACGTGAAAACAGCCTCACCGAGAATTTCAGCAAACATGGCGCCTACCCTATCTTGTAGAGAATAAAAAATTGAGTAAAATAGGCGATTTTAAAAAAAATCGTAGGACCAGTTTTTGAGAAAATCGCAAAAATCTGAAAAATTATACGAATAAACTACTACTTCCGGTTGACCGATTTTGATTAAAATGTTCGTGTCGCGTCTGGTAGTGGTATGTAACTTAAGTTTCAAGTTCGTACGATGTTCCGTTCTTGAGATATTCTGTTCACACATACACACACACAGACCAATCGCTAAAAACATGTTTTTTGGGTTCAAGGGGTCTGAAAACGTATAGATCCGGTGAAAACTCGATTTCGAAAAATCGACATGAAAACAATACTTTCCTTCCTATATATTCATATAGGCAAGAGAAAGTAAAAATTTAAGCAAAGTACAAAATTGAAATTTCATACACACTGTAAGAATACAATTGAAGCGTTCAGCGGATGAAGGTGTTACGTGATATAAATACAGTTCTGAGCTATTGAGTGTTAAAAGTTAAAAAGCTGTAACTTTATTTACTGAATTCAGAAAGTTATATTTTTGGTGTCAGTAGTTATATTAACTGCCCAGAGCAGACAGGTGGAGTGTCAAATTATTTACACCCAATCTGTTCGTTGCAGGGCTAAAATAAATAGTTCTGTTTCTTATCACATGGTCAGCCAATTAAATGTCTGAATCATTTAAGGACAAAAGAGGTAGAGGTGTAAAATACACTAATCAGAGTTATCTCCTCTGAAAGTAATGAATTTCATTATACAGCCAGACCCTGTGGTGAATGAAGTGAAGGTGTCATTTGCAGAGTGGAAAATATGTGCTTTTCAGAGGGCCTGGCATGCTGATAACTGTACTTTTCCATTCAGTGAGGAAGGCAATGGTAAACCACCTCACTCCTCGTTTTACTTAGTAAAACCTCTAGAGGTTCAAACCAGCCTTTCGGCTGTTGACCTAAACAACAACAACAGTTATATTAAATAGACATAGGGAATTTATTTTAAGTGCTCTATATCTTGTCTAATTTAGTTGTTAAATTGAATTTAACTAATTTTTGTGTAGCTAACACCTTCTGTTACTAAAATATTTCTTAATAAAATGTCTATTTTAAAATGAATGAACGTGTTAAGTTACAACTAGTTTATACAAAAAAAAATATTAAAATATAACAAATTTATTTTAATAATAGGCTGTAAACTAATTTGCGTTTTTACATTTTAAAGAAACTAATGAATAATATGTATTATAAACGGAAATTTATTATTAGTATTACTCGACTTGTAGCTAGCACCTTCATCCTCTGGTATTTTCTTAATGGAAGCAGATAGAGATTTCTGTGTTAGTGCCATTGAATAAATGTGCACATGAAAACTTCATTACCGATGAAAATTCAATTTTTGTGAAAAAGTCGGTTACCACCTTCATCCACTGACCCCTTCAATTGACTACGCTGTATTAAAATTTCAAACTTTGCAGTCAAATAATTATCGAGTTATAGGTCATTTGTTCTAGCTAGAACAGTCATGTCAAAGATACGGCCCGCGGGCCGCATCCGGCCCCCGGGCTGTATTAATACGACCCGCGATCGCAATGTGCCACAGAAAGAAGAATCATGGTTTTTTAGAGCTTTAAGACTTCACTCGATTCCTCTACGGAAGTTTTAAAATGCGCACACTACATTTATAAGTAATTTCAAGGGCAGCGCGTGCCTAGGACAAGCGAGAGAGATAGACAATAACGCCATCTCTACCTGACATCAATGAGCTTGTCAAAAACAAGAGAAGTCAGGTATCTGGATCCTCGAGCTCAAAATAATTACCATCTTTTATAACTTTGATATGATTTTTAACAACCGTATATTATATACTATACAATTAAATAAATAAAATGTTATAATAATTCAGTACATTTTTTGTTATTTGAATCTGGCCCGCCTACACATTCTAAATTTAATATATGGCCCTCTGAAAAATTGAGTTTGACACCACTGAGCTAGAAGCTCTCCCTCCAACGCTCTGCTCTGTGCCGCTGAGCTGTTCGGTTTAGTGGTGGGGGAAGCATCTCGTAGTTGTAACAGTAGTATACAGTTAGAAAGAGAGGGAATGATCATTAAGTGAGAAGGAGACAACACTTGCCCCGTTGAAACTATCCCTACTCTACCTACTCGCCCTCCCCTTACAAGCTTCTTCCTAAAACAAATGTACTATACACGCCTCTAAACGCATGAAATTTGTTGCGGTATCAAAAAACAAAGTCTTTTTGTCTTCCAACCTTGATATGGCAATTTTTAAACAACATTAAAAATATAGGATTATTATGGGTCAACGCAGAACAAAATGAGCTAAATTTTAATGTAAAGTATGTTAATATCCGACTCTATAGTTTTGGAGATGCTTTGGGTTCAAACTCGGGTGTCTATGATTATGAAACCGATAGTAATTAAAATATTGATTTTGCAAATTCTCTCTGAAGGGCTATTACGAGAGTGGAATTTATCTTGGATTCAATGTAGCAATTAAAATTAATTAACACTTACCAAAATTTACAGAATAATTTTCTTTAAAATTGTCAAAAATCCTTGGGAAGTAGCACAATAAAACGACAAATGCACAAAAAAATAAATTGTGAGCAGGTGTGTTGTCACTGTGGAAGGATCTGTGTGCCAAAGATCCGCCCCTTTTCTTCCTGACGCTCTCTCGCAACCTATTCAACCCCTCTATGTAGAAATATTGGTTAACTGTTTGGCCTGGAGTAACTAACTCGGCGTGCACAAAACTTTTGACATCAAAAAAACATCGGTCCTCAAGGTTGAGGGGCGTGCCCAGAATGAGGTTGGTCTTCAACCGACATTTCCCTTCCACCTTTTGAAACGTGATAACCAGTCATAGAATCGAGTTTTACTCGATGCATCTTTCTTGTAAGCTATCTGGAGCATTGCAAGAGTTTTCACAGCCATATTTCCCAACAGGAAACAAAATTGTACCAGTACACGTTGCTCTCGGGGATCCGCCATTTCACATTTTCACCGAAAGGGAAATCTTGTATCGCTAACAAATTTGCTACAGACGAGAACGGGTGGATTCACAGCAATGAAGTTTCGCGTACTGACTCAGGAAGAGTTTTCCAGCAAAAGCCCACCACCGAGAACACGTTCCCCTCCACCCGAGTAGTAACAAGCTAGAGTCTCGTAAATATGCCTAAAATTTTTGAAAACATTTCTAAACGGAAAATCTATGTAAATTTTTTTTTAAAATTCCTAATATGTGTGCGTTGCAATCTGTTCAATTGAGAACAATAAGCAACCCCATGACCCAATGAGATGAGGATGATAAGTATGACGTGTAAATGAGACTGTGTAGTCTTGTACAGACCCAGGTCGACCATTCCTGAGAGAGTATGGTTAATTGAATCCCAACCATCAAAGTACACCGGTAACCACTGTTTAGTATTCAAATCCGTATATAAGTAACTACCTTTACTAGGATTTGAACCAGGAACCTTCGTCTCCGAAAATCAGCTGTTAAACAGCTGATTTTGGCGACGACTTTACCTCTAGACCAACCCGGTGGGTTATCTATGTAAATGGTGAACCGAAAATTGAATGAATTAAACCAATTTGTGAAATCAAGCGATGCGGTAATTATTATCACCAAAGAATCATATGGATGACCATGGTTGAGCCAACTTCAAACAACATTTATCAGGGCTGGATGGACTAAAATACTGTGTAACATAAAATGTGTGCGGTCAATTCTCCCTTAAACGAAAATTTATCACAGCACACTTCACATTCGAGTGGGTTTTACACTGTTCTGTATTTGAAGATGTCTTTGCAGAATTGACAAGGTCGAATACGAAATTTGCCAAGAGTTGCATTTGTATGGTTTTTGAATTGTCGTCGCTTTTCAAATTTGGATCGGCACTGAAATACAATGTTGACAATGTCGTATCTGGACAGGCAATACCAAAATCGTTCATTAAATCTCCACCCATTTCCTAAAAAAAAATAATGACACAAATTATTTCAATGATGTTGACTGATTTTTACTGTTTATATTAGTGAGTTTATCAATACTTGAACTCAAGATCACCAGTCAGTACAGTAGAACCTCTTTAATCTGGCACGTTTGGGACTCGAAGCTTGCCGGATTACAGGAAATTCCAAACAGGAGTCATATAAAAAAATAACACAATTTCCACAAGAAACTTTTACTGTATGTATTGATTATTTAAACATGGGTTATTTAAACAATATAAATCAATAAATAAGTACAGGAGAAATATTAAAATGCATTTTTTAAGTACAGTACATGATGAAATAAATTTGAATACAGTACAGTACTGTACTATTCGTGGTTTTTAGCAACAGCACTGGTAGATGGCTGGAAAAAAGATCTAATATCTACTTGCTTCTTACAACTAGTATTTTCTTTTATTTAAAAAATCAGTTTTTATTACATGCAAGTTCATAACTTCGGCCATACCGTATTGTTTATTTGACTCAGCAAATTTTACAAATGTGACGCTTTGTGGCTCTTGAGTGTCGGCGGTAGCTGTCGGGTTGCTCACTTTACAATGTTCATTGTGAAGGCAATTCTATAATTTTTGTCTATTGCCGTTGACGCCGGATTATAGACAATTCCAGACTATAGAATGCCGGATTAAGGAGGTTTTACTGTAGCTGGTTGAAGAAATCCGCAAGAAGTACATAACAACCTAGAAATTCAGATTTAAATGCCTTTTCTTCTAGAGTCTGTCTACGCTAAGAGTACTATGATGTAGGCAACTAGCAATACAAGTGAGCATGCGTATTAATTAAAAAAAATCTGGTGTGAAACACTCACACAACTTTCTCTTGCCAATGCAAATAATTAACAATAAACCTAACATTAATAATAAAATATTAGAAATAAACAAAAAACTAACCTCAAAAACATAACCTTATTTTAATCATGAGTGAATGATGCAAAATGAAAATCAACCTCAGTTTGGCTTAGAAATACGGAAAATCACGCTTTCACGCTAAACTAGGCTCTGTAGAGAAAAATTCTTTAAATAAAAGTTGTAGATCTTTTAATTTTCTATAAATTAAATTATATACACTTTTGTCGTAAAATGCATACTAAGGCCGAAATCTTAAAAAAATCAATTTTTCACACATTTTCGTGAGAAAAAAAACAGAAAATCGCAAATTACCGCTAAACTAAGCGTTATACAAAAAATTGTTTGAAATAAGTTGTAAAATTTTCAATTCTCTACAACTTTTATTATATAAAGTTTTGCGCTAAAATGCATATTAAAGCTGTAATCTTAAAAAAACAACGTTTTTACGTGAAAACAGCCTCACCCAGAATTTCAGCAAACATGACGCCTACCCTATCTTGTAGAGAATAAAAAATTGAGTAAACCAGGCGATTTTAAAAAAAATCGTAGGACCAGTTTTTGAGAAAATCGCAAAAAAGTAAAAAATTACACGAATAAACTACCACTTCCGGTTGACCGATTTTGATGAAAATGTTCGTGTCGAGTCCGGTAGTGGTACGTAACTTAAGTTTCAAGTTTCAAGTTTGTACGATGTTCCGTTCTTGAGATATTCTGTTCACACACACACACACACACACACACACACACACACACACACACACACACAGAGACCAATCGCTAAAAACATGTTTTTTGGGTTCAGGGGGTCTGAAAACGTATAGATCCGGTGAAAACTCGATTTCGAAAAATCGACATGAAAACAATACTTTCCTTCCTATATATTCATATAGGCAAGAGAAAGTAAAAATACGCACAGCATGATCAACAAACAACAATTCCATACAACACTAATTTGCTCTAAGCTTAACATAATGAAAACATGTTCAATTCATTTGTTAGAAAATATTTCGTAAATTGAATATTAGTTTATACCATTAATAATTGCCCTTAACAGACAGGTGGCGTGTCAATTTATTTACACTCAATCTGTTCGTTGCAGGGCTAAAATAAATAGTTCTGTTTCTTATCACATGGTCAGCCAATTAAATGACTGAATCGTTTAAGAACAGAAGAGGTAGAGGTATACTGTGACACTAATCAAGAGTTATCTCCTCTGAAAGTAATGAATTTCATTATATAGCCACACTCTGTGGTGAATGAAGTGAAAGTGTCATTTGCAGAGTGGAAAATCTGTGCTTTTCAGAGGGCCCGGCATGCTAATAAGCGTAATTTTTCACTCAGTGATGAAGGCAATGGTAAACCACCTCACTCTTTGTTTTACTTAGTAAAACCTCTAGAGGTTCAAACCAGCCTTTTGGCTGATGACCTAAACAACAAACCATTAATAACTAAAACTTTTACTATTATTGTTACTCTTACATTGTTATTTTTCGTTACATTATTTACTATTATTACATTATTATTTATGATTAGTAGGTTTTTATTACAGACTCAGTTTTATTTTTGGTCACAAGTAATATAAGAAGACTAATGCTCTTGAATTATAACAGGAGAGTAAACAATTCCAAAGATTTGTTGTTTATCATTTCAGATTGTTTATTTCATATCATTAAAATCAATGTCTGTGACTAGTTTAGATTCATCAGTTATATTTTGGAATTGTATCGGTTCGTTTCGATTTTCCTCGAAGACTGAAGTTGAAAAGTTTTGTAAGCTGTTTTGTAAACAAGCGTGATATTGAAGTAGAAAAAAATTGTTTTGTTAAATGTAATGGTTGTTAAAATAATTAATTAAGGAGTCTTTATGAAACTACAATAATTACAAGTAATCAGAACGTAGTTAAAATTACTTATGTGCCCATAACAGACTACAGGTGGAGTGTCAAATTATTTACACTCGATCTGTTAGCTGCAGGGCTAAAATAAATAGTTCTGTTTCTTATCACATGGTCAGCCAATTAAATGACTGAATCATTTAAGAACAGAAGAGGTAGAGGTGTACTGTGACACTAATCAGAGTTATCTCCACTGAATGTAATGAATTTCATTATACAGTTGGACCCTGTGGTGAATGAAGTGAAGGTGTCATTTGCAGAGTGGAAAATATGTGCTTTACAGAGGGCTCGGCATGCTGATAAGCGTACTTTTCCACTCAGTGAGGAAGGCAACGGTAAACCACCTCACTCCTCGTTTTACTTAGTAAAACCTCTACAGGTTCAAACCAGCCTTTTGGCTGATGACCTAAACAACAATCAGAACGTAATAATTGAAAACGCTTAAAGGATAATGTTTATTTTAGCTGGATTTAGATATTTTTATGATGGGACGTAGTGCAAGATAATTGTCTGGTGGAGAGGTAGATACGCGCAAACTAGTGTAAACCTTTTGTTTACAACCTATAGGCGGCGCTCGCGTCGCGTTGAGTACTCTCACAGTAGATGGACTATACAAAACAATCAGGTCTTGGTGGAATGATAATCAGTTTTTTTAATCCTTAATGTGTGTTAAATGACTGGAAATAAAACTATTTTTACTTTCTCTTCCCTATATGAATATACTAGGTGAGAACCTGTGCGGGAAAACCCGCACAAAAGTGTAAATTTGTTTTTAGAACTTCTCTGTAAACAAATTTTTTTATTTTATTGTACTACTGGTTCATTGAATGTTCTTCTGTTCTCATTTGCCTCATGATGGAACTTCATAAAAAAATTGTATAGTGGCAGGCGATTTTCAGTTCGTGCGATTGCCGCTTCATATCATACCATGTCACCCAGTTTCTTATAGCTTTGAGCATACGGATTGAGAGCAGTCATAACTGCTCCAATTTTTTCTAAAATCTCATTATTTAATTCCACATAAAAACAAAACCAAAATATAGCAGATTGAATTGTATAGAAATTTACAACTACGTTGGAAATTCCAAAGTGATCTGACCGTGACACTGCCAATGCGTTGGTAGGCCTACACTTTAGTTCGTTGAACTTGCCCCCTCTCCAAACTGAAATAGCTGTGCGAGATGTGGGAGGGATAGATAGAGAAAGAGAGAGGCCTATACTTCAGTTCGTTGAACTTGCCCCCTCTCCAATCTATTTTAGACCTCCTATTTTACGATCATAAATGAAAATATTTGATTTTGGATAGTTTTCTGCAAATCTACTCGAACAGACGATTCATTTGAGCCCACTTTGGGGAAAATCGGTGAAGGTTCAGGTGGTTAAAATCGTGTTGGAAATAAAGCTGCTCGCTATTAATATATACCGTGCGTTCGGAAAGTCGCTGTGCACTGGAATTGTGACTATGGATTTATGAAAATATGTATAAAGAAATGACTAAGCATTTTGGAAAAAAATTTATTCAATACCTTAATTACATTGTTAAACCGTGATTACATTGTTTATAGAAGGTGTTCGAAATGACCTCCATTGGCATCAATACAGCATTGCACTCGTTTCATTTTGTTTGCAAACACCTTTCGCAACTGTATAAAACGTTATGCAACGTGTTTGGTGAACGAATAATTTCAAAGAATTTGTGGCCTGCAAGATCTCCTGATCTGACTCCCCCCGATTTCTTTTTATGGGGTGCGGCGAAACAAACTGTGTATCGGAACAGACCACACACGATTGACGAACTTAAAGCCGCAATAACGGCATACATTCAAGGAATCACTGTTCTTCAGTTGCGAAAGGTGTTTGCAAACAAAATGAAACGAGTGCAATGCTGTATTGATGCCAATGGAGGTCATTTCGAACACCTTCTATAAACAATGTAATCACGGTTTAACAATGTAATTAAGGTATTGAATAAATTTTTTTTCCAAAATGCTTAGTCATTTCTTTATACATATTTTCATAAATCCATAGTCACAATTCCAGTGCACAGCGACTTTCCGAACGCACGGTAGATAGGGTGATTCAAAACTATACGGCAATCTCTTGGGATCTCATTCTATAGCTAAAAATAAGAAAAAAAGTTCATATAAACATATGCCTGAAAACGCTTAGTTAGCGAGTTACGGCTTGCGAAAAATTTCACCTAGAACTCTGTACCCTTGGTGAAGTAAGGCCGTATAAAAATGTTAAACGTAGTTACAAAGATACAAATACTGTTGTTTCTTACGTTTTTTTTATCTGAAAAATTGAATAAAATTGGTTCCAGAGCTGTAAATGCAATACTTTCAGAGATATCTTACATAAAACACAAGAGTTGGTGCAAACAAATAACACATTTTTGTGTTTAACATAAGATTACTTCCATAAATGGTAAATAAAGGTGTATTTTTTCTTAACCTTTTAAGTACTGAGTTATTTTCTAGTGAACAGCATGCACAGACTAGGTTTTTTGAAAAATTCTAACTCACCTGTTGTTGCACTCATATCAACTTGTTGATTTATTTCACTAGCCTACAGTATGTTATAATTTTATATTTTTATTTTAATAAAAAATTTAATAAAAATATTACTTAAAAATTCATTAAAAAATTTGTGAAATTTATTCAAACCATTTTATTACACTAAGAAAATATAAAAATATACACTATAAAAACACTTATAAAACTAATAAACACACACAATACAAAAAAGTCTAAATATAAAATATAACATATATAACACTTTATTTTTAAAATTTAGATTTAGAGTGATAAATTCCAAAACATGGTACAACACACAACCCTACATCACACTGGGTACACATGTACCTTGACTCTTTCCTCTTTCTTTCATTTAGTTCACTGTGAGTACAAACATGACATTTTCTCATCGCATTTTTCCTATTTGGTGTCTCTGGCACTAAAGAGGGAAAATGTCTCTCAGTTAGTCTGAGTGGTGGCTCTTTGGTTGATGGCCGTCCTCCGCGATGAAAAATTCTTGCTGTGTGGTGCTGTTCGAGTAGTTGTCGAATGATTCCTAACTGAAAGTTAGCTAATGTAATGTGAATGCCAGTATTGACCATGTATAAGGTATGGGCATTCAACAGAGCTAAATCAATGCAATGGAAAAATATTTTTTTGTACCATTTGACTGTTTTACGAATACATTCCACAGAACTTAGCATCATGTCAGAACGATCTACTGCCCCCATCTGTGCATTGTAGTCAACTATGCACGCTGGTTTTTTCTTATATTCATTTGTCATGTGGTCTTTTTTTTGTGTCGTTTTTATTTCGTCTTTGTGAACTGTAGTAAGCATTGTTACTGGCTTTTTGTCCAACCATTTGACAACCATTACATTACAAGCAGACCTCGTAACTCTGTCACCTCTTTTCTCCGGTTCTGGCAGAAATGGCATCAACAGTCTATCTTTTTTTACAGTGCCACATGAATTTGTCTGCAAAGCATGAAGGTGTAATGACAACTTCGGACTAGTATACCAATTGTCGGTATATAGCGTGTGACCTTTGTTCATATATGGCTTCAAAAGGGTAGTCACTATACTCCCACTTATACCTAATTCGGGTACACTGTCAATTTCGGTTTGTTTGCCAGTATATACAATAAAGTCAAGTATATAACCTGTCTCACAGTCACATAAAACAAAAAGTTTTATGCCAAAACGATGGCGCTTTGTTTTTATGTATTGCTTGAAAGCAAGACGGCCTTTGAACAATAATAGCGATTCATCTACAACTAGGTTTTGCATTGGGTAAAAAATAGCAGAAAAGTTATTTTTCAGTTCATTTAGAATGGCTGAAATTTTAAATATACGAGCACCTTCTGGCTGTTTTTCATTATCAGAAAAATGTAGCATACTCAGTAAATTTATATATCGATCTCTAGCCATGATCTCTGAAAAGATAGGTGTTAGTAACAACCGATCAGTGGACCAGTACTCTTTTATGGAATTTTTTTTATTCCTGGCCATGAGCATTGTGGTGGCTATAAATGTATACATTTCATTTAGATTTGTATCAGTCCACCTTCTAAGAGTAGAACTGGGGGCAAGTTGTATGGTTTCTACTACTTGTTTATGATACCGGTTAGTTTCAGCTACTACTATGTCAATAGTTTTTTCATTCAATAAAATTTTAAAATAACCTGCATAATCGGTAATACTCGGAATATCTACTTTGATGCCAGAATGTGACTCGTCAAATGGATGTATAATTGGATCAAAAACTGCATCTGACCATGGTAGTGTGGGCTTGTCTTTCTTTCCTTTTTTCTTCGGAGGCACTTCTTCAGAACCAGGTTCATATTGGTTATTCATGTCACTACTTTTTCGTTTTTTTCGCGTACATTGTTGTATTGAAGGCAACGGATCTTCTTGAAAAGTTGATAGTTCTTCTTCTACACCAACTACGTTTTGCTGTACCTCAACAGCCTCGGCGGCTGAAAAAGTAGCCCTCGAAAAGTTTTCACAATCACTTTCACAATCACTACTACTACTAAATTCATCGTCTGATTGTAAATTTAATAAAATTTCGCGAATTTCACGGTCATCTGTTACTTTATCACAATAACGCTTCGAACTAAACTCTGAAAACGAACCGTTACCGGCCATTGTTGTTTACTAGTCACGTTCACTAGAAGTTGGGTTAGTTTGCTACCGGTCAATTGATCGAAGTTTATTACAATAATCGATAGACATATCGATATGAAAAATAGTTACAAAAAAGCCGATAGAGTGCAGCAACTGATAGACCAAGAATTATAAAGATCGTGTTAACGCGACGATAGTACTTGCCCGGTAAAATTCGAAAACGAGTATACGCGACATTAGGCGTACGGGTGCATCATGCTGCCGTCGCATGTACGCGACGCTAGTACTTAAAAGGTTAAATACATTTGTAGAAAATTTAATTCTGAAAAGATTCATGTGAATTACTCAGGAAAATATGAATAATAGATATTGAAATTTCGCTTTATTTTTAAACTGAGTCACCTTTATTTTATATCTTACTTACACGTGTTTCGGTGGATTCACCATCATCAGAGTAAATGAAAATTGATACAAAAAAAATTTTTTAAGTTCAGTTTTATACAAGTGACTGATGATGTATCATCTTCTGTAAATTTTAAATAAGTGAGATAAAAATTGTTTTTTAGTTTCAATTTTCATTTACTCTGATGATGGTGGATCCACCGAAACACGTGTAAGCAAGATATAAAATAAAGGTGATGCAGTTTAAAAAGAAGGTTAGTGAAATACAAATAATTTTAAACTGCAGAATGCATTATAAAGATTTATTTTGAATTAATAAAATAATACTGATTAATACTGACATTGCGCACTGCTGCTGCCAACGAACAAAAGTTGCACTTTCGTTTGATGTATCATTTATAACTGTAAATATAATGTACAGTAAAATCTCTCTATAGCGGAATTGAAGGGACCATGAGATACCGCCGCGATAAAGAGAGTTCCGTTATAGAGAGAGCGAGTAATTAACGGTGGGAGGGAAGTTGGAGTACTAATTCTTCTGTACAAAATAACTTACAGACGTATGTAAATGGTGCATGGAATAAGTTTTTGAAAAACTACTGAATAGATAACTTTATGACGAATGTTTAATACAGTAGATTACTTCAATACAGTGAGATATTTAAATTAATTACATAAAGTGTAGGTTATTAACTTAACAAGAAATTTGGATACAAACTGGGTTTATTAGATGTTGTGTTACTAATGTTTAACAATAGAATTTCACTTTTCGTACTGAACTTTTTTCAATAATCATTTTATACAGTACATACCGTAATAGATAGCCTAAAATTAATTAGCACTGAAACTCGTTTTTCACTGAACAGTAATAAACATAGGATATATACAATTAAAATCTCCTAAAACATAGGCTACACAAACACAAAAAAATACACTGTACAGTACATATTTTTACGTTATTAAGGAAACAATGACTGTGAAGTACATTTCATTTCGTAAAATAAGTTGTAAATTTTGTTTCGTTTTCAATTCATAAAACATGTCTTCAATCTCATTTTCAATGTTTAAAACTTGTAAATTTTCATTTACATATTGGCAATGACAGTACGTGTAAACAACAAGAATAGTGTCTAGTGCCTGTTTACTTGAAGGGACAACATTTCTGTTTCCATTTCATCGTCATCTTCACTTTCTTCCTCGTTGTTTTGGCCTAAGACATTTTCGATTACTGCAAAGTGAAGTAGCTAAGTGATGAAGTGGCTAAGTCATTGTCTGCCCCTACATAGGCGTCTAAATCCATATCCTGAAGATATTGTTTTGCCGCTATAGAGAGATGTTTGTGCCGCTATAACGAGAGTTAAATACATTATCGTAGTATACGAAAGGGTCGGGGTCGGTAAATAATGCCGCTAAAGAGAGATTTCCGCTATATAGAGTTCCGCAATTGAGAGATTTTACTGTATTAAATATTACAGAGCGTTAAAACCCCGCTATTCATTTATAAACACCCGGTACGTACAATGTTATTGTTTAGGTCATCAGCCAAAAGGCTGGTTTGAATTTGTAGAGGTTTTACTAAGTAAATCGAGGAGTGAGGTGGGTTACCATTGCCACAACTCACTAAATGGAAAAGTACGCTTATCACCATGCCAGGCCCTCTGAAAAGCACATATTATTTTCCACTCTGTAAAAATGACACTTTCACTTCATTCACCACAAGGTCTGGCTGTATAATGAAATTCGTTACTTTCAGAGGAGGAGATAACTGTGATTAGTGTCACAGTACACCTCTACCTCTTCTGTTGTTAAATGATTCAGTCATTTAATTGGGTGACCATGTGATAAGAAACAGAACTATTTATTTTAGCCCTGCAACTGAAACTGAAACTGGTAGAAGAGGGAATTTAGACGATATCGTGGGAGTTACCACCTGATCGTTCGGAGAAAAATAACAGAACTGGGGTCTCTTCATAAGAGAGTTACGGAAGGGTAATTGAAGCCTGCAACTAACAGATTCAGTGTAAATAATTTGACACGCCACCTGTCTGTTGTTATGGGCAAACGTACAATGGGTGTTGTCAATTTTCAACAACACTCTCACTGTACATCTAACTGTAGGGGTGGAGGGGTATGCGGGGTCTAAGTCAAGTATGCGCATGCGTAGTCGAGCGCTCACACCAATTGGCTTGGCCTTTAATTATGTGTTAAATTAGTAGGCCAGAACATACTTCACTCGATGCAATTAATTTGAAAAGTCTAGGGCAACTCACCGTTAAAATAGTGTGACAAATAAAAGATGCATGCAAATACTAAAAATCTGGTGTGAAACATTCACACAACTTTCTCTTGCCAATGCAAATAATTAACAATAAACCTAACATTAGTAACAAAATATTACAAATAAACACACAAACTAACCTCAAAAAACATTAGTGAAATACGCAAAATTAAAATCTACCTCAGTTTGGCTTAAAAATAAGGAAAATCGCTCCTACACGCTAAACTAAGCACTGTACAAAGAAAAGCTTTAAATAAAAGTTGTAGATCTTTTAATTTTCTACAAATTTTATTATACACACTTTTGTCGTAAAATGCATTCTAAGGCCGAAATCTTAAAAAAATCGATTTTTCACACGTTTTCGTGAGAAAAAAACAGAAAATCGCTAATTACCGCTAAACTAAGCGTTATACAAAAAATGTTTGAAATAAAAGTTGTAGAAATTTCATTCTCTACAACTTTTATTATTTAACATTTTGCGCTAAAATTCATATTAAAGCGGCAATCTTAAAAAGAAAATGTTTTTACGTGAAAACAGCCTCACCCAGAATTTCAGCAAACATGGCGCCTACCCTATCTTGTAGAGAATAAAAAATTTAGTAAACCAGGCGATTTAAAAAAAAAATCGTAGGACCAGTTTTTGAGAAAATCGCAAAAAAGTGAAAAATTACACAAATAAATACTACTTCCGGTTGACCGATTTTGATGAAAATGTTTATGTCGGGTCCGGTAGTGGTATGTAACTTAAGTTTCACGTTTCAAGTTCGTACGATGTTCCGTTCTTGAGATATTTTGTATACACACACACTCACAGACCAATCGCTAAAAACATGTTTTTTGAGTTCAGGGGGTCTGAAAACGTATAGATCCGGTGAAAACTCGATTTCGAAAAATCGACATGAAAACAATACTTTCCTTCCTATATATATACATATAGGCAAGAGAAAGTAAAAAAATGGCTGATGAGAAAGTAAAAAAACAGCGCACGGGCTTAAATCAAAACGGCCACCATTTCAACAGTTCAGCCATTGTTAGTTTGCTCCTCCTTCTGTCAACAAACAAAACCCACCTACTACAGGGTGCACGCTACATTCCACCACTTTATGAATGTCGTGTTCAGTATTAAGTTAACTATCTTTTAAATTATAAGTACTAAAATCATCAGTCATGATGTATGATGTAGGCTTAACAATTTCATTTATAAAAATACGTTTAAAAGTATTTTGTATTTAAATACTTTTGAAAGTATTATTTTGTTGTTACTTTTTAATCAGCGTGTACACATTTTGATATAATGTGCCAGTAGTAGTGAGTTTTGTGTGTGTTTGGTATAATGTGTCAGTGACGTTATTATTTGTTTACATTAGGAGCAAACTAAGAGAGGCTGGACTTTACACCGGTAACCACTGTCTACTAGCATTCAAATCCGTATAAAAGTAACTACCTTTACTACGATTTGGAACTACGAATTAAAGTGAAATTGTTGAAAATCTGACTTATGCAAATATTTATGCAAGTATAGCCTACATACCAAACTTGACTCCATTTTCATTTTCGCCTTTTAAAAATGTCATCCCACGTTCCTGATCCGGGATAGATTCGATCACCTGTTCATTTTACCATACCCACAACAAATTCACCCTGTACAAACGTGAGAAAAAATTACAATAAATATTATTTAAAAATTAATAATTGTTTAATTATACAAAATTATTTGTTAAACTACATTATTTCTTTAACATTAAAGTTAACACCTGCCCATAACAGACAGGTGGAGTGTCAATTTTTTTTACACTCAATCTGTTAGTTACAGGGCTAAAATAAATAGTTCTGTTTCTTAACACATGGTCAGCCAATTCAATGACTGAATCATTTAAGAACAGAAGAGGTAGAGGTGTACTGTGACACTAATCAGAGTTATCTCCTCTGAAAGTAATGAATTTCATTATACAGCCAGAACCTGTGGTGAATTAAGTAAAGGTGTCATTTGCAGAGTGGAAAATATGTCCTTTTCAGAGGGCCCGGCATGCTGTAAGCGTACTTTTCCACTCGGTGAGGAAGGCAATGGTAAACCACCTTACTCCTAGTTTTACTTAGTAAAACCTCTACACGTTCAAACCAGCCTTTCGGCTGATGACCTAAACACACTTCACATGGATTTCATTGAACTACAATTTTTTTTTTGTAATCCCTAATTTGTGTACGTTGCAATCTGTTCAATTGAGAACAATAAGTAACCCCATGACCCAATGAGATGAGGATGATGTGTAAATGAGACTGTGTAGTCTTCTACAGACACACTCACAGAGTATGGTTAATTGAACCCCAACCATCAAAGTACACTGGTAACCACTGTCTAGCATTCAAATCCGTATAAAAGTAACTACCTTTACTAGGATTTGGAACTACAAATTAAAGTGAAATTGTTCAATAATCTGACTTGGAATCACATTTTGTAGCAAACTGAAAACAATACCATGCATTCCATTAACTGAAATATTTATGCAAGTATAGCCTACATACCAAACTTGAATCCATTTTCATTTTCGCCTTTTAAAAATGTCATCCCACGTTCCTGATCCGGGATTGATTCGATCACGTGTTCATTTTACCATACCCACAACAAATTCACCCTGTACAAACGTGAGAAAAAATTACAATAAATATTATTTAAAAATTAATAATTGTTTAATTATACAAAATTATTTGTTAAACTACATTATTTCTTTAACATTAAAGTTAACACATAAAGAAATAATGGAAGTCATTCCAATTCCTGTCATTCCTGTAATTCCTGCCAGGGGTTGTCTGTACCGCTGCCTAATCAAATAGGAGCGAGTCGCCGACACAGCGAGCACCTTTTACTGCTGCCTCCGAAGAGGAGCAGTCACCGGTGAAGGGAAGCGGGGGTCGTCTGTACCGCTGCCTAATCAAATAGGAGCGCGTCGCCGACACAGCGAGCACCTTTTACCGCTGCCTCCGAAGAGGAGCAGTCACCGGTGAAGGGAAGCGGGGGTCGTCTGTACCGCTGCCTAATCAAATAGGAGCACGTCGCCAACACAGCGAGCACCTTTTACCGCTGCCTCCGAAGAGGAGCAGTCACCGGTGAAGGGAAGCGGGGGTCGTCTGTACCGCTGCCTAATCAAATAGGAGCGCGTCGCCGACACAGCGAACACCTTTCACTGCTGCCTCCGAAGAGGAGCAGTCACCGGTGAAGGGAAGCGGGGGTCGTCTGTACCGCTGCCTAATCAAATAGGAGCACGTCGCCAACACAGCGAGCACCTTTTACCGCTGCCTCCGAAGAGGAGCAGTCACCGGTGAAGGGAAGCGGGGGTCGTCTGTACCGCTGCCTAATCAAATAGGAGTGCGTCGCCGACACAGCGAGCACCTTTTACCGCTGCCTCCGAAGGGGAGCAGTCGCCGGTGAATCGAGGGGTAGGGAAGGGAGGTGTAGATGACAGAAAAGAACTGACTCAAGGTTGAGCTGTCAATTCCCCGTATCGATCCTCAATCACACAGAACTCGATACTGTCTACTTACCTTCAACTATCGCATCAGCTGGTGGGTAGATACCATCGTGCCACTTGGTAGATGCACTGCGAGAGGTGTGACCGCTGCGCTATCTATCGGCAGCAGCAACCCCTTCTCAGCGCCAACAGTGGGCAAAATATGAACTACGGACCGGTGTAAAAGCAGTACAGTATCAGAGTTCATGAAAATAAGTTATTAAACATTTACAACGCAATTTATCAACAATAAAATAAAATAAACAATTCCCTTACCAAATTAATCATGAAATCAAATGTCTCATGATAAAATAACCAAACTTCACCGTAACGAAGAATTCCGTACAATTTAGGCCACTAAAACATCAGCCATTCAAACCACGGCCTACCTTAAACAATCAAATCTTTGTTTCTATATTTAATCGGTCAGATGTTTATGAACAGCTGATTTTATGTTCCACCAAAATGTATTGTTTTTTATAATTAAACAGTCAGCTATTTATGGGTTCGAATCCCATTCAGACATGGTCTATTTTCATACGTTACAAAAAATCATTTCATCCTTCATCGTCTGCATTAGCAGTAATTGCAGAACAGTCGGACGTTAAACCTAAACAAAAAAAAGCTGTTTATGAAGAGCTGATTTTATTTTCTGCCACTTCATTATAACAATATTATTCAACTAAAATAATTTCAACCAGTTGTAACAGACAAAATCATAAACAGTTACAATGTAGAATTATTCCACAGTCCGTAGTTAGGCGAGGTATATACTGGAGTGAACGTGAGACATTTCTCATTGCATATACATTTTGCACCCTGGAGACTCCAGGAGGAGTATAGGACATGTCGTCAGATATAACACCTGAAATACATATAAGAATCACACAATGTATCACTACTATCAAGAAAGAAATTCTTCTACACTATAAAAAGTTTCACCGATTAAGTAATTTTTCAGATTTTCTTTAAAGGAATTCAAATCCTAACAACACTTTAAAAATTGGGGTAATTTATTCATAAATTTTCTTTCTGCATAAGTAGGTTTTTGTTCAAACAATTTTCTTGAGCGATTAGCCACATAATAATCATTCCTGTTTCTCGTGTTATGATTGTGAACATTGAAATTCTGCATAAAATTATTTTGCCTAACATACATAATCACCTGAAAAATGTAGAGGGAGGGAACTGTAAGCAATTTAAGGTGGTTAAATAGTGGTGTGTATGAGGTTAGCTGGTTAGCTCCCACCATACACCTAATAGCTTTCTTTTGAGTTTTAAAAACCCTATTCATATTACCCATGCTAGAATTACCCCATACTAAGATACCATAACGGATATGAGACAAAATGAGGCCATGATAAACTGCCATTAGTAATTTTTTCTGAAAATACTGCTGCGGATGGAACATTTTATCACAAACACACACAAAACCCAATACGGTATTTTTAAGGTAAGCCTAAATTATTAAAATTTGTTTATAACAAAATGTAAATAAAGGCTAGCATTAAACATGTTTTTTTAATGTGTAGTCTTTAAACTGAATATGTACCATGATAACAATGGTCTATGAACATTTCAAGTCATTTCACTTTAAATTTCAATATAAAATGAAAACAATTTTTTTTTATAACATGAAATTATAATGAATTAATATAATAATTTCACTAACCTTCTTTTTAAACTGCGTCACCTTTATTTTATTCCTACTTACACGTGTTTCGGTGGATCCACCATCATCAGAGTAAATAAAAAATTGAAACTAAAAATTTTTATACAAGTGACTGAAGATGTATCATCTTCTGTAAATTTTAAATAAATGAAAAAAATTTTTAGTTTCAATTTTTCATTTACTCTGATGATGGTGGATCCACCGAAACACGTGTAAGTAGGAATAAAATAAAGGTGACGCAGTTTAAAAAGAAGGTTAGTGAAATTATTATATTAATTCATTATATGAAATAGAAATATTTCAAACTGCAGGATGCATTATAAAGATTTATTTTTGAATGAAATTATAAGTTATGATAAAACGCTTAAACCAAATTCATTTTAAGAACCAACTGCAAAGTAAACAAACAGTGAATGATGTCACAGCTCCAGAACCGTACGCACCAAAAGTATGTGATTTTCATAGTAGGCGTATGTGAAACGACTCGTGCTTAATACTCTTATGAGTAGTTAATTCTTTACCTTAATAAAATTAAATACTTTAATGTTTTTTATAATTTTAAATGCTTACTTTATAAATAAAATTGTTATTGTTTACTAATTATTTTAAAACTCACTTACTTTATTCTCAAAGGTTTACCTTTTTGGTGTTTGTAAATAGAGGACTCGGGTGCGTTAGCCATCACTATAAAAATTAATATCAACTTTTTAGCAAAAATAAAAATAAACTTACTTTTTGTTCATACAGTCGAATAAAGTAATAACTACAATAAAATTAAACCGTACATGAGACTAAAAGCACCATTCAAACTAGACGCACAATTAAACCGAACCGAACAGTTTAAAATAACAAAGCCAAATAAATTGAAAACTCATTTAGGATCATAAAATTCAAAATGACACACATGAAGAATTTGTAATACAGTTGAAATCCCTTAACGCGAAAACGGTTAACACGAAAATTCGGTTAACGCGAAATGTTTTTCTGGTCCCTACTAAGCGTATTGTATTTTTTATACGTTTTTATTCTGATAACACGAACAATTTTATACTGAAATATCGGTTAGCACGAAAAAATATCAAGAGTTAAAAACAGGAAATAGATTTTGAGAAAATATTTCTGGGAATTATGTAATGAATTTATCGCTGGAAATGAAGATTCCATTGTGGAGTCCACTAGTACAGAGCGATAACAAAGCAAAACCCTGCCCTACAAGTTACCACGCCCACATTCCAAACCCTACCGTTTTCGATGTTAAGCTAAATTCAATACAGTGCAGTTAGCGTTCAGTGCGTGTCCGAAACAGTAGTGTTGTACCGATCTGTTGTTCCTAAGTTATGCAAAACAAAAGCAGGTTATTTTAAACTGAACAGTAGTTTTGAGTGTAGGTTTTATTTTAAAGTGCAATTGTGTGTAAGTTCAGTGCAGAGCACCGGTCAGTAATTATGGAAAGAAAGCATAAACAAACGGCGTTATCCATCAAAACCAAAATGGCGCTTCTCGATGCTGTTGAAGAAGGTAAGAAAACAAAAAGTGAAATTTGTAAACAGTTCAATGTACCAAATTCTACTCTCTCTACAATTTTAAAAAATAAGGAAAAAATAAAACAAAATTATGAAACTAGTAAATTTGATCCCGATCGCAAACGGTTAAGGACAGCTAATCACGAGAACTTGGAAACTGCAGTTGTGGCATGGTGTAAGCAGGCTAGGTCACAAACAGCTCCGATTTCTGGACCACTTTTGATGGAAAAGGCAAATGTATTTGCTGAAAAGTTAGGTTTAAAGTTCTCTGCAAATCCTGGCTGGCTCGAACGATTTAAAAAAAGAAATGGTATGATTTTCAAAAACATATGCGGTGAATCGTCATCTGTAACACCAGGAATGACATCGGAATGGCTCAGTTCAACATTACCTGCTTTATTAAAGGACTACCTTCCTGAGTGTATTTTCAACGCTGACGAAGCCGGCTTATTTTATCGTTGTTTACCGGACAAAACACTAACATTTAAGGGAGATAAGTGTACCGGTGGGAAAAAATCTAAAGAAAGAATCACAGTACTTGTCGCCTGCAACGTAGATGGTTCCATTAAACTGCCTCTGTTAGTTATTGGAAAAAGTCTGAAACCACGTTGCTTCAAAAACGTGAAACAATTACCAGTTACTTATACAGCGAATTCTCGATCTTGGATGACTTCCGAAATTTTTTCGGACTGGCTGCTGACTCTCGACAAACATTTTTCTCGTCAAAAAAAGTCAATAGCGTTAATTATTGATAATTGTACTGCTCACTCGACTAACGTTAGACTAAAAAATATTAAATTGATATTTCTACCTCCCAACACAACGAGTGTTTTACAACCTTGTGATCAAGGAGTCATCCAAAATCTGAAGCATCACTACAGAAAAATACTTCTTCGAAAGTACTTGACGGCGATTGATGGAAAAACAAATTTTAGCGTTAACATTCTGGACGCATGTAATATTGTACGTTCTGCATGGGATCTTGTGACTCCTACAACGATACAAAATTGTTTTCGTAAGGCAAGATTTTGTTTAAAAACTGTCGATTTTGTTGGTGAAGAAGAAGAAGTGGAAGCGGAACCGACTTTTGAGGATTTATTTAATCGTTTTACAGAGGCTAATCACGTTTCATTGCAGTTAAGTGAATACATCAACGTTGACGACGATCTTACGACAACACCAGTTTTCACAGACACTGATATCGTAGATAGCGTCCTGAAAGCTAGTGAAACAGGAGAAAACAGTGAGGAAGATGATGGGGAAAACACCGCAACAGACAATGATTTGGGAGTTCCAAGTGCTGCGGAAACGTTATCCGCGTTGCAAAATGTACGGCGCTTCTTTCAAGCCAATTCAGACGGTGTAGAGTTATTGCAGAGTATAGACGGTTTGGAACATTTCATAGAAAATATAATTTTAAAGAATCGTGTACAAAAAAAAATCACGGACTTTTTCATAAAAGACTAGGTAGGTCTGTGTACCTAAATTATTTGTTTCTGTATTACATTTGTTTTCTTTTATGGAATAGTGGTAAAAATGTATTATTAGACCTATTGTATAGATAATAAAGCAGTTCAGTTCCAATTGCTAACATGATTTTATTAACATAGTCCGAACCATTAATTTTTTTTTGTATTCTTTTAACACGAAATTCGTTTAACACGAAATTATTTTCCGGCCCCAACGATTTCGCGTTAAGCGATTTCGACTGTATAAACATTGAATAAGCCTATAAACAAATTAAGTGATAAGGGAATTGACGTTAGGGAACGCGGCTGTTCGTTGTTATTGTTTAGCAGTTATAAAAGTGTTGGTGTCCACCCGGTGACTAATGCTAGGCTGTTGCATGTATTTGTGTGGTGTATTTACACGTACTACCACAGATGCAGTTTGTTGATTAGACAGTTGGTTCTTACAGTGAACTCACTATAGTTTCGTGAAGTCAGGTTAGACAGCACACCTAACTAAATAAAGTTAATATTTTAACACAATATAATATACGCTATATAATGTTTCTTAATGCTGCCTACACTTTCTAACCCAGTGTGACATAGAAGTCACATTGGAGTGAAGTAATGGACATCAAAATTTCAGTTGTTAGAGACTACTTTGGATTAAAGAGTGCTGGGTGTAAAGTGCATAATTTTCTTTATCCTAGCTAGGGATTGAACCTGAGACCTCCGCTTTGCAGTGTAGCATGCTGACCATTGCACCACAGAGACAACCATTAGTTTCTTTTTAAAGTTAATTTTAGTTTTAAATATATTCATGTTCATTTACTATAGTAAAGTTACATTTTTTCGAATATGTTGTATGTACGTACAAGTACCTATATCTTTTAGACTGTTTGTAAAAAGTGGATTTTATCCATTTTATTTCATGTAATGAATTAATATAATAATTTCACTAACCTTCTTTTTAAACTGCGTCACCTTTATTTTATTCCTACTTACACGTGTTTCGGTGGATCCACCATCATCAGAGTAAATAAAAAATTGAAACTAAATTGAAAAAAAATTTTAGTTCCAATTTTTTATTTACTCTGATGATGGTGGATCCACCGAAACACGTGTAAGTAGGAATAAAATAAAGGTGACGCAGTTTAAAAAGAAGGTTAGTGAAATTATTATATTAATTCATTACATGAAATAGAAATATTTCAAACTGCAGGATGCATTATAAAGATTTATTTTATCCATTTTACCAATATTTTTTAATGGTAAATGTTTTTAAGTCTTAAATAATGACTTTAATATTAAAATCATGGCAATTGTTTACTTATAGGACACCAAACCAATTTGGACCATTTTGTTTAAAATCGATACTTTTTTGTATGCTGAATCCGAATATGAAATAAGTTTTGCGCGCAAACAACTGTGGAATTAGTTATAAGCCCTTTTATATCATCTACCATCATAACCTCACTTTCGTAACCTAAATTTCAACTTTGCCGTTACACTTAAAATGCTCACTAATATGTTATAAAAGGGCTTATAACTAATTCCACAGTTGTTTGCGCGCAAAACTTATTTCATATTCGGATTCAGCATACAAAAAAGTATCGATTTCAATCAAAATGGTTCAAATTGGTTTGGTGTCCTATAAGTAAACAAATACCTAAAATCATGTTTTTTTTTTTTACTACAAATTTACGTAAGAGAATATATTTCGTTTAGGAAGCCTAAACATGATTTTACTTATTTATATTGTTAAGAACTTTGATACCATTAAGTGCCAATGTGACGTAGGTGTCAACACTTTTTTGTCAAGCTAGTAAAAGGGCTGAAGGTCTAAAATTAATTTTGGTAATTTTATTACACTTAACTGTCAGTGAATTGTATGAAACACTGCAGACGTATTTTTTGTGTATAGGTAAAAACTTGGGATTGAAAGGGCTAAATAAAGTGTATTTTAACACAATATAATATAGGCTATATAATGTTTCTTAATGCTGCCTACACCAAAAATTATTTTAAAAACATAATATTACACGTTAGATTTAAGAAATTCTATGCCATGATTATTTGCGATAAAATTTCAATTCTTGAATTACCTCCTAAAACCACATCAAATAATATAAAATTAACAGAACCTAACAATATAAATTATATTGCACGTTACTTACGCATCTATCTTCTTAATTCCGTTAAAATTTTAACAAACTTCATATCCAAATTTTGCATTCCATTCTTCATCGTTTTCACTGAAATAAAGCTGAGAACACAAACATTACAAGAAAATATGGCGTCTCGCTTAAAACGTCTACATGTGTACTACTAGAACATGCGGATTTTTAAGAAAAATAATTTATAAATTTATATATTTCTATAAAATAAAAATAATGTATATACAATTATTTTATAAAATATATAATGAAGGAATTTAAAATCACCTTATTAAAATTTAATTATATCATTACATTTTTCTTGTTTCGGCAAACAAGACGATTACAGCGCACCTACCAAGCGAGTATACACCAGCCGTACTATGCATCAGCTGACGAAATTTGGAACACTTTTCCCATATGAAAATTTCATAATTATGTTATTTCAATGTTATTGGAACCAGGGGAGAATTTAATTCTCCTCTGGTTCCAATAACATTCAATAAAGTGTTGTATTTTATCGAATCAAATTCGTCTCCTAAACGCAATATACAAAATATAAATATATTTTTTTGTTTATTCTTTATGTAATTTCTAATAAAAGTGTGTCAATGGACTCTTGTTTGAATGTACGAGTATTTACATTTTGTATTACTGATTGTTCAACATTTTGGTGGTTGTTAACTTTTCTGTACATTTCGAAATAAATAATTAAAGTTAGGAAAATTGTTATGTGAGGTATTAATGTAATCTTAAAAACAAATATTGATCGTTTTTCATTTAATGTAAAAACGTTCAATATTTGTTACATTAAATGTAAAAACGATCAATATTTTTTGTTTTTAAGATTACATTAATACCTCACATAACAATTTTTCTAACTTTAATTCCTTATTTGGAAATGTACAGAAAAGTTCACAACAAACAAAATGTTGAACAATGGTTTTAAAATTTTTAAAACCACAACTTTTATATGAAAAAAAAACCTGATATATAGGCTATGTTTTCCAATTTTATTACAGATTAGTATAAGAACGCAAAAGTTTTGATTTTTAAAAATCTGGTGTGAAACACTCACACAACTTTCTCTTGCCAATGCAAGTAATTTACAATATAATTTAACATTAGTAATAAAATATTAGAAATAAACAAAAAACTAACCTCAATAAACATGACCTTATTTTAATCATATATGAAAGACGCAAAATGAAAATCGATCTCAGTTTGCCACAAAAATACGGAAAATCACTATTTCACGCTAAACTAGGCTCTGTAGAGAAAAATACGTTAAATAAAAGTTGTAGATCTTTAAATTTCCTATAAATTTGGTTATATACACTTTTGTCGTAAAATGCATACTAAGGCCAAAATCTTAAAAAAATCGATTTTTCACACGTTTTCGTGAGAAAAAAATCAGAAAATCGCTAATTACTGCTAAACTAAGCGTCATACAAAAAAATGTTTAAAACAGAAGTTGTAGGTTTTTAAATTCTCTACAACTTTTATTATATAAGTTTTTGCGCTAAAATTTATATTAAAGCCGTAATCTTAAAAAAACAACGTTTTTACGTGAAAACAGCCTCACCGAGAATTTCAGCAAACATGGCGCCTACCCTATCTTGTAGAGAATAAAAAATTGAGTAAAATAGGCGATTTTAAAAAAAATCGTAGACCAGTTTTTGAGAAAATCGCAAAAAACTGAAAAATTATACGAATAAACTACTACTTCCGGTTGACCAATTTTGATGAAAATGTTCGTGTCGCGTCCGGTAGTGGTATGTAACTTAAGTTTCAAGTTTCAAGTTCGTACGATGTTCCGTTCTTGAGATATTCTGTTCACACACACACACACACACACACACAGACCAATCGCTAAAAACATGTTTGTGTGGGTTCAGGGGGTCTGAAAACGTATAGATCCGGTGAAAACTCGATTTCGAAAAATCGACATGAAAACAATACTTTCCTTCCTATATATTCATATAGGCAAGAGAAAGTATAAATTATGTAGTGTTCAAAAAACTGACTTTTTTAAGCTCTTTTTAAGTTGTAGGTTTAATTAATTTATTTACAATTACTGTTTGCACCTACAAATTGAATAATTTTCCTATTGGAAATTACTGACCAGAATTCAACTTACAGCTTCTGTTCAGAAACAAAACTGGTATGAACCACTCCAATAAACCAACAACTTTTACATTTTTTGTCTGATAATAAATAAACTTCATTGTCACTTAAATAAAATACAAATAATACATGACGTAAAGTGTTTTTTTTTATATTTTTTATATAATTAACAAGTGTACGTTGCAATCTGTTCAATTGAGAACAATAAGCAACCCCATCACCCAATGAGATGAGGTTGATGTGTATGACGTGTACATGAGGTGTAGTCTTGTACAGACCCAGGCCGACCATTCCTGAGAGACTATGGTTAATTAAACCCCAACCATCAAAGTACACCGGTAACCACTGTCTAGTATTCAAATCCGTATAAAAGTAAATATCTTTACTAGGATTTGAACCAGGAACCTTAGTCTCCGAAAATCAGCTGTTAAACAGCTGACTCGCGGCGACGACTTTACCTCTAGACCAACCCGGTGGGTTAGTGTTTTGGAGTAGGAAATCTGAAAATGGAATGCATATAGGATATTGACCAGGAATTCACTAGGAGTGGCCAAGGAAAACATATTAAAACCTTGATCAAATGTTTACTTTAAAAGCAAAATGTGATCTCAAGAAAAACTAAATAGAAATTAGTTGGTCTAAGATTATTTATTTATATAACCTTGAAATGCATTTAACAGCAATGTTGCAACAGAAAATAATTTTTTATTTTCCTAATTTACAGGGAGTTGGAAAAGCCTGACCTGCAATGTTAAATTTGATGTTCCTTTTTGAAGTTCTGGTAGCAGAACTTTGCAGTTTTTTTTTTATTTGTAAGAGTTCACTTTTCTTTAAGATTTGATGGAAGTACACTAGATCATATATATTATTACTTTTTATTATATTTTTTAATTTTTCTAACCGTTTGATGGATATTTTTGAAAATAATTCAAAAAGTACAAAAAAAAAAATTAAAACTGTTCCATTACTTTGTTGAACTATACAAGAAATACATGTCTGCAAAGTTTAATCTCTCTATCTCTTATCAAAGCCTCAAAAAGGAACACTGAATTTGAAAATAACCCATTTTTTTGTAGGTTGACCAGCAAAAATCCATTACCATGTACTTTGACATGGTAATGGTTTTAACAGTGCTTGCATTCCAACTAGGTAATAATTCCACATATTTCACTTATACTTTATTCATTCTTTTAAAATTCCTAGTCTTATCACACTTTTTTAACATAAGGAAAACAAAATTTAACTACTGAAACTCCTTTTTTTGTATAAGAAAAAGTAACGAAAATATCAGTGTATGTAGATTTCAGTCGATACAATAATAACATGAATAAAATTTATTATCTTTATTTATTATTTATTATAATGTCAAATATCTTTTCAAGGGTGATGAGCTCTCTTTACGTTTGCATTGCCCCCCCCCCACCACCCACTTTATAGCTAGCCAATGACATAAAACACACATTCTTAACTGCATAAAATATAGGGTGATTCAAAAAGAGCGCCGGTTTTGATATATCAAATTAAGAGATTTATTTTATTGAAAAACTGAAAATAAATACATCAACAAGTTCATCTTTCCTTCCAATTTTATGTATGAAAAATGATGTCATGCATGTGTCCTCCTCTACTGCGCTGGCACGCATCAACCCTGTCCATGAAATTGGATATTACTGCACGACAAGTTTCGACTTCCATTTGCCCGATAACCCGTCGAATTTCCTCCTTCAAGTCATTGATGTTTTGGGGTTTATTGACATACACCAATGACTTCAGATGACCCCAAAGAAGAAAGTCACAAGGCGTCAAGTCACACGACCTTGGTAGCCATTGATGGTCGGAATTACGAGAAATGATGCGATCCTGGAACCGTTCACGGAGCAACAACATTGTTTCTCGTGCAGCGTGACAGGTGGCACCATCCTGCTGAAAACACAACTCGTCAATGTCCATTCCATCCAAATGACGCCACAAAAACTCCCTAATTTGCTGGGTTAACAGCCACACTGTCACGAACCAACGCAACGTTCTGCTCAGTTTGGCCAGAACGACGACGTCCAGAACTTTTAAGGTCGACTGTTGAACCCGTCTCAAAAAACTTTTTCATGAGCCTGCGAACTGTTGATTCATTCGGTGCTTCATTACGTCCTAGAGTACCGCGAAGTCGCCTGACAGTAGCCGCATAACTCTCTCCACTCTGGTAAAATGTTATGACGATTAACACTCGTTGTGTAATAGTAAACTTCTCCATGGTTAGACACAGACTGCGAGAGTACTACACTGCGAACAAGAGAAACTACAACTGAATCGTCAATCGGAATGTTCTCCAAAATAGAAATGTGGTCAAACAATGTTGCCAACCGATAAACAAAAATTTACCAGCCGTTTAAAAACCGGCGCTCTTTTTGAATCACCCTTTATTAGGTTGGGAATAACAGCTAATCATTATCAGCTGTTACTCCCAACCTACATTTTAGTTAATATTTTATGCAGTTAATAATGTGCGTTTTATGTGCGTCTGTTTTGATTTTAAATAAAGCTAAATTTCAATATCTATTTTTCATTTTTTTCCTGAGTAATTCATATGAATCTTTTCAGAATTAAATTTTCTACAAATTTATTTAAGAAAAAATATACCTTTATTTACCATTTATGGAAGTAATCTTACGTTAAACACAAAAATTTGTTATTTCTTTGCACCAATTCTTGTGTTTTATGCAAGATATCTCTGAAAGTATTGCATTTACAGCTCTGGAACCAATTTTATTCAATTTTTCAGATAAAAAAACATAAGAAACAATAGTATTTGTATCTTTGTAACTACCTTTAACATTTTTATACGGCCTTACTTCACCGAGGGTACAGAGTTCTAGGTGAAATTTTTCGCTAGCCATAACTTGCTAACTAAGCGTTTTCAGGCATATGTTTATTTGAACTTTTTTCTTATTTTTAGCTATAGAATAAGATCCCAAGAGATTGCCGTGTAGTTTTGAATCACCCTGTATATTTCGTCAGCCATTTTTTTTTGGTCTTTTAATAACAATTATAACCTGTTTGTTTAGGTCATCAGCCTAAAGGCTGGTTTGAACGTGTAGAGGTTTTACTAAGTAAAACGAGGAGTCAGGTGGCTTACCATTGCCACAACTCACTCAGTGGAAAAGTACGATTATCAGCATGTTGGGCCCTCTGAAAAGCACACATTTTCCACTCTCCAAATGACACCTTCATTTTATTCACCACAGGGTCTGGCTGTATACCTGTCATTACTTTCAGATAAGATAACTCTGATTAGTGTCACAGTACACCTCTACCTCTTCTGCTCTTAAATGATTCAGTCATTTAATTGGCTGACCATTTGATAAGAAACAAAACTATTTATTTTAGCCCTACAACAAACAGATTGAGTATAAATAATTTGACATTCCACTGGTCTGTTATAGGCAAATTATAACCTATGAACGTACAACCAGGTGATTATATTATAAAGTATTGTATGTTAACGCGCTCTATAAAATCGATGTGTTCAGTACGAGATGCAAGACACGAGTGAACTACTACAGCTCTTATAAGCATGTGTGCGTAATGTTTGTCAGGGTGATACATTTGCACAATCTGACAACGCTGGCGAACGTTCTGATTGGTCTAAATGCGTGGAACATCAGAGCTCATCTACTGTGAAAAACATTGCGTGGAACATCAGAGCTCATCTACTGTGAAAAACATTGCGTGGAACATCAGAGCTCATCTACTGTGAAAAACATTGCGTGGAACATCAGAGCTCATCTACTGTGAAAAACATTGCGTGGAACATCAGAGCTCATCTACTGTGAAAAACATTGCGTGGAACATCAGAGCTCATCTACTGCGAAAAACATTGCGTGGAACATCAGAGCTCATCTACTGTGAAAAACATTGCGTGGAACATCAGAGCTCATCTACTGTGAAAAACATTGCGTGGAACATCAGAGCTCATCTACTGCGAAAAACATTGCGTGGAACATCAGAGCTCATCTACTGTGAAAAACATTGCGTGGAACATCAGAGCTCATCTACTGCGAAAAACATTGCGTGGAACATCAGAGCTCATCTACTGTGAAAAACATTGCGTGGAACATCAGAGCTCATCTACTGTGAAAAACATTGCGTGGAACATCAGAGCTCATCTACTGTGAAAAACATTGCGTGGAACATCAGAGCTCATCTACTGTGAAAAACATTGCGTGGAACATCAGAGCTCATCTACTGTGAAAAACATTACAGTTACAGTTATAGTCACTTGAGTCACGAGTTCGCCCTTGTTTCCAACGAGGGGTAAAGGGGGAAAAGCACCAGTGCGCACGCGCGACTGCTTTAATTTCAGTACGACAAACATAAATACTTGTACTATACCCAGAGCATATACAGTAAATCCTTTTGAAAGAACCTTTTGTAGGTTAACTGTACGAATATAACTGTTCGTTACTGTAAAAACAAATGTCCGTTTATCGAAAACTTGGTCGAATTATTCACAGTGCTGAACGCAATGTAATAAAATGTTGTGAAGTTGAAGCTAAACAAAAATGCCTATCCATGGCTCTTAACAAAAGCTGTGAACAAGCGGCTAACTACTATGATGTTTCTCTTTCCACAATTCGAAAAATAAAAAAGGAAATTTAGGACGCGAAGAAGCTGTACTTTAACAGTTTTGTTGACACCTGGTAAAAAAAGAAAACGGTTAGGTAGATACTAGAGAGACTGATAACGAAAACGCAGGTGACAGCAGTAGTAAAGAAGGCGATTCATTCGTAATTACAGTAAATCAAACATTTCTAGTCATTTAATTACGCTTTGTAAAGTTATGAAAATACACAAAGTGTGTTAAAGAAGAAAGGATTGAATTTGTTTTTTTGCTCTTCTGTAAAACTGAGAAGAATTTGCACATTCACGAGTTTACCATTGGATGGACAATGTTATTGATGATATTTAGTGCAGCCCCTGGTGAAAGTTGACTAATTATGATATGGCCTGCGTGGACGGGTTACCCTTATACATTGCGGCAACCAACCTGTTAATAAATGAAATCCTTCTTAAAAATCTGGTGTGAAACACTCACACGACTTTCTCTTGCCAGTGCAAATAATTAACAATAAACCTAACATTAGTAATAAAACATTAGAAATAAACACACAAACTAACCTCAATAAACATAACCTTATTTTAATCATGAGTGAAAGACGCAAAATGAAAATCAACCTCAGTTTGGCCTAAAAATACGGAAAATCACTCATTCACGCTAAACTAGGCACTGTACAAAAAATGCTTAAAATAAAAGTTGTAGATCTTTTAATTTTCTATAAATTCGATTATATACACTTTTGCCATAAAATGAATACTAAGGCCGAAATCTTTAAAAAATTGATTTTTCACACGTTTTCGTGAGAAATAAACAGAAAATTGCTAATTACTGCTAAACTAAGCGTTATACAAAAAAATTTTAGAAATAAAAGTTGTAGAGTTTTACATTTTCTACAACTTTTAATATATAACGTTTTGTGCTAAAATGCATATTAAAGCCGCAATCTTAAAAAGAAAATGTTTTTACGTAAAAACAGCCTCACGCAGAATTTCAGCAAACATGGCGCCTACCCTATCTTCTAGAGCATAAAAAATGTAGTAAACCAGGCGATTTTAAAAAAAATCGTAGGACCAGTTTTTGAGAAAATTGCAAAAAAGTGAAAAATTATACGAATAAACTACTACTTCCGGTTGACCGATTTTGATGAAAATGTTCGTGTCGGGTCCGGCAGTGGTATGTAACTTAAGTTTCAAGTTTCAAGTTCGTACGATGTTCCGTTCTTGAGATATTCTGTTCACACACACACACACAGACCAATCGCTAAAAACATGTTTTTTTGGTTCAGGGGGTCTGAAAACGTATAGATCCGGTGAAAACTCGATTTCGAAAAATCGACATGAAAACAATACTTTCCTTCCTATATATTCATATAGGCAAGAGAAAGTAAAAATGGAAATGTGTCATATACACCAGCAAATACAGTATATACTTTACGATGGCTTAACACCTTATAAATTAAAAAACTTTAGCCAACAATGTTTCTACATACCCTGTTTCACACACACACACACACACACATATAATTATTAAAAATAAACCACATGTATAAATGTCAACTGCTTCAAGCAGTTAAGATTATGTTAAACATAACTACAAGGGCTATTCAGAAAGTAGGGAACGTTTTGTAAAAAAACAAAAACTATGTAAAAGAAAATTTTTTTATTATATACATCTGAAAGAGTGACTAAAATACTACTTTTCTACATAGTCACCAAGCAAATTGAGGCACTTGTCATAGCGGTGGACAAGCTTCAAAATTCCTTCGTCATAGAAATCCGCCGCCTGCGACCGCAGCCACTCAGTGACGCGCGCCCGGAGTTCCTCGTCATCGTCGAAGCGCTGTGTTGCTAGCCAGTTCTTCATTCTTGGAAACAAGTGAAAATCACTCGGTGCAAGATCAGGACTATAGGGTGGATGAGGGAAAGTTTTTTCCCTCATTTTTGAGGGAGATTTCCCCACTTTTTGGGGGAAAAAGATCAGTAAGCATTTTTGGCAGCCATCTTGCACAAAATTTGTGGTAGCCTAGCTTTTTAGTGACAATTTCAAACAACAAAGTGCGTGAAATTTGTGGGAAGGAAAGTGAAAGCTCCGTTATCGTGAATCGTCGGTTTTCACGAATTTTTTCATCGACTTTGGCGACCAAATCGTCTGTCACAAGCTCGGGCGACCGCTCTTCTCTTCATCATGGACGTTGGTACGGCCATTTTTAAACCGAATACACCATTTTCGCACTGAACTTTCATTTAATTTTCAAATTCAACTGGCTAGCAACACAGCGCTTCGACGACGACGAGGAACTCCGGACGCGCGTCACTGAGTGGCTGCGGTCTCAGGCGGCGGATTTCTATGATGAAGGAATTTTGAAGCTTGTCCACCGCTATGACAAGTGCCTCAATTTGCTTGGTGACTATGTAGAAAAGTAGTATTTTAGTCACTCTTTCAGATGTATATAATAAAAAATTTTTCTTTTACATAGTGTTTGTTTATTTACAAAACGTTCCCTACTTTCTGAATTGCCCTCGTATATCTTTCAAAATGTAATACTGAACCATAATTGTACAAGGGAGAATCAAATACAAACCGGAATTCTGTTTGAACCGACAGAGGGGTGTGGCACTTCTAAGATGCTTAGAAGACATTCCATCGCTTGAGAACTTCACATTACCACATCTTTAATAACTATCACAATATCTGAGCAAGAAGTACTGTTTAAATTTCTTTTACATAAGAGGCCGTAAATTCATCAGAAATTTTGAGGAAGCTTGAGACATAATTCATTGGTAATACCCTTAAAAAGACAAAAGTGTATTTGTGGCACAAACAATTTTAGAAGCGTCAAGAGACAAAATTCAGCTCTCAGCTGTAAAAGTTTTGGCAACCGTATTTTTCACCTTTAAAGGAGGCAAAAATAAATATTTATAATGCATCCTGCAGCTTGAAATCCATTCTATTTCATATAATAAATTACACAAACCTTTTTAAGCTGCATTAGTTTCTATTATTTGTCATATACATGCGTTTCGGTGGATCCACCATCATCAGAATACACTATCAGAGTAAACACAAGAACTGGTGCAAAGAAATAACACATTCTTGTGTTTAACATAAGATTACTTCCATAAATGGTAAATAAAGGTGTATTTTTTTTTAAATAAATTTGTAGAAAATTTAATTCTGAAAAGATTCATGTGAATTACTCAGGAAAAAATGAATAATAGATATTGAAATTTTGCTTTATTTAAAATCAAAACAGACGCACATAAAACGCACATTCTTAACTACATAAAATATTAACTAATATTTAGGTTGGGAGTAACAGCCAATCATTTGTCAGCTGTTCATTTATCAGCAGTTAAGAATGGGCATCTGTTTTGATTTTAAATAAAGCGAAATTTCAATATCTATTATTCATTTTTTCCTGAGTAATTCACATGAATATTTTCAGAATTAAATATTTTCTGTGTGCCCAGCAGTTTTTGCAACAATGTGAAGACAACAAGGAAGAATTCTTGGATTCCATTGTTATAGGTGATGAAACATGGGCGTTTCACTTTAGCCCCGAAACCAAGCAGCAATCACGTGAATGGCGTCACTCAACTTCACCTAAGCCGAAGAAGTTCAAGCAAACGCATTCTGCTGGGAAAGTCATGGCAACCGTCTTTTGGAACAGGAAGGGCCTGCTTTTGATCGACTTTTTGCCTCATGGAACAACAGTAAACTCTGACAGATATTGTGACACATTAAGAAAACTGAGACGCCCGATCCAGAACCACTGGAGAGGAAGATTGTCCAGTGGTGTGAGGCTTCTCCATGACAACGCTCGACCTCATGTCTCACATCAAACTCAAGAACTGCTGACAGATTTTGGCTGGACTGTTGTGCCCCACCCCCTACAGCCCGGACCTAGCCCCAAGTGATTATCACTTATTCCCAAAATTAAAGGAACATTTGGGGAGGCCTACGCTTCAGTACCGACGATGAAGTCAAGGAACAGGTTACTTGATTCCTCAAAGGATTGGCGGCAGAATTCTACAATATGGGGATAGAAAAGTTGGAGCATCGTCTGCAAAAGTGTTTGGACAGAAACAGCGATTATGTAGAAAAATAGCGTAAGTTTTAAGCTTTAAATTGATGTATAACACTAAGATAAAAAATATAGCTGTCTATTTTTAAAAATCATGGGAACCTTATTTTACGAATGACCCTCGTATCATCAGAAAACACGCAGCTTTCACATAAAACGTTATCCTGCTCTAAGATAATGGTGGACCTCATACAGCAGCCCTAACTCGGGAAAAAATTGCAGAAATATCCTAGACTACACTGGAAGTCTCTCCCTACAGTCCAGACTTATCGCCCTGCAATTACTACTTGTTTGAACCCTTGAAAACTGTTCTTGGATGTCAGCATTTTGATGACCGTGTTGTAATTGCAACAATCATCATCATCATTTCACAATGACACGAATTTTATTCCGTATTTAATTATTTATCCGTGTCGTTGTTTAGGTGATCAGCCTGGTTGGCTGGTTTGAACGTGTAGAGGTTTTACTAAGTAAAACGAGGAGTGAGGTGGTTTACCATTGCCAACACTCACCGAGTGGAAAAGTACGCTTATCAGGATGCTGGGCCCTCTGTAAAGCACATATTTTCCACTCTGCAAATGACACCTTCACTTCATTCACCACAAGGTCCAACTGTATAATGAAATTCATTACTTTCACAGGAGATAACTGTGACTAGTGTCTTTTACACCGCTACCTCTTCTGTTCTTAAATGATTCAGTCATTTAATTGGCTGACCATGTGATAAGAAACACAACTATTTATTTTAGCCCTCAACGAACAGATTGAGTGTAAATAATTTGACACTCCATCTGTCCGTTATGGGCAGTATTTATACGTATGATTGTTTAATAGTTAATTTTATTTAATTACCAATCCGTTTTGAAAAATGTGTCAGGAAATAGGAGATTATATAGAAAAATAATTATTGCACGTCTTTGTACTTCTATCATGTACCAATAAATTTTAAACAAATAATTCTGGTTTATAATTGATTCACCCTCGTATTAATAGCTTCTCAGCTGACTTTAATATTAAATTTACAATAATAATTATTCATTTCCTATTAAAAAACATACAAGATGCGTCCCAAAAGTATCAGATTTATCTTCAAATCTCAGCGCTGATGTTATTCTTTGTCAACCACACTGTGGGATTTGACAACATGCTCCCATTGGTCTTTCAACTTTCCAAAACAGTTCTGCAAGTCAGTTTTTGGTATGGCCTTTAGTGCAATATAGTTGTTTGCACATTCAGTTGACACAATGGATCTTATAGGAATCTACACTGCTATTAGCGCAACTAAAAACATCAAAATTAAAGGCATCTGGATGCGTATATTAAATACATTATTTAAACCTCTGTAGAACATGTATTTTTAAAGGTAGAACTACAATTCAAGTTTTGCTTAACAGAAAACAAGTTATGTATTATGTAAAATGTTTAATGAATTGTAAAAAAACAAAAACAAAAAGTTGTGCAAATATTTTTCTTCCATTTGGGGGGGGGGGGGGTTAAAATAAATTTTTTATCTATTTTACTACAGATCTACTAATACTGTCTCCACATTCCCTCGCCAGACTTTCTAAACACTGCTTGATAAATGTAAACAAATGACGCAATCGGTTACTACAAATCTAAAAATATTTCACATTTGGAATCCGCATAAGAAGTTAAGTATAAACTTATAGTGTTCATTATTAATTAACAGTCATATAGACTTCTTCTTCTTAACGTGCCTGTCCGGTTCGAACGTTGGCTACCATCATAGCTATCTTGGTCCTGTCCTCTGCAATGCGGAAAAGTTGGGCTGAGCTTTGTCCATACCAGTCTCTCAGGTTAGCAAGCCAGGATATTCTTCTTCGGCCTGGCCGCCGTCCACCATCCAATCTACCCTGCAGGATGCGCTGCAACAGTTCATATCTACCGTGGTTTCTCATAATATGACCAAGGTATTCCAACTTGCGACACTTTGTGATGTTTATTACCTCCGGTTTCTTGCTCATTCGGCGCAGTACCTCGGTGTTGGTCACCCTGTCCGTCCATGGTATTTTCAACATTCTTCTGTACAACCAAAGTTCGAAGGCTTCAAGTTTAGCAGTGGTTGCCTTCGTCAACATCCAAGTCTCCACTCCATACAGAAGCACGGAAAACACGTAACACCGTAAAAGCCGCAACTTAGTGCCCATTATATAGGAAGGGAATGCTATCAATCATGATGGCATTGATTGATCTAGAAAGTGGATGTTAGTGTGTGTGTGTGTGCTAGTAGCACTCAGAGCCCAATAACAAATACACTCTCCTATAATGCTTCTTTGTGTCAACTGAACATGCAAACGACTAATGTCGCATTCTTTTCAATCGTTTCAACATTGTCGAACATGTCACGTACAGTCAAATGATGATTTTGGTTCAATCGTACGTCACACACACTCAACATTTTCTAATTATGGTGGTCGAAGGTTGGCCAGAATGCGGGTCTCTACCAACAGACGTGCGGCCATTTTTAAACCGCTTGTACTGTTCTTTTATTTATGTTTTGCCCATACATTCATTCCTAAAGGCCTTGTGCATCATTTCAATCGTTTTCACACAACTATTTTCAAGTTCAAAACAAAACTTGATACAAATTCATTGATCTTATCTCTCCGCCAATTTCAGCGATAATAAAATCCGATAAACATACGCAAAGCACTCTATAAAAAAATTAACCATCCTATGTAGGATTTTAAACAGCTGTATTATTTAAAATTGAAATATATATTTCTAACCACCAGAATACGGTAATATAAAACACAATGTTTATAGCGCTTTCGTGTATCTTTTACACATCTTCAGTAAATGAAAATTTTTTACGTCAAAATTTAAAACTTCGTGCTCCTACCATGGTAGATAAGGAATAGTCGATTTTTATATTTAAAACAGTCTTGCCAACTTAATCAATATTCTTAAATATAAGAATCAACTATTCCTTATCTACCATGGTAGGAGCACGAAGTTTTAAATTTTGATGTAAAAAATTTTAATTTACTGAAGATGTGTACAAGTTACATGAAAGTCCTATAAACATTGGTAACTGTTTTATATTACCGTATTCTGGTGGTTAGAAATATATATTTCAATTTCAAAAAAATTAACAAGTTCTGTTGATAACTGCCGACATCTGGGAAGTTTGTGAGAAAATACTGGTTATACTTGTACCTTACACAAGTCGCTACAAATATTGACACGGAGATTCGAAGGTAGGTCAGATACTTTTCGGGCACACCTTGTACATATCTAAAATAATACTTTATAAAATACACAATAAGTCTTCATGACTACACATAGAGTAGACTATAGTACCAGTTTAGTCCCATATTTTGTTGACTCAACATATTAAAGGGGAGCCTGACTTGAAAAAATAATATAAAAATCAGATTTTAGCACTTTTACACTTTTGTTTGAAATGTACAATAACCAATACAGTGGTCTCGGATTATAACACTGGCAGTTATACCACGCTTTTGGATATAACGTGGATTGAATTATGTCCTCACATAATTTTTCCAGAATTTAAAAATACAAAACTACAGTTCAGCCGTTCTTAGTTTGCTCCTACTGTCAACAAACCAAAGCCAGCTACTACAGGGTGCACGCTAGAGTACGCGACTTTATGAATACCGTATTTCTATTAAGTTAACTACGAGGCGTATTTTTAAAGTAAGTACAGTTTGAAAATAAAAAAAAAATAAAAAGAAATTTGCAAAAACTAATTTTATTTTCGGAATCTACATACTTTTATCTATTTTTCTACATAGTTTCCAAGTTTTTGTAAACACTTATCATATCACACAACTAAATTTTGGAAACCTTCTTCATAAAAACTTGCCGCCTGCTGTGATAACCAAGAATTCACGGCCGTTTTCAATTCGTCGTCGTCATAACGGCTGCCGCCCAAGTGATGTTTCAGATGACGGAAGAGATGAAAGTTGCTCGGCGCAAGGTCAGGGTTGTAGGGTGGGTGGTCCAAAACTTCCCAGCCAAAAGAGTCCAATGCAGCTCGGGTCTGAGCCGCAGTGTGAGGGCTTGCATTATCGTGCAGAAACAAAATTCCTTTTGTGAGCATGCCACATCTATTGTTTTGAATTGCTCTGCGCAGCTTCCTCAGGATTTGGCAGTAGGCTTCTGCATTTATTGTCGTTCCTCGTTCCATATAGTCGACCAGCAAAACACCATGCCTATCCCAAAACACGGCCGCCATGATCTTGCGCTGTGACAAAGTCTGTTAGGCTTTGACCTTTACGGGAGAGTGCGTGTGTCTCCATTCCATGCTTTGTTGTTTCGATTTGGGAGTGAAATGCGAAATCCACGTTTCGTCTCCAGTTACGATCTGACTCAGGATGTCGTCACCATTTTCGTCATAACGTGTCAGAAAATTCAAGGAACTCTCGAGTCTTTTGTGTTTGTGCTCCTCCGTCAGGAGTTTAGGGACCCAACGCGAGCACAGTTTCTTAAAGTTTAATTTTTCATTAACAATTTTGTAAATCACAGACCTCGAAACGTCGGGAAATTCGTCATCTGAAACATCACTTGGGCGGCAACCGTTATGACGATGACGACGATTTGAAAACGGCCGTGAATTCTTGGTTATCACAGCAGGCGGCAAGTTTTTATGAAGAAGGTTTCCAAAATTTAGTTGTGCGATATGATAAGGGTTTACAAAAACTTGGAAACTATGTAGAAAAATAGATAAAAGTATGTAGATTCCGAAAAAAAAATTAGTTTTTGCAAATTTCCTTTTATTTTTTTTTTATTTTCAAACTGTACTTACTTTAAAAATACGCCTCGTATGTTTTAAATTGATTAATTATTGATAAATCAATATTTATCATATTTATATATTTATTTATCATATCAATATTTATCAATTATTGATAATTGATAAATTAATTACTATGTTTTAAGTACTTAAAACATCAGTTATGATATTATGTAGGCCTAACAATTTCATTTATAAAAATACTTTTAAAAGTATTTTGTTATTACTATTTAATCAGCATGTACACATTTTGATATAATGCGGATGCTCAGTGATGTCATTATTTGTTTACTGCAGGAGCAAACTAAGAAAGACTGGACTTTACGTATTTTATTTATTTTTAAAAACAAATATTTTTGAAACAAATGAAGCAAATTGATATTTGTTTACAAGATAAATTTTAAGCAGACTCTTTTACGAAAACCCGACACAGGAAGCAATAAACAGTTTAAAGGTTGAAATAGCATTTTTGGAAGGACAAGACCATTTTCAACCCATCAGGCTTCTATAGTAAACGTCGATTAAAACTATGCTTTTACTAAAAAATAAAAATGAACGCGTAAACCAACACAAACTCACTGATTTTTTAAAAAAATTACTGCGCTTTTGTATTATGCATTCTTTTCAAACAAATTATTTTCTATTTTAATACATTATGTTCTGTAATAAAGTGTTGTTTTTGTTTACTTGAATAAGTACTGTAATAAGTCGTACATAAAAGTTGGGTAAACAGCACGGTATTTTCTTTAGTTACAAACTTTAAAATTGCACCTAAATTTTTTTATTTTTTTTTTAAATCCTAATATGTGTACGTTGCAATCTGTTCAATTGAGAACAATAAGCAACCCTATGATCCTATGAGACGAGGATGATGTGTATAACGTGTAAATGAGGTGTAGTCTTGTACAGACCCAGGCCTACCATTCCTGAGAGAGTATGGTTAATTAAACCCCAATTATCAAAGTACACCCCAACCACTGTCTAGTATTCAAATCCGTATAAAAGTAACTACCTTTACTAGGATTTGCACCAGGAACCTTCGTCTCCGAAAATCAGCTGTTAAACAGCTGACTAGCGGCGACATCTTTACCTCTAGACCAACCCGGTCAAAATTTAGGTTAGTTTTTAAGTTGTACACAATACATAGTTTTAGGGTTTTCTATTTATAATTTGATGATACTGGCTGTTGTACCACTCATAGGCGCAAAGTAAATTTTGTAATAATTACGAAAATTCCGGATTTCATTTATACCGCGGTAGGTGATGTAACGCAGAACAGTGAATGATTCCCTACAACCGTTTTATAACCAGAGACCACTGTAGCACCAAAATCACATTTCTATTAAAAATAAAAGTATATATATTTAAAATGTTTTTTTTAAATAGATGTCAAGTTGTGATTGCTGTTTTGTCACATTTCTCACTATTCATAAAATGATATAGTAAAAACTTATTAAGTCTGGCAACCCTAAACAATCATGTTAGTGTTTTCAAGCGGATGACTACAAAAACACGACTGTACAACGTCCATTATGAAAGTAATGCGCATGATTTTATTGTGACACGATTATCCATCCCATAAATGTGGTGGGGGAGGGGGTCTGCCCTTCCAATGGGGCCGGTCGCCAATTTGCTCTGAACTATCTGAACGGAAAGATGTGTCTCCGCAAGAAGTTTGTTTTTCGACTTTATAATATAGCGCGATGGAGCATTCGCTTGAATAGCAATATGCCATCAATTTTTGCGTGCGGCTTGGAAAGAATGCAACCGAAACATTTTAGATGCTTCAAGAGGCCTTCAAAGACGACTGCATTTCAGATCACAGTCCAGGAGGTGGCACAAGGCGTTCATGGAGGGCCGGGAGGAGGTCAACGACAAATCCGGTTCTGGACGCCCAACAATGACCCGAACCAACAACAACAAGAATCGTCTGCGCGAAGTTTTGCGTTCTGACCGTCAACTGAGCATCCAGTACATCACTGACACCCTAAACATGTTGACATTTGCGGCACATGGGATAGTGACCAAGGATCTGCAAATTCGCAAGGTCTGCGCAAAGCTTTTTCTAAAAGTATTGACGGAAGACCACCAACTTCCTGACCCGAAGAAACACCTCGGTGGTCCCCAAGCCCCCTTACAATCCCAAATTGGCTCTGTGCGACTTTTTTTGTTTCCCGGATTGAAGAGATACCCTAAACATGTTGACATTTGCGGTACATTGGATAGTGACCAAGGATCTGCAAATCCGCAAGGTCTGCGCAAAGCTTTTTCTGAAAGTATTGACAGAAGACCACCAACTTCCTGGCCCGAAGAAACACCTCGGTGGTCCCCAAGCCCTCTTACAGTCCCGTCTTGGCTCCGTGCGACTTTTTTTTGTTTTCCAGATTGAGGAGAGCTGAAAGGAAATTCATTGGGAGTCCGTGGAAAACATCCAAAAGCATGTTACAAGGTTCCTAACAGACATTACTGTCGAGGAGTTTCAGGGTGTTTTCTAGGCGCGACAGCCACATCTCCGCAAGGTATTGATGCAGGAACAGAATATTTTGAAGAATTTTAAGCGTTTGTACCGGTACGATCAATAAAAATCCATTTTCATACAAAATGCGCATTACTTTCATATCATACCCTGAATATACATATTTTAACTTTCAACACGATTTTTCCTAGAACCAAATTTCCTCAAAAATACATTTTTACATAAAACCCGGCACAAATACAAACCGTCGGTTTTTTTTTAAATGAAATTAATAAATTAGTTAATAGTGATAATGAGGAGATCGTCATTTAGTAACGGAAGGAGGCACCATGTTCGTCAAAGATCTAGGGTTAAAAACATGCACTAAAGAGTCCCAACCACAATCAGCCAATTGTCCTTGGTTATGGTTACTGAAATCCAAACCGTAAACAAATTCGGAATGATGTTTTATTGTCTCTATTGCTTCACTTGATACTTTGAAGTCCCATATTCTGAAAAATACAATACATAATAATAATAATTACAAAAACTTACAAAAAATTACCAAGTAAATTGATACGGCTAGCTAAGCTTAGTACTCTAGATTCAAGATGCAAGGTAAAAGTGAATGGGAAAACCACAAGGAGTTTTGAGGTTAATACTGGAGTACGGCAAGGAGATGGGGTGTCACCAACGTTATTTAACATAGCCATTGAAGAAGCGCTGCAAAGAGTAAGAAGCAAAAACGAAGGAATTAAGATTGGGGTGAATATAAATATCCTGGCTTTTGCAGATGACATTGTTGTAATGGCTGAGAAAGAAGAAGACTTGGTATACCTGACGAATATTTTGATTGAAGAAACTGAATATGTAGGACTACAAATAAATGAAAAAAAGACCAAGTTTATGCAGATAAGTAGAGATCGAAATATAAACGGACACCATAATCAGATTTCAAAAGTAAGAAACTATAATTTTGAAAAGGCAGAAACTTTCACATACCTAGGGGTAACGCTCACGCACAACAACTCAGAGGAACTGGAAGTGACTAACAGAATAAGATCGGCAAATAAAAGCTTTCATGCATGCAATAAGCTGCTTAGCTCAAGACTCCTCTCACATACATCAAAAGTAACACTATACAAAACCATCATTAGACCAGTAATGCTTTATGCTTCAGAAACGTGGATACTGAACAAAAAAGAAGAAAAAAAGATCCTTGTTTTTGAAAACAAGGTACTTAGAAAAATCTTTGGCCCAACACTGGAGAACGGAGTTTGGAGGACGAAGCACAACTGTGAAATACGTCAGCTATTCAAAGAACCGGACATATTGGGCGAGATTAAAAGCAGAAGGTTACGTTGGGCGGGACACATTGTGAGGAAGGAGGGGAACACATTGACGGGCAGTGTATTGAGGAACAATCCTGAGGGAAGAAGACCAGCTGGAAGGCCTAAGACAAGATGGTGGGACCAGGCCCGGAAGGACATGGGAAAGATGGGGCTGAAGGAGGATGACGCTGCTGACCGGGTTCGTTGGAGGGGCTGTGTTGATGAGGCCAAGTACCGACTGGGGTACGAGTGGCCACTGCAGTAAGTAAGTACAAAAAATTACAAAAACACTTGTTAATGGGGGGAATGGATACAAAGTGTTAAAAAATATTTGGAATTGGCCAAAATCACTAAAGAAGAAATTCTCATTAGAGGCAGTTTTAGAACAAAAGTTAAAAAATGGTAGGTTAAACCAGAGACAAAAGCTCCAAGAACCGGAACAAAGTGGAGTGAACAGAGAAAAGCTGAATTCTCACAAAGAATGAAAAACTGGTGGGCGGATAAAAAGGACAAGAAATCCCAAAAACAAACTAGATTTACTTAGCGTCTTCCACTTCGGGAGCTTTACGACTAATAATAATAATAATAATTACAAAAAATATAACTTTTTTTTTTTTAATTCCTAATTTGTGTACGTTGCAATCTATTCATTTCAGAACAATAAGAAACCCCATGACCCAATGAAATGAGGATGATGTGTATGACGTGTAAATGAGACTGTGTAGTCTTGTACAGACCCAGGCCGACCATTCCTGAGAGAGTATGGTTAATTGAACTCCAACCATCAAAGTACACCGGTAACCACTGTCTAGTATTCAAAATCCGTATAAAAGTAACTACCTTTACTAGGATTTGAACCAGGAACCTTCGTCTCCGAAAATCAGCTGTTAAACAGCTGATTTTGGCGACAACTTAACCTCTAGACCAACCCGGTGGGTAAAAATATAAATAAAACAGGTTTTTTATCCAAAAGCATTCGATTCGAATCAGTCATATTTATATATTTTTTTATCATCAGTCTCTTAACTGGTTTGATGCAGTTCTCCAAGCTGTTGTACGTTGCACAAGTAGTTTCATATCTACAGTATTCAGATGAATTGAAGTCCCCTAGCCGTGGGAGTGAGAGAATGCATATCGCTCTCACTCGCACAACCCATACGCGCCGTTCCAATAACATTGTCTTTAATTTTACTCATTGTTGTGAGCAAGCGTTTATGCGTGCAGTAAACAACCAAGATAACGACTGTAGTATGTTTTCAGATTTGGATTATAACGGTAAAGACCTTTGAGCGGATGTGTAGTTACGCCACATATCTCCCTCTCCCTCTCACTCGCTCGGGGCTATGGGACATTAGTTCATCTGATACCTATAATATATGATTGTTCAACGGCAGTCAGAATGAAATCCGATATCGGAAATGCCTACGATTGTCATAACGACACCGTGTTTGGACTCATTTTTCAAGGAATAATACGTAGATTTTGAAAATTATTATACAATTCTTTACATCCAAAACGGTAGTATTGCAATCAAATACCTATTAGGTAACTCACTACTGCAGATTATACAACACTGCTAAGGCAGGTATAGGGGTGCATGCATGCACCCCTATGCATATAAGTGTATAAGGGTCGGTTCCACGGAGCTGTGGACATATTATTGTAAATTACAGCATTTTAGCCACAGTTTGAAAACTAGAGATTCGGTATTGAAGATCGACTTTTTACTGTCGATAATCGATACAGATTATTTTCTCAATTATCAGTGGTATCAACAATCAACATATCCCTTTTTTTTAGGTCAACAGCCGAAAGGCTGGTTTGAACCTCTAGAGGTTTTACTAAGTAAAAACTAGGAGTGAGGTGGTTTACTATTACCTTCCTCACTGAGTTGAAAAAGTATGCTTATCAGCATGCCAGGCCCTTCGAAAAGCACTCACTTTCCACTCTGCAAATGACACCTTCACATCATTCACCACAGGGTCTGTCTGCATGGTGAAATTCACTACTCTCAGAGGAGATAACTCTGACTAGTGTCTTTTACACCTCTACCTCTTCTATTCTTAAATAGTTCAGTCATATATAGGTCATTTGTTCTAGCTAGAAGCTTTCCCTCCAACGCTGTGTGCCGCTGAGCTGTTCTGTTTAGTGGTGGGGGAAGCACCTCGTAGTTGTAACAGTAGTATACTGCTAGAAAGAGAGGGAATGATCATTAAGTGAGAAGGAGACAACACTTGCCCCATTGAAACTATCCCTACTCTACCTACTCGCCCTCCCCTTACAAGCTTCTTCCTAAAACAAATATACTATAAGTGGCTGACTATGTGATAAGAAACAGAACTATTTTTTTTAGCCCTGGACCAAACAGATAGAGTGCAATTAAAATAACACTCCACCTGCCCGTTTTGGGCACAACATATCCCTAGAAAAATTTAAGAAAAATTTCTTAAAACATTATGTTTAGAGTGTAGCATTATACGGAAGTGAAACGTGGGTGATAGGGGCTGTAGAACGGAAGAGGATAGAAGCTTTTGAAATGTGGTGTTATAGGAAAATGTTAAAGATTAGGTGGGTGGACAAAATAAGTAATTTAGAGGTTCTTAGGCGAGTGGATGAAAAAAGAAGTATATGGAAGCATCTTACCAAAAGAAGGGATAGGCTAGTGGGGCATATCCTAAGACATCCAGGTATTGGGCTATCAATAATGGAGGGTAATATTGAGGGAGTAAATTGTAGAGGGAGGCAAAGATTAGAATATATAAAGCAAATTACGAAAGATGTAGGGTGTTACAGGTATGTAGATATGAAACGAATTGCGCAAGATAGAACAGCTTGGAGAACTGCATCAAACCAGTCGAGAGACTGATGACAAAAAAAAAAAAAAATCCCTAGTAAATAGTAATAAAGAATGAAGATGATAAGGGTTACTTACCTAGTAGTGAAGTCGTAAGCGACAGAAGCCAAAACAGACAAATGATGAGGTGAGAATTGTATCCTCCGAACAGCATATTCACAGCCCTTCAACAAACAAACATCCCACACTTTAATCCCCATCGACTACATAATTTCTGGAATTTTCAATTGTCTCACGCATTTAAACTAGTGATGTGATGCTCCTGAGCGAGTCACACAAAAGAGCTAGCTCTTTTAACCCTTTAACTGCTATTGACGTATATACGAGGGGGTACCCAAAAGAAACCGGAATTATTTTTTAAAACTATTTATTTTTAATTTATTTACAAAAGAACCTTATCCCCTTCAAAATACTCTCCATTACAACTAATACATTTGTCCCACCGGTGCTTCCACTGTTCAAAACATTTTTTGTACTCCTCTTCAGTGATGGCTGCCAGCTCATCCGTCGTTTTTTTCTTGACATCATCAACGTTGTTAAATCGAAGACCTTTCATGCCCCTTTTCATGCGTGGGAACAAGAAAAAATCACACGGAGTCAGATCGGGTGAGTACGGTGCGTGTGGTAGCAAAACCATACCGTTTTTCGCCAAAAACTGGGTAACCGAGATTGCCGTGTGTGCAGGCGCGTTGTCGTGGTGGAAAAACCAGTCCCCTGTCTGCCACAAATTAGGTCTTTTACGACGAATGCTGTTTCGTAGTCTTCTTAACACTTCAAGATAAAAAGCTTGATTTACCGTCTGGCCTGGTGGAACGAACTCTGAATGGACAATTCCCCTCACATCAAAAAAACAAATCAGCATTGTTTTGATGTTCGATCTGACTTGACGACGTTTTTTTTGGTCGGGGTGATAATGAGTCTTCCATTGACTGGATTGTTGTTTGGTTTCTGGGTCGTACCCATAGCACCAAGACTCGTCACCCGTAATGATCTTTGACATGAAATCTGGATCAGTTTCAAGCTGTTGTTTCAAATCACTACACGTTTCAATTCGACGTTCCTTTTGAGTGTCTGTCAGAACCCGAGGCACAAACTTGGCAGCGACTCTTTTCATTGTCAAGTCTTCAGTTAAAATGCGTTGGACTGAGCTCCAAGATAACTCACTAACCTGTGATGTTTTGTCAATGGTCTGTCGTCGGTCTGTTCGTACAATTTCTTTCACTTTCACAACATTTTCGTCTGTTCGGGAAGTAGACGGTCGTCCAGAACGAGGTTTGTTCTCAATCGACATGTCGCCATTTTTAAAGCGCAAAAACCACTCGTACACTTGGGTTTTTCCAATAGCTTCGTCTTTGTAAGCTGTGTTTAACATTACAACTGTTTTTGCGGCGTTTTTACCGAGCAAGAAGCAAAATTTCACAGCCGCACGTTGTTCATTAAAACTTGCCATCATGAAAAACGACACGAGCACAAAACAGCACTAGCGAGAACAATCACTGCACGAGAACAGAACAAGCTAGATCAACGAACAAAATGGCATTGAACTGGCAATGAGTAGCGCTACAAGCAGCCTAGTGGCGGGAATTTGTACTGCACAAGCTCCGCCCACAGCAGAGCTATTCCGGATACTTTTGGGTACCCCCTCGTATACGTTCGGAGCTCACGGCACTCACTGTCCTACTAACGTACTTTTACGTTATTGAAAATGAAACGCACGTGCTACTTCCGCATTTGTACGTTCTAATGTTAAATCATTGGGAATTCATAACAAAACATAATGGCATAATGGACCTGTTACACCATCTACTGGTTATTACGTGAAACTTTTTGACAGTGTCCTGTATTTATTAGCTACATCGCATATTGTCAGATGTGTTGCCTTGGTATTTTGGTGTCTAATTTATTCGATGATTTTCAAGTTATATCATTTTCTTCATTTTTTTTATTATAAAAATAAATAAAATATAGCATTTTACAATGAAAATAGTAAATAAATAAATAAGTATTTTTTCGAAACAGCTGTTGCATATGAGTTTGGTGTTTCTTCTTTATGAAGTGTGTATGCGTAAGCTTTTTCGAAAACGTTTATCTTCTGCGTAATTGTGTAAATGACACCAAAAAAGTCATTCCTAATTCAGCACAGGAGGTTACACATGACGATTCCTAAGGTAGCAGTTAAAGGGTTAACTGAGAGGTGAGCTACCAGCTCTTGTATTTTGAACGACCACCACACCGAGCATTTCTTCCCACGCAGCACACTCTCCCCGCACAGAGCTGACCTGTACATCCCCTTCATCACTAAACCACTTTTCTCTAGTCGCATCATAGCAACCTAAACGCTGCATGGAAAGTATACATATCGTATCAAACTCTGCCTCTGTTTGTGAGGGTGCGGAGAGGGGGTCACTATTCTTTCATACTATACTATAGGGTGATTCAAAAAGAGCGCCGGTTTTGATACATCAAATTAAGAGATTTATTTTATTGAAAAACTGAAAATAAATACATCAACAAGTTCATCTTTCCTTCCGATTTTATGTATGGAAAATGATGTCATGCATGTGTCCTCCTCTACTGCGCTGGCACGCATCAACTCTGTCCATGAAATTGGATATTACTGCACGACAAGTTTCGACTTCCATTTGCCCGATAACCCGTCGAATTTCCTCCTTCAAGTCATTGATGTTCTGTTTATTAACAAAACCGTTTAAGTGGAAGTGCGCCTCATCACTGAAAATGATTTTGTTTGCGAAGGTGTCATCATCCTGCCGTTTTCTCAATACCCAGTCAACAAACTGTCGTCTCTTCTGGTGGTCTGCCACTTTCAAATGTTGCGTCAACTGAATTTTATACGGGTGATATTGGAGATCGTACCGAAGAATTCTCCGTACAGAAGAACATCGTAAACCCAATTGTTGAGAACGGCGACGTATTGATTTTGCTGGGCTAACAGCCACACTATCACGAACCAACGCAACGTTCTGCTCAGTTTGGCCAGAACGACGACGTCCAGAACTTTTAAGGTCGACTGTTGAACCCATCTCAAAAAACTTTTTCATGAGCCTGCGAACTGTTGATTCATTCGGTGCTTCATTACGTCCTAGAGTACCGCGAAGTCGCCTGACAGTAGCCGCATAACTCTCTCCACTCTGGTAAAATGTTTTGACGATTAACACTCGTTGCGCAATAGTAAACTTCTCCATGGTTAGACACAGACTGCGAGAGTACTACACTGCGAACAAGAGAAACTACAACTGAATCGTCAATCGGAATGTTCTCCGAAATAGAAATGAGGTCTAACAATGTTGCCAACCGATAAACAAAAATTTACCAGCCGTTTAAAAACCGGCGCTCTTTTTGAATCACCCTTTACATACAACAACCCTAAGACAAGTGGTAGTAAAATACCATTGTACTTTACTGTAACAATTTTACCACGTGCGTACAAAACAAAGATAGACACATGACAAAAATTTGTTTGTGGAAAGGGATACATGAACGTTCAGGTTGACACACGCGCAAACACAACGTGCTGTGTGCGAAGGAGTGAGCGAAAATCACCCTCAGCTCGACTCGACTCACCGTCTGTTTAATCACATAGCTTAGCTGAGTGGTGTACGTATTAGAATCTATTAGCTCACTGCCACAGTTCACCCCGTCTCATTGTTCAATTGTACGGTGGCATGCTGTGTGCCGTTCACTCAAGTTTGCGGAGCGGGGTGTGGGGTGTGCTAGCTCAACAATTTTACTGTGCCACTGTCCCATGACTTAATTTAAACATACATAAGACAAATTTCTTGCCCATAACGAGCAGGTGGAGTGTTAAATTAATTGCACTCGATCTGCTGGTTCCACCAGGGCTACAAAAAATAATTCCGTTTTTAATCACAATCACCTAATTATGACTGAACTATATTTTTTTTTTTTTGTTTAACGTCCGACTGTTCTGCAGTTACTGCTAATGCAGACGGTGAAGGATGAAATGATATTTTGTAACGTATGAAAAAATGCCATGCCTGAGTGGGATTCGAACCCAAGACCGCATGATGAGAGGCGAGCACGTTACCAACTGCGCCAATGCGGCCGAACTATTAAAGAACATAAAAGGTAGAGGTGTAAAAGACAACAGTCAGAGTCAACTCCTCTGTGAGTAATGAATTTCACTATGTACAGTTGGACCATGTGGTGAATGAAGTGAACGTGTAATTTGCAGAGTGGAAAGTGGGTGCTTTTCGGAGGGCCTGGCATGCTCATAAGCATACTCCTTCAACTCAGTGAGTTGTGACAATAGTAAACCGCCTCACTCCTCGTTTTTACTTAGTAAAACCTCTAAAGGTTCAAACCAGCCATTTGGCTGTTGACCTAAACAACAACAACAACAGACAAATTTCAACGTAAGCCAAATGCTTCGAAACTAGAACTTAAAAATCTGGTGTGAAACACTCACATGACTTTCTCTTGCCAATGAAAATAATAAATAATATAACCTAACATTATTAAACAACGTAAAAAATGAAAAAAATGGCCCCATCAGTGACATCGTCCCCACCACGTTAAAGTAACGAATGTGCAAAATCGCATTTTTCACTTTCGACAGTTTACCACACAACTTTTGATCGCGGATCTTTTGGTATATTAACGAATAGTCTATCTTTAAAATGAAGGCCAGAATTTAAACTTTCACTTTATCGAATATGCAGAATTTTTAACATTTTAATGCAGTACTAGCGAATAAATTTATTCGGTAGTCTTATGTTATAAATTTTGTCTACACTGTATTGCAGATTGACGAATGTGTCATTTTCGTAATTTTGTAAGAGTACTTTCTTACCCATAATTTTTGTCGTTTTATAGTAAAGTAACGAATATAACACATTCGTTAGTTTGAATTTGTGAGTTTACGATATTTTCATAATACATGACTGCAAAGAAACGAATCCACAACAAGGTTTACGTTTTATATAATATTGAAACACTCGTAAATACATATATTTTTTCTTTCACGAGTGTTCTTAATGCTTAAAATGTACAAATTATCTGATTTTTATTTAGTAAACACTAAAAATAAAGTTAATGATAATAATAGAATGGATGTTGTTTATTTCATTCTCTCCTGCTCGTTTGTCCTATTACTATGAATCATGACTTTTCAGACATTTTTACTTTCTCTTGCCTATATGAATATATAGGAAGGAAAGTATTGTTTTCATGTCGATTTTTCGAAATCGAGTTTTCACCGGATCTATACGTTTTCAGACCCCCTGAACCCAAAAAACATGTTTTTAGCGATTGGTCTGTGTGTGTGTCTGTGTGTGTGTGTGTGTGTGTGTTTGTGTGTGAACAGAATATCTCAAGAACGGAGCATCGTACGAACTTGAAACTTGAAACTTAAGTTACGTACCACTACCGGACTCGACACGAACATTTTCATCAAAATCGGTCAACCGGAAGTGGTAGTTTATTCGTGTAATTTTTCACTTTTTTGCGATTTTCTCAAAAACTGGTCCTACGATTTTTTTTAAAATCGCCTGGTTTACTCAATTTTTTATTCTCTACAAGATAGGGTAGGCGTCATGTTTACTGAAATTCTGGGTGAGGCTGTTTTCACGTAAAAACGTTGTTTTTTTTAAGATTACAGCTTTAATATGCATTTTAGCGCAAAACTTTATATGATAAAAGTTGTAGAGAATTGAAAATTCTACAACTTTTATTTCAAACAATTTTTCGTATAACGCTTAGTTTAGCGGTAATTTGCGATTTTCTGTTTTTTTTCTCACGAAAATGTGTGAAAAATTGATTTTTTTAAGATTTCGGCCTTAGTATGCATTTTACGACAAAAGTGTATATAATTTAATTTATAGAAAATTAAAAGAACTACAACTTTTATTTAAAGCATTTTTCTCTACAGAGCCTAGTTTAGAGAGAAAGAGTGATTTTCCGTATTTCTAAGCCAAACTGAGGTTGATTTTCATTTTGCATCATTCACTCATGATTAAAATAAGGTTATGTTTATTGAGGTTAGTTTTTTGTTTATTTCTAATATTTTATTAATAATGTTAGGTTTATTGTTAATTATTTGCATTGGCAAGAGAAAGTTGTGTGAGTGTTTCACACCAGATTTTTTGTTTACCATTGAGAGGACAATTAATCATTTGACATTTTAATTATCTAATTCTTTCACAACCGAATTTATTTTTGTTATGACTAACACCGAATGAGATAAATTTATCACGTACGGTATTAGTCTGGCCGTAACTATAAACTTCTGGGCAGTGTGGTATTTACGGACTTGCTATTAGTCATTTATGAGTAACAATCTGCATTATTGTTGATTAATTTATTTCAAAATTCATTGTTTATACATAGCTCATTCACAGTCAGTCCTGCTCACAGTATAATTTTGCACTTCGTTAAGAACGTTTCGAATTAGACCTAATAGTTTTATCTCGTGTTTCTCTGAAGATTCTTTGCTGTTGTCGTCAGCAATGTCCATGTCCAACCGGGCATTATTTTTGAAAAGCATAAGAGATGCGGCGTTTGGTTTACCTTCAACTTCAAATAATAACCAAGCTTCAATTCTGCACTCATCTGACATTATAAATGAAGGTAAGTACAGACAACGCAAATAAGGTTAATATTTCTTTATCTTTTTATCAGTGATAGATCTTGCTTTCCATCATCGACTGGGGCAAGAATGTGTTCGAAGAACTAGTAGTCCTGACTCAAAGTCAAATAAAGTATGCCGCACCTTTTTTAACGATAAATAATTTTGATTTAAAATTAATAATTTATAAATTTCGTTTCTTTATTATATTCAGTCAATGTAGAATTTCTTTGTTTTTGAAATGGGAAACGTCTAGTCTGTTTTTGAACTTGCTGCCAAGGGCAGCAGTCTTATTTAAATCACCATGCAAACGGCATACAAAAACTCACTAGTAAATATTGTTAATAACAATTAATTAATATTGTTAATAACAAGCCGATAACAGTTTTATGTAATTGTTATATTTTATGCTACAGAACTTTTTTTTATTTTCAACAGATTTGTTCTTGAGTTCAGAGGATGACACAGATGTAGATCCTACATTTTCTCCTGATGAGACCAGTGACGATTCTAATGACGATGGTATCAGCAAAAAAGGAAAACGCCGAGTTACTAAAAGAGGGGCAGAAATGTCTAAGCAAGTACCGCCGCCACCTTCAGATGCTCCCATACTATCATCTGACGTAAACAATTCTACTGAAACTGTAAGTACCGATAATAATTATTCTAAGTTGGAAACAAAAAAACATCATAAGGGCGATCCAGCTAATTGGAAAAGGAACAAGAATAGAAATCTCCGGTTAAGAGGAGAGTCATATGAAACAAATACAGGAAAAATTGTTCCTGCAAAACCTCTCAGACCATCTCCTTGCATTTAACCGTTTAAATCACAAATGTTCTGTAAATATCCCCGAAGAGGCGAGAAAAGCAATTTATAAAAACTTTCACGATTTGGTTACAGTACAAGCCCAACGTGAGTTTTTAATTCGTCACGTAAAAGTAGATCAACCCAAAAGAAAAGTTGTAACTGGTGATTCTAGAAAAGCGTCAACCAAAAAGTATTATTTTACACGTGAAAACGAAAAGCACAGAGTCTGCAGGGATTTTTTTTTAACAACGTTAGGAATCAGTGAAGGGCTGATTAGAGGAGCATTTAAAAAGCTTTCCAATTTAGGTGTTGTCGAACCTGATAAAAGAGGGCGTAAACCTTGCTGCGATGATCTCGAAGATATTAGTTTTCTTAAAGAACATATTCTTTCTTTCCCGGCACTGGAGTCCCACTACTGCCGTCAGAAAAGTGAGTTTAAGTATCTAGATGCATTACTTAATATCCGATCCATGTACCGCATGTACAGCGATAAATGTAAAGAACAAAATAAAAAGGTGCTATCATTTGAATCTTACAGGAAAGTTTTCAGAGGTTATAAGCTCACATTTCACACGCCCAAAAAAGATCTGTGCAAAACTTGCACAAAATTCAATGAGGCCAGTGAATCTGAAAAAAAAATACTGAACGATACATGTTATAAAAAGCACATAATTAGAAAAGAAGCTGCCAGAAATAGAAGGAATGAAGACAAGGCAGCGGCAACAATAAAAAATAGCAATACTCTGGCGTTCAATTTTGACCTACAGGCTGTGTTGTCAACGCCTAAAGGTGCTGCTGGGCCATTCTTTTATGCAAGAAAGCTAGCTGTTTATAATTTAACAATTTATAATTTATCTAATGCTGACGTCGATTGTTTCACATGGGATGAAACGAAAGGGCAGAGAGGAAGTAACGAAATTTCTACTACAATTTTCAAATACATTATGTCAAAACCAGATGTGGTCCACGTGCGAATGATGTCTGACAGTTGTGGTGGTCAGCACAAAAATTTTAATTTTAGTATGATGTGTTTACATGCTGTAAACACTCACAAAAACCTGCAGATAATAGATCATGTTTATTTTGAACCCGGACACAGTCAAATGGAATGTGACTCGGCACATTCAAAAATAGAAAATAAATCAAAGAATGTACCGGTTTATGTGCCTGAAGATTGGGTACAGGTAATGAGATTGGCACGTGTAAACCCTCGCCCTTTTGTAGTAACAAAATTATTACATGACGATTTCTTGAATTTTAATCCGCAACTGCTGAAAATTGAGAGTGAGTAAGAAAACAAAAAAAAGGGCGCGAAGAAGGGGAAATGTACAAAAGCTTGTACACAAAACGATGAGATAATCAACAGTGAATTTGAAAAAAGATTTACTTTCAATGATTGTTTATGGTTTCAATACAGGAAATCAGAAAAAAAAGAATTTTTGTAAAAACTGATCATGAGGAAAATAATTTTAAAACTTTAGTTGTGAAAGGAAAGAAAAGCCAGAAACTTGAAATCAATCCTTTGGTCGCTTATCAAAATAGGTTTCCAATAACAGTACCAAAGAAAAGAGATCTGCTAAAACTCTGCACAGATTATTTAATCCCACGCTCCTACCACGACTTCTACAACAACCTGCCCCAATCAGAAACAACAAGAGACAGGTTAAACAAACCAAACGAAGATGAGGAGGAACAGAACGCAGAGCATCAACAAACTGTAGCAAAAAAATAGATAAAACTTGTAAGAATCTAAATAAAAGAAAAGAAGAAATAAAAATACATTTTTATTTTTTATATTTCCAACAAGTTAATTTTTAATAATTTAATTACTGTCATTTTTATAATTTTACTTTTATAACTTTTTTTTATATTTTAGTACTTTTAAATTTTTTTATTTTCTAATAATGTTATAAAATGTTTTTCTAAATATTTCTTATTTTTATAATAATTAATCTTTTTAATTTTTACATTAAAATAACTTTTAATAACTTTAATGACTTAGCAGTTTTTAAAATTAATAGGTTTTAATGTAGATAATAATCTAATTACTTTAATAATTTCATTTTTGTAATTACGTGCTATCAATAAACTTATCATTTTCTTGGATAAAAAATTATTTTTATTCATGATCCTGTGATATTAAATATTTTGTTTTCCACGAATAATGTAAATTTCATTGCCGAAACGAACTTTTACAAAGTAAATTGACGAATATGACATATTCGTCACTTTACAATTTTACATTTATGTACTCCTAAGAAATACTCCATTAATGCAAAGTATCGAATAAATTTTATTTATTTTTTTTAAAGCACACTAAAATAGTTAATAAAAACTGATACATAGAACATGTGTAGAATTATGCAGGAATTCAGAAAAACATAACAGAAAGTGAAAAATTATGATGCGCGTATATCAAATTTAACAATGAAACTGTTTTTCGGCTCTCCTGAAAAGTAGTGATTTTCACATTCGTTACTTTAACATGGTGGGGACGACATAGTGGATAGCGTGCTAACCTACTAAGCAGAAGTCCTGAGTTCGATTCCCGGGTATGGCCTGGAAATATTACATACCAAAATTCATCATAACAGTTTCTTAACCCAACATAGTCGCTAATAATCAAGCTGTTGACGCGACTTTAAATAAACAAAATACTAACCTTAAAAAAACATAACCTTATTTTAATCATGAGTAAATGATGCAAAATGAAAACCGACTTCGGTTTGGCTTAATAATACGGAAAATCACTGTTCTACACTAAACTGCTCTTTAGAGAAAAGTGCTTATATATAAAATTTGCAGATCATTTAATTTCCTATAAATTTGATTACATAAACTTTTTGTTATTCGTTAAATGCATACATACTAAGGATGAAATCTTAAAAAAATTCATTTATTTAAATTTTCATGAAAAAAAACCAAAATATCACTACTAATTACCGCAAAAACTAATTGTTATACAAAAAAATGTTTGAAATAAAAGTTGTAGGTTTTAAAATTTTCTATAACTTTAAATACACACTTGTGCCCGAAAATGCATATTAAGGTCACTATCTTAAAAAATAATTCTTTTCTAGAAGAGCACAGCCTCCCCAAGAATTTCAGCAGACATGGCGCCTACCCTATCATGTAGAGCAAAAAATATATAATAAATGAGGTGATTTAAAAAAAAAATTGTGAGAGCAGTTTCTGAGAAAATCACAAAAAAGTGAAAAATTATACGAATAAACACTAATACTTCTGGTCGACCGATTTTGATTAAAATGTTTGTGTCTGGTCCTCTAGTGGTACCTAACTTAATTTCCAAGTTTCAACTTCGTACGATGTTCTGTTCTTGAGATATTTTGTTCACACGCACATAGACCAATCGCTAAAAACATGTTTTGTTTTAACAAAAGATGATTGTTGGGTTCAGGGGGTCTGAAAACGTGTATATCCAGTGAATATTGATTTCTTAAAATCAACATGAAAACAATACTTTCATTCCTATATATTCATACAGGCAAGAGAAAGTAAAAAAAAACACCTGTTTAGTATATGAGGATGATGGAGGCGAAGTAAGTCAGTGTTCGGCTGGCTTGCATGTGCCGTAGCATCACGTCCAAGAGAGCACACCTGCTCCCTTACTTTCTGTAGCAGTTTTTCGTGCCCGTGCCTCTGGAAACTCCTCGGCATCCTATGGTTACTTTTCAGCCATGCTTCGGTCCCGCCGAGGTGAGCTGAGATGCTGGGCTTCTGTCTGTCTATCCCGATCCTTGTCCCTGGCATCTAGCACTTTTTCTATCCGTGCTAGAGGCAACTTCTCCTACTGTAGCTTTTGCCCAACCCAGTGGTGTCAGGCGTACCGTGCCGAAGGGTGAATGGCACTGGGGCATTTAATCAGTGACTATAACGGTGCCTGTAGGATACTTGGCACACTCCTACAGTAATTTTGCCTTACCCCTGTACGCGGGGCTATGCAGGGGTGGACTGATTATTACCCTAGCTGATACGACAACTATCCGGGAGCGGAAAAAGTGGTTGTTGTTCCTTTTACTAGGTAAAGGAAGATTGCTCTGGATGCTTTGACTCTGGAAGGAGTGGATTTAAACTGCTCCCCTGAGGTAAAGTATCTGGGGGTTGTCCTGGATAGTGGCCTAAATTGGAAAGGCCACATGTCCAGGACTGTTGAGAGGGCTACAAAGGCCTTATGGATGAGTATGAGTCTGTTTGGGAGGACTTGGGGGCTTAGGCCTCGTATGGTAAAATGGGCTTTTGTGAGCATCATTTTGCCAATGGTCACGTACGTAGCTTTTGTACGGTGGCCAAGAACAGATCTGAGGATGGCGCAGATCTGGTGCAGTGTGCACTAGTCCAACGGCTGCTATGGAGGCGATGTTTGATTTGCCTCCTATTCATATTCAAGTGAAGAAGGAGGCGATGAGAACTGCCTTGAGGCTGGAGGGCAAGATTGGGGTCCCATCAGGGGAGATGGGCCACACCGAGATCTTCAAAGTGATTGAGGGGATGGGTGTGGTAGGTGGTCCTCGGGACCGTATGCACAGAGCATACAACTTCTCTGACACACTGAGGGTGTAAAGTTTTGATTGTCAGGAGTGGGCGGAGGGACAGCCAGTGATACCGGAAGGGGTTACCGTCTGGTATACTGACGGCTCAGTGATGAGCGGAAGAGCGGGATTGGGGGCCTGGGGAAAGATTTCCCTGGCCCTTGGGTGTAACATAACCATCTTCCTAGTTGAATTATTGGCCATTAAGGGCTGTGCGGAGAGGCGTATTGAGAGGCGCCTCAGGGGGTCGCACATTTATATTTTTATGCAGTTGCTAAGTGGTTGGCTGCAAAAGAAGAGCGCTGATGGGTAAGGATGTGTAAACACCTTCTCAGGTAAGTGCACTAGATCCTAGGCAGACCCCGCGCTTTACCTAAAGTGTGGGTCTTGCATAAATAAGGAATAGGGGCAATCACAAAAGATCTTTTAGGTCGCGGTGAGGAGGGGCTGCAGAAGCCTGAACGCCCTAGTTGTAATGTAATGTAATATGAGGATCATGAAAAAGAGAAATAGAAAAAAATAAACAAGAGAAATATACTAACTTTTTGTTCAAATATAGGAGCAGAGAAGTTGCGTAGATCCCATCCTCTGATAAGACCATCTGATCCACCGGTAGCTAAAATATTTTGGTCGTAACGGCACCAACTGCACGACAACACTTCGGCGTCATGCGCTCGCATCGTTAATGTAGCTCGCTGCGGTGCATGCGAATTCCATATCCTAAGTGTTCCATCACCTGTAAGAATATTATAATCAAATTATTGGTACAGTCAAACCTCGGGTTAACTGGATCCCACTTAACCGGAATCCGGATTAGATTTTAATTGTACTACACTACATATATATATATCACTTTTTGAAAAAAAGAAAAACTCTGCCCATTACAGACAAGTGGAGTGTTAAATTATTTGCACTTAATCTGTTAGTTACAGGGATCATTTAAGAACACAAGCAGGGCTTAAATAAATAGTCCTGTTTCTTATCATCACATGGTCACCCAATTGAATGACTGAATCATTTAAGAACAGAAGAGGCAGAGGTATAAAAGACACTAATTAAAGTTGTTGTTGTTGTTGTTTAGGTCATCAGCCAAAAGGCTGGTTTGAACCTCTAGAGGTTTTACTAAGTAAAACGAGGAGTGAGGTGGTTTACCATTGCCACAACTCACTGAGTGGAAAAGTACGCTTATCAGCATGCCGAGCCCTCTGAAAAGCACATATTTTCCACTCTGCAAATGACACCTTCACTTCATTCACCACAGGGTCCAACTGTATTATGAAATTCATTACTTTCAGATAAGATAACTCTGATTAGTGTCTTTTACACCTCTACCTCTTCTGTTCTTAAATGATTCAGTTATTTAATTGGCTGACCATGTGATAAGAAACAGAACTATTTATTTTAGCCCTGCAACTAACAGATAGAGTGTAAATAATTTGACACTTCACCTGTCTGTTATGGGCAGTAATTAAAGTTATCTCCTCTGAAAGTAATGAATTTTATTATACAGTTGGACCCTGTGGTGAATGAAGTGAAGGTGTCATTTGCAGAGTGGAAAATATGTGCTTTTCAGAGGGCCCGGCATGCTGATAAGCGTACTTTTCCACTGAGTGAGTTGTGGCAATAGTAAACCACCTCACACCTCGTTTTATTTAGTAAAACCTCTACAGGTTCGAACCAGCCGCCTTTCGGCTGATGACCTAAACAACAACAAGAAATCTAGCATAATTGACCCTATTCGCACAATATTCTTGGGCTTTCAACCCCTACCATTAAATAAATGATTTAAGTTAACGACAGGGCTTCGGGCCAGCCCAGTCAACAGCTGGTAGTAAGTCGCTATTATTTGTTAAGTAACACCGGTTGGGCAAGTGACTTTGTATGGTGACCAGCTGACAGCCATCCATGAACAAACTCTACTGGGGGTCTATGTTCAAACTCATGTCTAATCCACATCAAAAAAAATACAGCAAAAAGCAGCGATCAAATTGGGTAGTTGTCACAATGTACAGTTCCCAATAACAACGAATAGGAAAAGTTAACAACAAACTTAACCGTTCTTATAAGAACGGTTGTAAACTGAAACTTTAAATACAACAACGTTAACACAATGTCTACCGACTGAGTGTGTTCTGCGATGAGAAAAGAGGTGCACATATCCTGTATGCTTCTGGAATATGGCTATGGAGGGGGTAAATGTAGAAGAACCACATTACATTACACTGTATTACCGCTACCATTGTAAACAAATTTTACTCTTTTTTTCATTTCATAAAATGAAGCTCATATTAGAATGAATTTCAAGTTTAGAACTTTTGGGCAAATCAGGAAAGAATACTCTACCATCATCAAATTAAGATGATTAATTTAAATCAGTTTTATTACAAATTACTGAACGTGTAACATCTTCTATAAATTTTAAAAATTTACAGTTTCAAACGGTATAATATACTTTGATGATGGCGGATCCACCGAAATACATGTCAGCGATTAATAAAAAATAACGGCAGCTTAAAAAAAAAAGGTTAGAGAAATTTATTATATAAAAAATCTGCTGTGAAACACTCACACAACTTTCTCTTGCCAATGCAAATAATTAACAATAAACCTAACATTAGTATTAAAACATTAGAAATGAACAAAAACTAACCTCAAAAACATAATCTTATTTTAATCATGAGTGAATGACGCAAAATGACAATCGAACTCAGTTTGGCTTAAAAATACGGAAAATCACGCTTTCACGCTAAACTAGGCTCTGTAGAGAAAAATGCTCTAAACAAAAGTTGTAGATCTTTTAATTTTCTATAAATTTAATTATATACACTTTTGTCGTAAAATGCATACTAAGACCGAAATGTTAAAAAAATCGATTTTTCTCACGTTTTCGTGAGAAAAAAAACAGAAAATCGCAAATTACCGCTAAACTAAGCGTTATACAAAAAAATGTTTGAAACAGAAGTTGTAGGTTTTTAAATTCTCAACAACTTTTCTTATATAAATTTTTGCGCTAAAATTTATATTAAAGCCGTAATCTTAAAAAAACAACGTTTTTACGTGAAAACAGCCTCACCGAGAATTTCAGCAAACATGGCGCCCACCCTATCTTGTAGAGAATAAAAAATTGAGTAAAATAGGCGATTTTAAAAAAAATCGTAGGACCAGTTTTTGAGAAAATCGCAAAAAACTGAAAAATTATACGAATAAACTACTACTTCCGGTTGACCGATTTTGATGAAAATGTTCGTGTCGCGTCCGGTAGTGGTATGTAACTTAAGTTTCAAGTTTCAAGTTCGTACGATGTTCCGTTCTTGAGATATTCTGTTCACACACAGACACACACACACACACACACACACACACACACACACACAGACACACACACAGACCAATCGCTAAAAACATGTTTTTTGGGTTCAGGGGGTCTGAAAACGTATAGATCCGGTGAAAACTCGATTTCGAAAAATCGACATGAAAACAATACTTTCCTTCCTATATATTCATATAGGCAAGAGAAAGTAAAAAGTATAAACAGGTTGACTCCCAAGTCAATTTTTACAATTTTGCTAAAAATCCCGTACCTATTTTATAGTTCCTTCGTTGTTTTAATCAATTTTCCATCAAGCCTAGAGTATTGTAAGGGTTAAATTTTATTGGCGCTGTTTTTTAGGTGAGACTGATCAGGTACTCTCAAGAGTAAAAAAATCAAATTTACTGGAAAGACTGATGTGTGTCTCACTGAAATTTTACTGGTATTTCTATAATATATTATATGTATTTTAAAAATAATTTACTTTGGGCTATTTTTCAATAAAAGTGCATAAATATCAATGATGCTTCTCTCTACGAAGCAGTTGTTCAGCGAGTGGTAAACTTCAGTACCAGTTGTCTACATAGAGGCACCGACCAGAGTCAATGTTTACAAGGCAAAAAAATCTGGTGTGAAACACTCACACAACTTTCTCTTGCCAATATAAATAATTAACAATAAACCTAACATTAGTAATAAAACATTAGAAATAAACAAACAACTAATCTCAAAAATATAACCATATTTCAATCATGAGTGAAACACGCAAAATGAAATTCGAACTCAGTTTGGTTTAAAAATACGGAAAATCACTCTTTCTCTCTAAACTACGCTCTTTAGAGAAAAATGCTATAAATAAAAGTTGTAGATCTTTTAATTTTTTATAAATTTGGTTATATACACTTTTGTCGTAAAATGCATACTAAAGCCAAAATCTTTAAAAAATCGTTTTTTCACACGTTTTCGTGAGAAAAAATCAGAAAATTGCTAATTACTGCTAAACTAAGCGTCATACAAAAAAATGTTTGAAACAGAAGTTGTAGGTTTTTAAATTCTCTACAACTTTTATTATATAAGTTTTTGCGCTAAAATTTATATTAAAGCCGTAATCTTAAAAAAACAACGTTTTTACGTGAAAACAGCCTCACCGAGTATTTCAGCAAACATGGCGCCTACCCTATCTTGTAGAGAATCAAAAATTGAGTAAAATAGGCGATTTTAAAAAAAATCGTAGGACCAGTTTTTGAGAAAATCGCAAAAAACTGAAAAATTATACGAATAAACTAAGTTACTACTACTTCCGGTTGACCGATTTTGATGAAAATGTTCGTGTCGCGTCCGGTAGTGGTATGTAACTTAAGTTTCAAGTTTCAAGTTCGTACGATGTTCCGTTCTTGAGATATTCTGTTCACACACAGACACACACACAGACACACACACACACAGACACACACACACACACACACAGACCAATCGCTAAAAACATGTTTTTTGGGTTCAGGGGGTCTGAAAACGTATAGATCCGGTGAAAACTCGATTTCGAAAAATCGACATGAAAACAATACTTTCCTTCCTATATATTCATATAGGCAAGAGAAAGTAAAAATATAGTAATATGAAAACCATAAAAAAATTAAAAGATAAAATGATCTTTCATTATATTTTATATAGCGAGTTTTTTGCAACGTCAGTTGTGTCGCTTCTCGCATCCCAATCGCCATCTTTCCTTATCGATCCAGTCTCCTTCAAAAAGTCCTTTACTTTCCATTTGAATGTGGACGTTGGAGATCCATTCCTTTCGCGGTCTTCCACGCTTATTTCTGTTTGCAGGAATCCAGTTCCAGACCTTCAACGGTATTCTCTCCTCATTCATTCTGCGCAGATGCCCATACCATTTTAATTGTTTCTCTCCGATGACATCCATTATCGTGTTTTTTGCGCCCATCCTCTCCCTTATGGTTTCATTTCTGATTCGGTCCAGCAACGTTAAACCTAAGCTTCTCCTCCAGTACATCATTTCAGTTGAGAGAAGTTTTTGAGATGTAATTTTATCCACACTCCACACTTCCGACCCATATGTCACGACAGGCTCAATCATTGCCTGGTATATTTTTTTTTTTGTTTTTTTAGTTATGTTTTTATTCCATAGGATTGGGTGTAGTGATCTAATCATATTTTTCCCCTTCCTTATCTTTTCCATGATATCAACTCTATCCTTTCCATCCTCACTAATTACAACGCCGAGGTATTTGTACTTTTTAACGTTTATGATCAAGCCATTTTTCGTTTCAATATCCTGTCCTGTGCCTCCTAACTGCATGTATTGTGTCTTATCTGTATTAACCTCCAAGCCCCATTTTCTGTATTCCTCTATCAGTTTTATTATCATGTAGGTCATGTCCTGATGATCTTCTGCTAGAACTACCTGGTCATCTGCAAAGAGGAATGTATGTATCTTAACATCCTCCAGCTCTATTCCCATTGGACTACATTTTTTTGTCCATTTCTTTAGAGCATTGCACAGATATATTTTAAATAGGGTTGGAGAGAGGCAGGATTCCTGCCTTTCATTATATAATACTATTAAAACATGATTAAAAATACAATAATAAACTATAATAATAGTTGTTAACACTTAGCCTGCTGAGTCATTATGTACTATTCTATTCACTCCAGCGTACCCTATTTCTGTAAAATGTCAAGTTTTTGAAATTATGCAGTAAATGTTGTATTATAGTTATAAATTTGGTACTTATATAGTTTTATTCTATGGAATTTTTTCTTTAAAATGGTGTAATGCATTATACACTATGGTAAGTTATTAAAACACTATAGTCAAACACAATTCATTGGTTTTTGACATTTTCACCGCACATAAATTCTTATTACACACCACTATTAATTGAATAAAATAATATTTTATCACACTAAACTATACATTTTTTAATAGAAAAGTCTTAATAATCACGACAACAACGCAAGATGTACAAACAATGCGGATCTGCTACGATGTAAACAAACAGACATAACCTACGCACGCTTGATTCGACCACATTGTACATGAAATACAAAGAAACTAAAAGTTAAACAGAAACATCTAACAGTAGAAATAAGCACTAAAATATCTAAACTATTCGTTCAAAGCGATGTATCGTCATCATATGGCGACGTAGTCCATTTATAAACAACTAAAAATGGCCATTGTCATATGACGACATCCGCAGAAATCACAAAACTTCGTCCGTCGTCAATTGACGACGCTCGCAGGCTAAGTGTTAATATTATGTAATAGTAATAATAAGCTGTCATGTTTCACTGACTCTTTTTTGACTCGATCGGATCAATAAATCACAAACCATGACTGGCAAAATGTTTTTTGAACTCATTTCAAACAGCTCAGTATATGACTCAATGCAAATGAGCATCCAATCTGTCTCACGATTCTATTAAAACACTATTACGTGAGAGACGGATCAGTCTCTCGAAAATAAATTTTACAGATCTGGTGAGAAACGTATAAGTGTCTCATGGGAGTCAACCAGCTAAATTCAAAATTGAATAAATTTTCGTAAAAGTAAAATTTCCTTAGTCATTTTTACTGATTCTGGTTAATATTTAATTAATGTTTTATTTGCGTGTGAATGTGTTCTCACACATTCACACACAGTTGTGAAAATGTGTGAGTGTTAATGGGCGCTGGCTACTGCCATATGCGTAGCTAGTTCCAGTGAGTCGACCAGTGCGCAGGTGAGTGAGTGTGTGCTGAACAGTGATACAGTCCGCTTGTGTTCGTGTGTGTGTTCAATAAAACATGTTCAAATTTCCTACATTGTCCTTTATTTTGTGCATTTATTCAACCCTTCATTCAATCAATCAGATTCTGTGAGGTAAATCTTTTTTGATTTTTTTTTTTTTCACTGCCCCAGATAATTGAAATACTACAGTAGTATTTAATTATGTGATATTTCTATTTCATATAATGAATTAATACAATAATTTCACTAACCTTCTTTTTAAACTGCGTCACCTTTATTTCAATTTTCACTTACACGTGTTTCAGTGGATCCACCATCATCAGAGTAAATAACATATAATTGAAACTAAAAACATTATTTATTAAAAATCTATAGAAGATGATACATCTTCAGTCACTTGTATAAAACTGATTTAAAATTAATTTATTTTAATTTATCCCTTCTCATATTTACTGTAGATAGCAGCTTTTAATAAATAATGTTTTTAGTTTCAATTATATGTTATTTACTCTGATGATGGTGGATCCACCGAAACACGTGTAAGTGAAAATTGAAATAAAGGTGACGCAGTTTAAAAAGAAGGTTAGTGAAATTATTGTATTAATTCATTATATGAAATAGAAATATTTAAAACTGCAGGATGCATTATAAAGATTTATTTTTGAATTATGTGATAAACTTACCAGAGACAGACGCAAAGCATCCTGGGACATGTGGAGACCACATCGCATTGTATACTAATTGAGAGTGCCCATGGAATGTAGCTAACGATGACAATCTGTTTGGATCCCACTGAAAACAAATTCAATCCTAATTTACAAATCGCAACCTAAATAAATACATTATACAATAATGTAAATAGCACGCCGCATTGGTGTAGTTTGTAACATGCTCGCCACCTCTCATCATGCAATTGTGGATTCGAATCCCTGTCACGCACGCACAACATATTTTCATACGTTACAAAAAAAACAAATCATTTTCATCGGAGTAACAGCAGATCAGCTGTTACTCCCATGCGTTTTATGTGCATCTGTTTTGATTTTAAATAAAGCGAAATTTCGATATCTATTATTAATTTTTTTCCTGAGTATTTCACATGAATCTTTTCAGAATTAAATGTTTTACAAATTTATTTAAGAAAAAAAAACACCTTTATTTACCATTTATGGAAGTAATCTTACGTTAAAAACAAAAATGCGTTATTTCTTAGCACAAATTCTTGTGTTTTATGCAAGATATCTCTGAAAGTATTGCATTTACAGCTGTGGAACCAATTTTACGCAATTTTTCAGATTAAAAAACATAAAAAACAATCGTATTTGTACCTTTGTAACTACCTTTAACATTTTTATACGGCCTTACTTCACCGAGGGTACAGAGTTCTAGGTGAAATTTTTCGCTAGCCATAACTCGTTAACTAGGCATTTTCAGGCATATGTTTATATGAACTTTTTTTTCTTATTTTTAGCTATAGAATGAAATCTCAAGAGATTGCATTATAGTTTTGAATCACCCTATATATTTTATTATTATTATTTTCGAATACTCCCTTGAAATGGAAGACGCTAAGCAAATGGTTCGTTTTGTTTTTCGTTTTCTGTTTTTCTTATCTTGCCAATACAGTTACATTCTTTATGCTGTGTTGCTTTTTTCGTTCCTCATCCCATTTTGGGCTGTATGGCTTCAGTTCCTTTGGCTCTAGTGTAACTTCCCATTTGTTGATTTTGCTTCTAAAGCTATCTCTGTTGAAAATTTCCTCCGTTTCAATATTCGCGTTCTGTAGATCACCTTTGGTTTGTGTTACCCAGTTTGTTGTTGATTGCCACTTAGTAATTTGATCAAGAATCTGTCTTGTTAATCTATGTGTCGGTAATCACCCTATATATATATGAAAATGAGCAATGAAAAAATGCCAGACCTGACCGGGAATCGAACCCGGGACCCCGGCATCGAAGCTAGTTGTGCTAACCAATGAACTGGCCAGTAACTATATAGAGGCTCTCTTTAGCAACATTTTCAAAAATTAGATGCAAAATAATGAGTTCATATTTGACAGTTCATGCAAATAAATTAAGTAAGAACTTACCAATTTGACAGTGCAATCCCAAGACGCAGAGAGTACAAATTGTTCTTGTCTAGTCTGGCTCCAGTCTACGCTGTACACTTCTTTCTTGTGCTCTCTGAACGTCTGTTGCGGTAACTGATAACACAAATAATTTTAACATTAATTATCGGGTTTTGATGACACATGATTTGCTGGATATCAAAAGCAGAATTGCTCAAGCTAGAAAAGCATTTGAAATGAGAAACAGCTTACTGACTACAAACACTGATTTACAGATTAGGAAAAATTTCTTAAAACATTATGTTTGGAGTGTAGCATTATACGGGAGTGAAACGTGGGTGATAGGGGCTGTAGAAAAGAAGAGGATAGAAGCTTTTGAAATGTGGTGTTATAGGAAAATGTTAAAGATTAGGTGGGTGGACAAAATAAGTAATTTAGAGGTTCTTAGGCGAGTGGGGCATATCTTAAGACATCTATCAATAATGGAAGGTAATATTGAGGGAGTAAATTGTAGGGGGAGGCAAAGATTAGAATATATAAAGCAAATTACAAAAGATGTAGGGTGTTACAGGTACATAGATATGAAACGACTTGCGCAAGATAGAACAGCTTGGAGAACTGCATCAAACCAGTCAAGAGACGGATGACAAAAAAAATCTGGTGTGAAACACTCACACAACTTTCACTTGCCAATGCAAATAATTAACAATAAACCTAACATTAATAATAAAACATTAGAAATAAACAAAACAGTAACCTTATTTTAATCATATATGAAAGACGCAAAATGAAAATCAACCTAAGTTTGGCTTAAAAATATGGAAAATTGCTCTTTCACGCTAAACTAGGCACTGTACAAAAAAATGCTATGAATAAAAGTTGTAGATCTCTTAATTTTCTATAAATTTTATTATATAGCCTACACTTTTGTCGTAAAATGCATACTAAGGCCGAAATCTTAAAAAATTGATTTTTTACACGTTTTCATGAGAAAAAAACAGAAAAACGCTAATTACCGCTAAACTAAGTGTTATACAAAAAAAAATGTTTGAAATAAAAGTTGTAGAATTTTAAATTCTCTACAACTTTTAATATATACATTTTTGCGGTAAAATGCATAATAAAGCCGCAATCTTAAAAAAACAATTTTTTTATGTGAAAACAGCCCCCCCGAGAATTTCAGCAAACATGACGCCTACCCTATCTTGTAGAGCATTAAAAATTTAGTGAACCAGGCAATCGTATTAAAAAAAATCGTAGGACCAGTTTTTGAGAAAATCGCAAAGAAGTGAAAAATGACACGAATAAACTACTACTTTTGGTAGATTGATTTTGATGAAAATGTTCGTGTCGGGTCCGGTAGTGGTATGTAACTTAAGTTTCAAGTTCGTACGATGTTTCGTTCTTTAGATATTCTGTTCACACACACAGAGAGACCAATCGCTAAAAACATGTTTTTTTGGGTTCAGGGGGTCTGAAAACGTGTAGATTTGGTGAAAACTCGATTTCGAAATATGGACATGAAAACAATACTTTCCTTCCTATATATTCATATAGGCAAGAGAAAGTAAAAAATGATTTGCTGTTCGGTATCAAATTACACTTCCTGGAATGTTATAGATATTCGGTGATTCTGTACGGGGTGAAGACGTAGGCCCTCCATAAAACATTACAAAGAAGATTGAAGCCTTCACACCAAGGGCGGATCTAGAAGCCAAATTTGGGGGGGCTATTGAGACTTGACCCCCCCCCCCCCAATTTTTTTACTTCTGCGAAATAATTTTTCATGTATTTTTTAAATCTTAGTTTATTGTTTTAATTTTTTTACATTTTATTTTACAAAATCACTTTACAGTTTTACTTTTTTAACAAATATTTAGATTTTTAAAGAATTAGATTGCAAAACAAATACTAAATTATTCAAGGAGTAAATGAACCCAAGTTAGCAAATTCGAAACTTAAGTTTTTTAGTTTGTATCCGTAAAATCCATTTGACTCAATCGAGTAAAAAAAGTTGAAAAACTATATTATCGGTAATAATTATAAAAAATTTTTAGCAAAAAAAAAAAAAAGCCGGGCTTTGGGGGGGGGGGGCGATAGCCCCAATAGCCCCCCCCCCCCTAGATCCGCCTCTGCTTCACACTGTGGCTCTACTGAAGATCCCTAAAACGCAAAGGGTGACAAACTTGGAAGTGTTGTGAAGAATCAGCAGAAACTTAGAACTCATCGACATAAATGCTGAAAAAACTGTCATACTTGTGCCACATTATGAAAATAAGGAAGGCTTTATTATTGCTTTCTAACGAAAAAGTGTCTATAATAAAAGTTATAGACAATTAAAAGATCTACAACCTTTATTTAAAAAATTTTTCTCTACAGAGCCTAGTTTAGCGAGAAAGAGTGAGTTTCTGTGTTTTTAAGGCAAACTAAAGTTGGTTTTAATTTTGCGTCTTATTTATTGTATTGTTATAATGAAGCGGCAGAAAATGAAATCAGCTGTTCATAAACAGCTGATTGATTAAATATAAAGAAGAAGGATTCCATTGTTGGGACGCGGCCGCGGTTTGAACGGCTGACGTGTTACTTTTAGTGGTCTAAATTGTACTAATTGGATTCTTCGTTACGGTGAAGTTTGTTATTTTGTCATAAGACATTGTATTTTATGATTTATTTGGTAAGGGAAATCGTTTATTTTATTGTTAATAAATTGCGTGAATTGCATCGTTTTAAATGTTCAATAACTATAGGGTGATTCAAAATGAGCGCCGGTTTTTAAACGGCTGGTAAATTTTTGTTTATCGGTTGGCAACATTGTTTGACCTCATTTCTATTTCGGAGAACATTCCGATTGAGGATTCAGTTGTAGTTTCTCTTGTTCGCAGTGTAATACTCTCGCAGTCTCTGTCTAACCATGGAGAAGTTTACTATTGCGCAACGAGTGTTAATCGTCAAAACATTTTACCAGAGTGGAGAGAGTTACGCGGCTACTGTCAGGCGACTTCGCGGTACTCTAGGATGTATGAAGCACCGAATGAATCAACAGTTCGCAGGCTCATGAAAAAGTTTTTTGAGACGGGTTCAACAGTCGTCCTTAAAAGTTCTGGACGTCGTCATTCTGGCCGAACTGAGCAGAACGTTGCGTTGGTTCGTGACAGTGTGGCTGTTAGCCCAGCAAAATCAATACGTCCCCGTTCTCAACAATTGGGTTTAAGATGTTCTTCTGTACGGAGAATTCTTCGGTACGATCTCCAATATCACCCGTATAAAATTCAGTTGACGCAACATTTGAAAGTGGCAGACCACCAGAAGAGACGACAGTTTGTTGACTGGGATTGAGAAAACGGCAGGATGATGACACCTTCGCAAACAAAATCATTTTCAGTGATGAGGCGCACTTCCACTTAAACGGTTTTGTTAATAAACAGAACTGCCGTATGTGGGGTTTAGAAAACCCCACATACGGAAACTTGTCCCACATAGTCGAAACTTGTCGTGCAGTAATATCCAATTTCATGGACAGAGTTGATGCGTGCCAGCGCAGTAGAGGAGGACACATGCATGACATCATTTTTCATACATGAAATCGGAAGGTAAGATGAACTTGTTGATGTATTTATTTTCAGTTTTTCAATAAAATAAATCTCTTAATTTGATATATCAAAACCGGCGCTCTTTTTGAATCACCCAATATTTACATAAACTCATTATATTCATTGTTGTTGCTTGTAAAGGTTAGTTTTTTTTCTTGTCAAATAATTTTGTTACATAAATAAATGTGAATTAATTAAATTAAAGTTTACAATTTTACTTTGCTATAACGAGTTGTAACAGTATTACTTCATGATAATTAGTTTAATTATTTATTTTGTAAATCGTTTAGTGTAATAAATATTTGTAATTTGTAAACTTTAGTGTATTAATTATTTAATAACCTAGATCCCGAAACGGACCTTAGCAATAAGTGTCACAATATGATAAACACTTGTTGAGAGATATACATATGAAAATTTAAATAAATGAATGAATTACAGATAAAAGTATCAGACAAACTAATGTCCCATAGCCGAGCAAGTGAGAGGGAGATATGTCGCATAACTACGCATGCGCTCAAAGGTCTTTACCCTTATAATCCAAATGTGAAAACATACTACAGTCGTTACCTTGGTTGTTAGTTTACTGCACGCATAAACGCTTGCTCACAACAATGAGTAAAATTACGAGGGGGTACCCAAAAGAAACCGGAATTATTTTTTAAAACTATTTATTTTTAATTTTTTTACAAAAGAACCTTATCCCCTTCAAAATACTCTCCATTACAACTAATACATTTGTCCCACCGGTGCTTCCACTGTTCAAAACATTTTTTGTACTCCTCTTCAGTGATGGCTGCCAGCTCATCCGTCGTTTTTTTCTTGACATCATCAACGTTGTTAAATCGGAGACCTTTCATGCCCCTTTTCATGCGTGGGAACAAGAAAAAATCACACGGAGCCAGATCGGGTGAGTACGGTGCGTGTGGTAGCAAAACCATGCCGTTTTTCGCCAAAAACTGGGTAACCGAGATTGCCGTGTGTGCAGGCGCGTTGTCGTGGTGGAAAAACCAGTCCCCTGTCTGCCACAAATTAGGTCTTTTACGACGAATGCTGTTTCGTAGTCTTCTTAACACTTCAAGATAAAAAGCTTGATTCACCGTCTGGCCTGGTGGAACGAACTCTGAATGGACAATTCCCCTCACATCAAAAAAACAAATCAGCATTGTTTTGATGTTCGATCTGACTTGACGACTTTTTTTTTGGTCGGGGTGATAATGAAGTCTTCCATTGACTGGATTGTTGTTTGGTTTCTGGGTCGTACCCATAGCACCAAGACTCGTCACCCGTAATGATCTTTGACATGAAATCTGGATCAGTTTCAAGCTGTTGTTTCAAATCACTACACGTTTCAATTCGACGTTCCTTTTGAGTGTCTGTCAGAACCCGAGGCACAAACTTGGCAGCGACTCTTTTCATTGTCAAGTCTTCTGTTAAAATGCGTTGGACTGAGCTCCAAGATAACCCACTAACCTGTGATATTTGGTCAATGGTCTGTCGTTGGTCTGTTCGTACAATTTCTTTCACTTTTACAACATTTTCGTCTATTCGGGAAGTCGACGGTCGTCCAGAACGAGGTTTGTTCTCAATCGACATGTCGCCATTTTTAAAGCGCAAAAACCACTCGTACACTAGGGTTTTTCCAATAGCGTCGTCTTTGTAAGCTGTGTTCAACATTACAACTGTTTCCGCGGCGTTTTTACCGAGCAAGAAGCAAAATTTCGCAGCCGCACGTTGTTTATTAAAACTTGCCATCATGAAAAACGACACGAGCACAAAACAGCACTAGCGAGGACAATCACTGCACGAGAACTGAACAAGCTAGATCAACGAACAAAATGGCATTGAACTGGCAATGAGTAGCGCTACAAGCAGCCTAGTGGCGGGAATTTGTACTGCACAAGCTCCGCCCACAGCAGAGCTATTCCGGATACTTTTGGGTACCCCCTCGTAAAGACAATGTTATTAGAACGGCGCGCATGAGTTGTGCGAGAGCGTTATGCATTCTCTCACTCCCACGGCTAGGGGACATTAGTTTATCTGAATACTGCACAATTTGATGTGTAGCAATAAATGAATAGAGACAAATAAGTAGGTAGTACCTGAGGAAAAGCGATATTCCATAACTGTAGAATCCCATCGCCACTCGCGGTGACAACAATGTTTGCATCCGTTTCGCTCCATACTACGTCAAACAAACCGTCCGGCCAAGGTGATGTCGACACTTCGACTAATGAACCATCACCCGTCAGTTCCAACACAAATAATGTTCCACCACCTAACCGAAACAAACAAAATTAAAAAAATCTGGATTGAAACACTCACACAACTTTCTCTTGCCGATGCAAATAATTAACAATAAACCTAACATTAGTAATAAAACATTGGAAATAAACAAAAAATTAACCTCAATAAACATAACCTTATTTTAATCATATATGAAAGACGCAAAATAAAACTCTATCTCAGTTGGCCTTAAAAATACGGAAAATCACTCTTTCACGCTAAACTAAACTCTGTAGAGAAAAATGCTTCAAATAAAAGTTGTAGATCTTTTTACTTCCTATAAAATTAAATATATACATTTTTGTCGTAAAATGCATTCTAAGGCTGAAATCTTAAAAATCGATTTTTCACACGTTTTCGTGAGAAAAAAAACAGAAAATTGCTAATTACCGCTAAACTAAGCGTTAATACAAAAAAATGTTTGAAATAAAAGTTGTAGGTTTTTAAATTCTCTACAACTTTTATTATATAAATTTTTGCGCTAAAATGCATATAAAGCTGTAATCTTAAAAAAACAAAATTTTACGTGAAAACAGCCTGACCAAGAATTTCAGCAAACATGGCGCCTACCCTATCTTGTAGAGCATAAAAAAATTAAGTAAATAAGGCGATTTTTAAAAAAATCGTAGGACCAGTTTTTGAGAAAATCGCAAAAAAGTGAAAAATTACATGAATAAACTACTACTTCTAGTTGACAGATTTTGATGAAAATGTTCGTGTCGGGTCCGGTAGCGGTATGTAACTTAAGTTTCAAGTTTCAAGTTCGTACGATGTTCCATTCTGAGATATTTTGTATAAACACACACACCAATAGCTAAAAACATGTTTTTTGGGTTCAGGGGGTATGAAAACGTGTAGATCCGGTGAAAACTCGATTTCGAAAAATTGACATGAAAACAATACTTTCCTACCTATAAATTCATATGCCCATAATAAACAGGTGGAGTGTCAAATTATTTACACTCAATCTGTTCGTTGCAGGGCTAAAATAAATAGTTCTGTTTCTTATCACATGGTCAGTCAATTAAATGACTGAATCATTTAAGAACAGAAGAGGTAGAGGTGTACCGTGACACTAATCAGAGTTATCTTCTCTGAAAGTAATGAATTTCATTGTACAACCAGACCCTATGGTGAATGAAGTGAAGGTGTCATTTACAGAGTGGAAAATATGTGCTTTTCAGAGGGCCCGGCATGCTGATAAGCATAATTTTCCACTCAGTGAGGAAGGCAATGGTAAACCACCTCACTCCTCGCTTTACTTAGTAAACCTCTAGAGGTTCAAACCAGCCTCTACAGGCTGTTGACCTAAACAACAACAACAACAAGATTCATATAGGCAAGAGAAAGTAAAAAAATCTTAAATACAGTAGGTCCTTGCTACAAAGGAATCCGATGCAACGAACTTGCACTATAACGATCTTCAAATTAAAAAACAACCCACAACAATAAAATACATTAAATAATAAAACAATAATTTTGAACAGAAACGCAAACTTTATAACTTACATGACGCCATTGATACAATGATTTTGTACGTAAATTTATGGGAAGAACAAAAAGTCCAACACTTTTACGAACATTTTAGGCAATTTTAAAGAACTTATAAATTAAAAAGCAACATCAGTCCAACACTCAGTTAAAATAAACAATATTTTCCTTCTATACTAATAAATGTTACTGAATATTTTCCGTTTTAATTTTTCAACTGTAAAACAACTCTGATGAAAGAATAACGTAATGCGTGCAAAAATGTAAATGTACCTTAATGTGTAACTGTAAAATAAGAACTCCATTATTAGTGTAAATAACCTACCGGGTTGGTCTAGAGGTAAGTCGTCGCCAAAATCAGCTGTTTAACAGCTGATTTTCGGAGACGAAGGTTCCTGGTTCAAATCCTAGTAAAGGTAGTTACTTTTATTCGAATTTGAATACTAGACGGTGGTTACCGGTGTACTTTGATGGTTGGGGTTCAATTAACTACACTCTCTCAGGAATGGTCAGCCTGAGTCTGTGCAAGACTACACAGTCTCATTTACACGTCATACACATCATCCTCATCTCATTGGGTCATCGGGTTGCTTATTGTTCTCAATTGAACAGATTGCAACATGCAAAGATCTGTGCCTGCTTTTGGTAAATGAGAAGGTTATTGTGAAAAAAAAAACTAATAATTTTCCATATTATCTAAAGCGGCTGCATGAATAGTGAAAACGAAGAACTCAAGAAATAAAATCTTCTCTCTTGTTGCACTGCTGCACTATTTATATTTTTACTTTTTAAGTTTTATTTGTTACTTTAAAATACATTAAAATTATGTTATATAAAATTTATGTACATTAAATTACATTATCTTTGCATGTTCATTTGCATAGCATAGGTTTAAAATAGGTTAACTGTAAAAGTGCGTTTAAGCAACTAGACGAGTCCATTGCATCATAATAGTAGGCGACCCTTTCCACACTAATAAAACACCGATTTCCTTAAACCTCCGGTTCCTCAGGTAGATGGCCTCGTCCAGTTTATTTTACCCAATTGTTGTAAATACATTATGGCTTTTGGAAAAAGAATGTGTACAGGTTAGGCCCTACTATTATGGAAATCAAATTTTACTATTATTATTTTGTTTTTTACTACAGTAAAACCTCCTTAATCCGGTATTCTATAGTCCGGAATTGTCTATAATCCGGCATCAACGGCAATAGACAAAAATTATAGAATTGCCTTCACAATGAACATTGTAAAGTGAGCAACCTGACAGCTACCGCCGACACTCAAGAGCCACAAAGCGTCTTGCTCAGAGTTTGTCAACTCTGTACGCGTTTTTACACGTTTGTAAAATTTGCTGAGTCAAATACACAATACAGTATGGCCGAAGTTATGAACTTGCATATAATAAAAAATGATTTTTTTAAATAAAAAATACTAGTCGTAAAAAGCAAGTAGATATTAGACTTTTTTTCCAGCCATATACCAGTGCTGTTGCTAAAAACCACGAATAGTACAGTACAGTACTGTATTTCATACTATATTCAAATTTATTTCATCATGTACTGTACTTAAAAAATGCATTTTAATATTTCTCCTGTACTTATACCGTGCGTTCGGAAAGTCGCTGTGCACTGGAATTGTGACTATGGATTTATGAAAATATGTATAAAGAAATGACTAAGCATTTTGGAAAAAAATTTATTCAATACCTTAATTACATTGTTAAACCGTGATTACATTGTTTATAGAAGGTGTTCGAAATGACCTCCATTGGCGTCATCACACTCCGATTGACGAACTTAAAGCCGCAATAACGGCATACATTCAAGGAATCACTGTTCTTCAGTTGCGAAAGGTGTTTGCAAACAAAATGAAACGAGTACAATGCTGTATTGATGCCAATGGAGGTCATTTCGAACACCTTCTATAAACAATGTAATCACGGTTTAACAATGTAATTAAGGTATTGAATAAATTTTTTTCCAAAATGCTTAGTCATTTCTTTATACATATTTTCATAAATCCATAGTCACAATTCCAGTGCACAGCGACTTTCCGAACGCATGGTATATTGATTTATATTGTTTACATAACCCATGTTTAAATAATAAATACGTATACAGTAAAAGTCTCTTGTGAAAATTGTGTTATTTTTTATACGTTTCCTGTATTTTTATAAATAACCTCCATAGTCCGGAATTTCCTTTAATCCGCAAGCTTCGAGTCCCAAACGTGCCAGATTAAAGAGGTTCTACTGTCTTTGTAGATAATTTTAAATCTGGGTCAACTTACCAGTTAAACCGAAATACTGTGAAGTGGCGCACACCAATTTTTCAGGTTGGAAAGGTGAAAATCTAACAGAATAGCCATGGCGATTTGGAGTCAGATAAGTGGGCATACTGCGTTGGTCAAAGCCCAACCCTTCTCTGAAACAAAAACAAACAAAATTTATAACTTTAACATCATTTCTTAAAACACTTATTTAACCCTTTCAGTGCCGAAACAATAATTAAAAGTTTGATCTAAAGCCATTTAATTTGAATAAGGGTGTACAAAAAGTGCCAGCCCTTATTTTGAAAACTTGCAGGCGTGTAAGCCTGCCATTGCCAACCAAAATTTTAACGTTACAGAAAAATAAAATTTCCTGTTAAAAATTATGTTCATAAAAAAGTAAATCGTTTTAACAATACAAATCTGGTGTGAAACACTCACACAACTTTCTCTTGCCAGTGCAAATAATTAACAATAAACCTAACATTAGTAATAAAACAAAAGAATTAAACAAAAAACTAACCTCAAAAAACATAACCTAATTTTAATCATGAGTGAAAGACGCAAAATGAAAATCAACCTCAGTTTGGCTTAGAAATACGGAAAATCACTCTTTCTCTCTAAACTAGGCTCTGTAGAGAAAAATGCTCTAAATAAAAGTTGTAGATCTTTTAATTTTCTATAAATTTAATTATATACACTTTTGTCGTAAAATGCATACTAAGGCCGAAATCTTAAAAAAATCGATTTTTCTCACGTTTTCGTGAGAAAAAAACAGAAAATCGCAAATTACTGCTAAATTAAACATTATACAAAAAAATGTTTGAAATAAAAGTTGTAGGTTTTTAAATTCTCTACAACTTTTATTATATACATTTTTGCGCTAAATTGCATAATTAAGCCGTAATCTTAAAAATACTTTGTTTTTACGTAAAAACAGCCTCACCAAGAATTTCACCGAACATGACGCCTACCCTATCTTGTAGAGAATAAAAAGTTGAGTAAACAAGGCGATTTTAAAAAAAATCGTAGGACTAGTTTTTGAGAAAATCGCAAAAAAGTGAAAAATTATACGAATAAACTACTACTTCCGGTTGACCGATTTTGATGAAAATGTTTGTGTCGGGTCCGGTAGTGGTATGTAACTTAAGTTTTAAGTTTCAAGTTCGTACGATGTTCTGTTCTTGAGATATTTTGTATACACACACACACACACACAGACCAATCGTTAAAAACATGTTTTTTGGGTTCAGGGGGTCTGAAAACGTATAGATCCGGTGAAAACTCGATTTTTTAAAACCGACATGAAAACACAATACTTTCCTTCCTATATATTCATATAGTTGCCCATAACAGACAGGTGGAGTGTCAACTTATTTACACTCAATCTGTTTGTTGCAGGGCTAAAATAAATAGTTCTGTTTCTTATCACATGGTCAGCCAATTAAATGACTGAATCATTTAAGAACAGAAGAGGTAGAGGTGTACTGTGACACTAATCAGAGTTATCTCTTCTGAAAGTAATGAATTTCATAATACAGTTGGACCCTGTGGTGAATGAAGTGAATGTGTCATTTGCAGAGTGGAAAATATGTGCTTTTCAGAGGGCCCGGCATGCTGATAAGCGTACTTTTCCACTCAGTGAGGAAGGCAATGGTAAACCACCTCACTCCTCGTTTTACTTAGTAAAACCTCTAGAGGTTCAAACCAGCCTTTCGGCTGTTGACCTAAACAACAACAATTTTAATCATGAGTGAAACACCTAAAATGAAAATCGACCTCAGTTTGGCTTAAAAATACGGAAAATCACTCTTTCACGCTAAACTACGCTCTGTAGAGAAAAATGCTTTAAATAAAAGTTGTAGATCTTTTAATTTTCTATAAATTTAATTCTATACACTTTTGTCGGAAAATGCATACTAAGGCCGAAATGTTAAAAAATCAATTTTTCACACGTTTTCGTGTAGGGTGTTACATAAAGATGTAGATATGAAACGACTTGCGCAGGATAGACAGGTTGGAGAACTGCATCAAACCAGTCGAGAGACTGATGACAAAAAATAATGTATTTTTTAATGCCACATTATAAAAAAAAAAAAAAAAAAAATCTGCCCATAACAGACAGGTGGAGTGTCAAATTATTTACACTCAATCTGTTAGTTGCAGGGCTAAAATAAATAGTTCTGTTTCTTGTCACATGGTCAGCCAATTAAATGACTGAATCATTTAAGAACAGAAGAGGTAGAGGTGTAAAAGACACTAATCAGAGTTATCTCCTCTGAAAGTAATGAATTTCATTATACAGTTGGACCCTGTGGTGAATGAAGTGAAGGTGTCATTTGCAGAGTGGAAAGTATGTGCTTTTCAGAGGGCCCGGCATGCTGATAAGTGTACTTTTCCACCCAGTGAGGAAGGCAATGGTAAACCACCTCACTCCTCGTTTTACTTAGTAAAACCTCTACAGGTTCAAACCAGCCAACCAGGCTGATGACCTAAACAACAACAACATAAATAAAATAAAATTTTTTGGGGTGGACCACCCTCATCACTTAGGGGTATAAAAAATATATAAAAACCTATTCTCCGACCAAGTGTACATATAAAACCGACCCAGCTTAACCGATTTTGATTTTCATCAAAATCGGTAAAGCTGTTTCGGAGGAGTATGGCAACTAATACTGTGACACGAGAATTATATATGTATAGTTCAGCCGTTGTTAGTTTGCTCCTCCTTCTGTCGACAAACAAAAGCCACCTACTACAGGGTGCACGCTAGAGTCTCCCACTTTACGGATGTCGTATTCCTATTAAGTTAACTATTTTTTACTTTCTCTTGCCTATATGAATATATAGGAAGGAAAGTATTGTTTTCATGTCCATTTTAAAGAAATCGAGTTTTCACCGGATCTATACGTTTTCAGACCCCCTGAACCCAAAAAACATGTTTTTAGCAATTGGTCTGTGTGTGTGTGTGTCTGTGTGTGAACAGAATATCTCAAGAACGGAACATCGTACGAACATGAAACTTGAAACTTAAGTTACGTACCACTACCGGACTCGACACGAACATTTTCATCAAAATCGGTCAACCGGAAGTGGTAGTTTATTCGTGTAATTTTTCACTTTTTTGTGATTTTCTCAAAAACTGGTCCTACGATTTTTTTTAAAATCTCCTGGTTTACTCATTTTTTTATTCTCTACAAGATAGGGTAGGCGTCATGTTTGCTGAAATTCTGGGTGAGGCTGTTTTCACGTAAAAACGTTGTTTTTTTAAGATTACAGCTTTAATATGCATTTTAGCACAAAACTTTATATAATAAAAGTTGTAGAGAATTGAAAATTCTACAACTTTTATTTCAAACAATTTTTTGTATAACGCTTAGTTTAGCGGTAATTTGCGATTTTCTGTTTTTTTTCTCACGAAAATGTGTGAAAAATTGATTTTTTTAAGATTTCGGCCTTAGTATGCATTTTACGACAAAAGTGTATATAATTAAATTTATAGAAAATTAATTAAAAGATCTACAACTTTTATTTAGAGCATTTTTCTCTACAGAGCCTAGTTTAGAGAGAAAGTGTGATTTTCCGTATTTCTAAGCCAAACTGAGGTTGATTTTCATTTTGCGTCTTTCACTCATGATTAAAATTAGGTTATGTTTTTTGAGGTTAGTTTTTTGTTTAATTCTTTTGTTTTATTACTAATGTTAGGTTTATTGTTAATTATTTGCATTGGCAAGAGAAAGTTGTGTGAGTGTTTCACACCAGATTTTTTAAATTATAACTACTTAAAGTACTAAAAACATCAGTCATGATATGATGTAGACTTAACAGTTTCATTTAGAAAAATGCTTTTGAAAGTAATTTGTTGTTACTTTTAAATCAGCGTGTACACATTTTGATATAATGCCCATGCTCAGTGACGTCATTATTTGTTTACATTAGGAGCAAACTAAGAGAGGCTGGGACTGTATAAGAGAAAAGTGATTTCCATAGATTTTTTTCACTACAACAATACACACAACCACAACAATTATTTATATAATTTGGTTATTTTATGAATAAAAAAACCATAGTAACGTATCTATCGTTGTTAAAAACTAATTATCGAATATAAGAAAAGCATCTGCATAATGCACAGTTAGGTTATTTTACAAACGAAAACAATTGTAACGTATTTGTCGAAGTTAAAAACTGGCGAATTATTGAAAAAATGTAATAAAGGTGCCTATGTAATGGAACTAAAGCCCTGTACATTATTCCATTATATAGGCGCAAAAAAATCTTAGGCGTCGGTTCAGTTACAAAGTTAATTATCATTTTATAACCTAACTTTTGAATTCATCAACAAGATGAAGGTACATTTAGGCACTAATACCCAACCGTGTCCATCCGGTAAAATGTCATTTTATGAGTTTTCTTACTGACATGACTACTTCAGGTGAATTATTGAAATGTAATACGGGTGCCTGTGGAATGGAACTAAAGCCCTGTTACTTTATTCCATTACCCAGGCGCCACCAATTAGCATCGATTGAATTACAAGTTCATTAGCCTGTAAGTTAATTTTAATTCACCAACAAGATTATACTATTTTTCATCGCTGATGAATTCTGGATGTACGCATTGCTCCCTACCCACTTGTTTGGGACTATATAAATTTTATATTTGGTTCAATTCATCGATTTATTTTTGTGTTCTATACTAAGATATCATTTATCGGTCTCAATCAATGAGGGTTGATTTCTAACTGGACATACAAACAGTTTTATACTGAACTGGACACAGTCATCTGCTAACTCGCAACGCAAAAGAACGCTCTCTGTGCAGTCTTACGCTTTACCGTTTTCGCCCTAATATTGGGAACTATCCACGACTGCTAATTTGTTTTCTTAATATAAATTAAGTTTATTTCTCTATTAAATTCACGCATCGCTACGTATTTACGCGCTGGAGACACTCCAGGAAACCGACCACGCTAAATACAGTCCACTTATTCAAGATCTTCGGCAGCTCAACACTCATCGGACAGCCACTGGTACCAGCTGGTAAGTCGCAGGACATCCAAGGTGAGTGGAATAAAACTTTTATTTATCAATAGTAAGCTGCTATACGCTCCGCCACTGACTCTACCACCACTAGAGATGGGAAATTAAACTATTTTTTACTTTCTCTTGCCTGTGTGAATATATAGAAAGGAAAGTATTGTTTTCATGTCAATTTTTCAAAATCGATTTATCACCGGATCTACATGTTTTCAGACCCCCTGAGCCCAAAAAACATGTTTTTAGGGATTGGTCTCTGTGTGTGTGTGTGTGTGTGTGTGAACAGAATATCTCAAGAACGGAACATCATACAAACTTGAAACTTCAGTTACATACCACTACTGGACCCGACACGAACATTTTCATCAAAATCGGTCAACCGAAAGTAGTAGTTTATTCGTGTAATTTTTCACTTTTTTGCGATTTTCTCAAAAACTGGTCCTACGATTTTTTTAAAAACCACCTCATTTACTAATATTTTTATGCTCTACAAGATAGGATAGGCGCCATCTCTGGTGAAATTCTTGGTGAGGCTGTTTTTTCGTAAAACAATGGTTTTTAAGATTGGCACTTTAATATGCATTTTGGCAAGAAAATGTTTATTATAAAATTTGTAGAGAATTTAAAATCCTACAACTTTTATCTCAAACATTTTTTTGTATCATGTTTAGCTTAGTGGTAATTAGCAATTTTCTGATTTTTTTCTCACGAAAATGTGTGAAAAATCGATTTTTTTAAGATTTTAGTCTTAGTATGCATTTTACAACAAAAATTTATATAATAAAATTTATAGGAAATTTAAAGATCTATGACTTTTATATAGAGCATTTTTCTCTACAGAGCCTAGTTTAGCGTGAAAGAGTGATTTTCCGTATTTTTAAGCCAAACTGAGGTTAATTTTTATTTTGCGTTGTTCATTCATGATTAAAATTAGGTTTATTGAGGTTATTTTTTTGTTTATTTCTAATGTTAGGTTATATTGTTAATTATTTGCATTGGCAAGAGAAAGTTGTGTGAGTGTTTCACACCATTTTTTGATAACAACTTACTGAAAATAACAGAGAAATGGCTTAGGGTCATTTAACAGTTACGTGGACGCATGGTTTTACCACAATAAATCAGCGCAATTCAAAATTTATAAACAAATAAATAATTATTATTAATGTAATGTTTTTGTATTAATTATAAAAACCTTTTATAGATACTGAAATATTTGCAGTGCTGCCAATTTCAACAGTGAGATACTACTCGTATAAGTATAGGCATGTCATCTGACGTGTCGAGGCTTCAAATGAATCAGCTTACACATACTACATCCACCTGTCCATCGACTAGTGTTATAGACTGTTTACAAAACTTTCTTTTTTTTTGTAATCCCTAACGTGTGTACGTTGCAATCTGTTCAATTCAGAACAGTAAGCAACCCCATCACCCAATGAGATGAAGATGATGTTGTATGACGTGTAAAAGAGACTGTGTAGTCTTCTACAGACCCAGGTCGACCATTCCTGAGAGAGAATGGTTAATTAAAACCCAACCATCAAAGTTCACCGGTAGCCTCTGTCTAGCATTCAAATCCATATAAAAGTAACTATAGTCCAGCCTCTCTTAGTTTGCTCCTAATGTAAAAAAATAATGACATCACTGAGCATACGCATTATATCAATATGTGTACACGCTCATTAAAAAGTACCAACAAAATACTTTTAAAAGTATTTTTATAAATTTTTGTATAACGCTTAGTTTTTTTCTGCCCATAACAGACAGGTGGAGCATCAAATTTTTACACTCAATCAGTTTGTTGCAGGGCTAAAATAAATAGTTCTGTTTCTTAACACATGGTGAGCCAATTAAATGACTGAATCATTTAAGAACAGAAGAGGTAGAGGTGTAAAAGACACTAATCAGAGTTATCTCCTCTGAAAGTAATGAATTTCATTATACAGCCAGACCCTGTGATGAATGAAATGTAGGTGTCATTTACAGAGCGGAAAATATGTGCTTTTCAGAGGGCCCGGCATGCTGATAAGCATACTTTTCCATTCAGTGAGGAAGGCAATGGTAAACCACCTCACTCCTCGTTTTACTTAGTAAAACCTCTACAGGTTCAAACCAGCCTTTTGGCTGATGACCTAAACAACAACAACAACAAAGCTTAGTTTAGTGGTAATAAGCAATTTCCTGTTTTTTTCTCATAAAAACGTGTGAAAATCGATTTTTTTTAAGATTGCGGCCTTAGTATGCATTTACGACAAAAGTGTATAAAATCAATGTATAAAAAATTAAAACATCTACAACTTTTAGTTAAAGCATTTTTCTCTAAAGAGCCTAGCTTAGCGTGAAAGAGTAATTTTCTATATTTTTAAGCCAAACGGAGGTCGATTTTCATTTTGCGTCTTTCACTCATGATTAAAATAAGGTTATGTTTTTTGATGTTAGTTTTTTGTTTGTTTCTAATGTTAGGTTATATTGTTAATTAATTGCATTGGCACGAGAAAGTTGTGTGAGTGTTTCACACCAGATTTTTTCTACATTTCATAGTAAAATACGTTTATTGTCAGTAACAGTAATGCGAATGGCGAGTGATGTATTATAATTAATCATCACTAATTAATTATTGATGTATTACAATTATACATCAGTTATTACTGTTATTATACAGTAATAGGCTTATTAATAGGGACAGTTTGTTTACAAATAATACTGGTTTTGAAAGCAAATATTGTCAACTACTTATGCCTAACTAACGAATGAAACACACCGTAAAAATTGTCAATTAGTGTTCAATCACCTGTCGTTCAGTGCAATCATTACACTTAAAAAGTGTCAAGGTTTTTCTGACGTTTGTGTACCGAATTTATAGAATATCAAGGTAGTGTTTATTATTTTATTGTTTACTATTTTACGGTACCTACTAGTAATAATTTTACTAGTTAGTTGTAGTACAAAGAGAACCTTTTTCTAATATACTAATAGAAACTTTATTAGCTACGCCGGCAAATTATTTTTAGACAGTAAGAATATCACGACATTCATAACAGTGCGCAACAGTGTTCTAGAAATATTGGCGAATATTAACAATTAATTAAAAAATTAAAGTAACGCTTTTTCAAAATTGTTACCGAAATTTTGTTAAGGTTAGAAAGAGATTTATAAATTATAATTGGGTCTATATGAATACTATTGTATAAATGTACGCTTTATAGAAAACTGTATCGTGAATTTTGTTTTAGAGTCAGTAATGTTTTATTCACCTAGTATTACTACAGGCTAAACTCTCTGCGCGCCAAGTGAGACGCCCAATATTATACATTTCACTACCATGCTGTTTCTACAGTTGAGCCGTTGTTAGTTTGCTCCTACTGTCAACAAACAAAAGCCACCTACTACAGGGTGCACGATAGAGTCTACGACTTTATGGATGTCGTATTCCTATTAAGTTAAACTATTTTTTAAATGATAAGTACTTAAAATACTTAAAACATCAGTCATATTATGATGTAGGCCTAACAATTTCATTTAGAAAAATACTTTTAAAAGTATTTTGTATTTAAATACTTTTGAAAGTATTTTGTTGTTACTTTTTAATCAGCGTGTACACATTTTTATAAAATGCGCATGCTCAGTGACATCATTATTTGTTTACATTAGGAGCAAACTAACAAGAGGCTGGACTTTACATACATTTTGTAAGCTGTGGTTTATTCCGAGAAAATATTTTCTTCATAAACCTTATAAGAAATAAATGTGACCTGTAATATTACCTATAGTTAATTACATGACTAGTTATGTTTGATTTACTCTAATTACCTGCTACCTTCTTTCATTGGAAAAAAATTTCAACGAATGAATCGCCTTCTTTACTATCGCTGTCACCGGCATCTGCACTATCCATCTCACTAGTATCTATTTAACTGTTTCCTTTTTTACCAGGTGTCAACAAAACTGTTAAAAAATAGCATCTTCATGTCTTTAATTTCCTCCTTTATTTTTACTTTCTCTTGCCTATATGAATATATAGGAAGGAAAGTATTGTTTTCATGTCGATTTTAAGAAATCGAGTTTTCACCGGATCTATACGTTTTCAGACCCCCTGAACCCAAAAAACATGTTTTTAGCGATTGGTCTGTGTGTGTCTGTGTGAACAGAATATCTCAAGAACGGAACATCGTACGAACTTTAAACTTGAAACTTAAGTTACATATCACTACCGGACCCGACACGAACATTTTCATCAAAATCGATCAACCGGAAGTAGTAGTTTATTCGTATAATTTTTCACTTTTTTGCGATTTTCTCAAAAACTAGTCCTACGATTTTTTTTAAAATCAACTGGTTTACTACATTTTTTATGCTCTACAATATAGGGTAGGCGCCATGTTTGCTGAAATTCTGCTTGAGGCTGTTTTTACGTAAAAACATTTTCTTTTTAAGATTGCGGCTTTAATATGCATAAATATGCATAGCGTAAAACGTTATATAATAAAAGTTGTAGAGAATGTAAAATTCTACAACTTTTATTTCAAACATTTTTTTGTATAACGCTTAGTTTAGCGGTAATTAGCGATTTTGTTTTTTTTTCTCACGAAAACGTGAGAAAAATCTATTTTTTTAACATTTCGGCCTTAGTATGCATTTTACGACAAAAGTGTATATAATTAAATTTATAGAAAATTAAAAGATCTACAACTTTTGTTTTAGAGCATTTTTCTCAACAGAGCCTAGTTTAGCGTGATTTTCCGTATTTTTAAGCCAAACTGAGTTCGATTGTCATTTTGCGTCATTCACTCATGATTAAAATAAGGTTATGTTTTTGAGGTTAGTTTTTGTTTATTTCTAATATTTTATTAATAATGTTAGGTTTATCATTAATTATTTGCATTGGCAAGAGAAAGTTGTGTGAGTCACACAAATTCACACCAGAGTTCACACCAGATTTTTCAAATTGTGGAAACAGAAACATCACAGTAGTTAGCCACTCACTCATGGCTTTTGTTAAGAGGCAGGGAAAGGCATTTTTGTTTAGCTTCAACTTCACAGCATATTATATTTCGTTGAGCACTGTGAATAGTCTGCCCATGTTTCTGAGAAACTAACATTCCTCTTAACGGTAACAAACAGTTATATTCGTACAGTTAACCTACAAAAGTTCCGCGATATACTGTATATGCTTTGGGTATTGTATAAGTTGTTGTGTTTGTTGTACTGAAATTAAATTAGTTGCGCATGCGCACTAATGTTTTCCCCCCTTTACCCCTTGTTGCAAACAAAGGCAAACTTGTAACTTAACACATTGATGCCGGTCGGTACACCAGTGTGTCGAAGGTATCCGCATAATTGTAAATCCATCAATAATTTTTTTAATTTCTTCCATCGGACGATTTATTATTTTTTTTATATTTGACGTAAAATACATTGTTAATAGCAGTATTTACATTATATTATGGAATTTCATTGTAAAAATTTCAAAAATATTGCTGAAAGTTTTCGGCACACCGGTGTACCGCTCCATCTGATACTTTCAGCACTGCAGGTCACGACTGTATCGCTGCTTGTTTTCGGTACTAATTTATACCGCTCACACCAATATTATCATGTTTCCGGTACACCAGTGTACCGCTACATGTATAGTTCTAATCGTACCGCGTTTCACCAGTGGACCGCGCTGGCTGACAGGAAAAGGTGGGGCAATAAGGCAGAAAAGGTGTAAATGCCTGGACTTTACATAAGAATTTTACTAGTGGGAAATGCTTGTCACTTTTACAGTTTAGAATGATTATAATTCGTAAACTATCATCAGGTTGTGAAGAATTAATAAAAAATCCTGTGTGCAAGAAAGAGAAAAAGAAGACCCATGTGTTAGAAAAAATATCCGGGCAAGTGCGAGCGGTTCGAAAACGGTGCAGAATTTGCTACAAAAAAATGTATGAAACAAAAGGTAAGAAGTATGCAGATTCAAAAGCAAAACGAGTAGCAACCTATTGTGTTCAATGCCCTAATCAGCCACATATGTGTTTGTCGTGCTTCAATCAGGTTCACGAAAAAATGTAAGCCTAGTTTGAGAACATTTTATTGTGTGTACGCGATTTTGTTTCAAGACTTATTATCAATATATTCATCGTTTAATTTATTTTACAGTTTTTATGTGTTAGAACTTTTTATAAAGCTTTCTTAATAATTTACTATTTTTGTTCAAAAATAAATCTTTATAATGCATCCTGCAGTTTGAAATATTTCTATTTCATATAATGAATTAATATAATAATTTCACTAACCTTCTTTTTAAACTGCGTCACCTTTATTTTATTCCTACTTACATGTATTTCGGTGGATCCACCATCATCAGAGTAAATGAAAAATTGAAACTAAAAATTATTTTCATTTATTTAAAATTTACAGAAGATGATACATCTTCAGTCACTTGTATAAACTTTTATACAAGTGACTGAAGATGTATCATCTTCTGCAAATTTTAAATAAATGAAAATAATTTTTAGTTTCAATTTTTCATTTACTCTGATGATGGTGGATCCACCAAAACACGTGTAAGTAGGAATAAAATAAAGGTGACGCAGTTTAAAAAGAAGGTTAGTGAAATTATTATATTAATTTACTATTTTTGTTTTCAATTTTCCATTATTTTATCAATAAAAAAAATTAAAATTGTTTCAATGTAATTACTTAGTATTATATTTTTATTACTTTGTGTTTTATAATTATAATAGAAGTTAAAAAATATATTGTTTGAGCTATTTACCTTGTTATTTTGTAATAAAAAGGCCCCTTCTAAATGACAAAAAAGTCCAAACGCGTGCCGGTACAGTTTACAGATCTTCAGATATGTCCCCTAGCCGATTGTACTCAGCGCATATCATTCTAAACCGATTAAAGCTAAAACAAATCGTTTAAGAATAGCCTTGTTGTTCGGCTCACCCGTGTGCCGCAACGTCCTACAACAATCAAAGGTAGCGGTACATATGCGTACCGAACCGGCTTGTAGAAAACCTGATGCTTTGGTACACCAGTGTACCACACCGGCGTCAACGTGTTAAGTAACTATAATGTTTACCCTTTTTTACTGCTTTCTTTTTCTTCAACTTGTTATGGGAAGTTTTTTGATATGCACCGCTTCTTCAAGTTATAATATACTAGCTTCTAGAAAAATTATTGTGAAAACTTCATCTTCCTTCGTCAAAGTTTGATCCAAACTCACTGATGAAAGAGTTTGACCTGAAGAAGCAGTGAGAAAAAGACAGCAGTAAAAAAGGGCAAACATTAAAAGTTTTTTACATAAAAAAAAAACATTACATTTATATGGATTCCGCTGATATGATTTTAACTAATACTTTAAATAATTGTAGATAAAATTTTAAAAGTTGTTTTCCTATTATAAGTAACAGGTATCCATATTCCATTCACTCTCATATTAACCCTTTCTTACCCAGTGTGGCATAGAAGTCACATTGGAGTGACTACTTTTGATTAAAGAGCGCTGGATGTGAAGTGTAATAATTTTCTGTACCCTAGCCACGAATTGAACCTGAGACCTCCGCTTTGCAGTGTAAGATGCTGACCACTACACAACGGACGCAACCATTAGTTTCTTTTTAAAGTTAATTTTAGTTTTAAATATTCGTGTTCATTTACTAAAATAAAGTAGCATTTCTTCGAGTACGTTGAATGTACATACAAGTATAATTTTTAGACTGTAAAAATAGTGATTTTGTCCATTTTACCAATACTTTTGAATTGTAACATTTTTTAAGTCTTAAATAATGCTTTGCTACAAATCTAAGCAAGAGAATATTGTTTAGGAAGCCTGCACATGATTTTTACTTATTCATATTGTTGGAACTTTGATATCATCTAGCCCAATGTGACATATGCGTCACACTTTTTTGTCATGCCATCAAAAAGGCTGAAGGTCTAAAAGTGATTTTATTTCATTTAAATGTCAGTAAAGTGTATGAAACAATGTACACATATTTATTAACCCGGCAAATAAACGGATAAAAATCTGAAATAACAGTGGTGTCTCCAAAACGGAACAGTACCAACATATTACACACATTAACTAAATCTCGTAGATCCAAATTTGTGTTTTCAAGAAAACTACAAAAATCACGGTTTTTCTACAAAATAAATGATCCGTTGAAACAAATAAAATATATGTGATTCTAAAACCATGAATAATGTTAATTTAATGAATTAATGTTAATTCAATAGTTTTTACAACAATAATTTAAACGAAATGATAAAGCGAGAATCTAGTTCAATATTTTGTAAACACGCTACAAGATTCGTAAATAATATAATTTTAGTTTTAAAACATAATAAATTTGTTCAAATAATATTAAAAAAAACTGATTTTCGGGGCATTATAGTTACTAAAATTTGTCAATTAATTCAAACCATTATAAAAAGCTTATTTGACGGAAAATTAGAGCAGGCCTACAAAACATAACCTCTAAATTAATGTTTTCAAACAAAGGAGAAAATTTATGACAAAAACAAAGTCCAGTAGTATGTTGTTATCGTTATTACAAAAACAAAATAGTTATTAAACTTTATAAAAACTTACTAACAGAAGGTAGTTATATATTCATTGTTAAGTACAATTGTAAATCAATACAGTATTTTGAAAATGCATTATCATACGACACACACAAAATATTGCACGACTTGTCAAAAAACAACCAAAACAAAAAACATTGTCATTTACACATGTTTCCACAGCTGACTATATCAACTTTTATAGCACTTTTTGGTTTTATACAAGTCAATTATAATTTGTAAGTTAATAAATTAATTACTTATTAGTTTAAATTTGACTGTCTAAACCAAATTAATATAAACTAATAAAATCTGTCATAAAAATAAATGTATTTTATTCCGTTATTCGATAAATCACCGGAACAAATGGAGGTAAATTCAAAATTTTCTTTAAAAAGAAATACTACGTACAAATTTCAAGTATACTTTTTACTTTCTCTTGCCTATATGAATATATAGGAAGGAAAGTATTGTTTTCATGTCGATTTTTCGAAATCGAGTTTTCACCGGATCTATACGTTTTCAGACCCCCTGAAACCAAAAAACATGTTTTTAGCGATTGGTCTGTGTGTGTGTCTGTGTGTGTCTGTGTGTGAACAGAATATCTCAAGAACGGAACATCGTACGAACTTGAAACTTGAAACTTAAGTTACATACCACTACCGGACGCGACACGAACATTTTCATCAAAATCGGTCAACCGGAAGTAGTAGTTTATTCGTATAATTTTTCAGTTTTTTGCGATTTTCTCAAAAACTGGTCCTACGATTTTTTTTAAAATCGCCTATTTTACTCAATTTTTTATTTTCTACAAGATAGGGTAGGCGCCATGTTTGCTGAAATTCTCGGTGAGGCTGTTTTCACGTAAAAACGTTGTTTTTTTAAGATTACGGCTTTAATATAAATTTTAGCGCAAAAACTTATATAATAAAAGTTGTAGAGAATTTAAAAACCTACAACTTCTGTTTCAAACATTTTTTTGTATAACGCTTAGTTTAGCGGTAATTTGCGATTTTCTGTTTTTTTTCTCACGAAAACGTGAGAAAAATCGATTTTTTTAACATTTCGGTCTTAGTATGCATTTTACGACAAAAGTGTATATAATTAAATTTATAGAAAATTAAAAGATCTACAATTTTTGTTTAGAGCATTTTTCTCTAGAGAGCCAAGTTTAGCGTGAAAGCGCGATTTTCCGTATTTTTAAGCCAAACTGAGTTCGATTGTCATTTTGCGTCATTCACTCATGATTAAAATAAGGTTATGTTTTTGAGGTTAGTTTTTGTTCATTTCTAATGTTTTAACACTAATGTTAGGTCTATTGTTAATTATTTGCATTGGCAAGAGAAAGTTGTGTGAGTGTTTCACACCAGATTTTTTATATTCCTAATGTGTTTACTCGGCAATCTGTTCAATTTGAAAACAATCTCACTACCCAATTAGATGATATGTATACAATGTGTAGTCTCATAAAGACTCAGGCCGATCATTCCTGATAGAGTATAGTTAATTAAAACCCAACTATCTCTAAGTAGGCCTACACCGGTAACCACTTTATAGTATTCAAATCCGTGTAAAAGTACAATAACAAACTTTATTTTTGAAAACTACGGAACATTCCTCTCCCAAAATCAGCTGTTGAACAGCTGACTTGCGGCGATTACTTTACCACAAGACCAAACTGGCGGATTTACTAATATTTAAGGAAAATTATTAAATAATTCTATGTGAATTATTACCATCATAAACAATACGGAATTTGTTGAAAATGTTCATATTGGGTTACCTAATGGTACCTAACTTAAGTTCCACGTTTCAACTTCGTACGATGTTCCGTTTTGGAGATATTTTGTTCGTACAGCGACCAAACGCTGGTACATGTTTTTTTACGTTCAGTAGGCCTGCAACCCACCGGGTTGGTCTAGAGGTAAAGTCGTCGCCAAAATCAGCTGTTTAACAGCTGATTTTCGGAGGCGAAGGTTCCAGGTTCAAATCCTAGTAAAGGTTGTTATTTTTATACGGATTTGAATACTAGACAGTGGCTACCGGTGTACTTCGATGGTTGGGGTTCAATTAACCATACTCTCTCAGGAATGGTCGACCTGAGTCTGTAGAAGACTACACAGTCTCATTTACACGTCATACACATCATCCTCATCTCATTGGGTAATGAGGTTGCTTATTGTTCTCAATTGAACTGATTGCAACGTACACACATTAGGGATTAAAAAAAAGTAGGCCTGGAAACGAGTATTTCCCGTGAAAACTAATTTTCGAAAAATCTTCATAAAGAAAATAGGCCTTCTTTCCTTCTATAGAGAAGGAAATAATAGATATTCAATAAATATAAAGACAATCATAAAAAGCAAGAGAAAATAATAATGAAATCTGAAGGTGTTTTAAATTAATATTTTCGTTGATGCTAATTTATATTTAAAAAATTTATTTAAAAGAACAAAGGAATATAATATTAAGAAGAAAACTGTGAACTTTAACTTTTAAGACAGTTACAACAGAGAAGTAGTTACGTTGAAGGAAGTAATCGTTTTAAAAATACCATGCATAAAAAGTAAAATAAAGCCTAAGTTACCCTAAACACTAGTTACATCACATAAACTTAAAAGTTAAGCTATAATACGTACAAGACCCGTGAACTTGAAAGTAAGGAACTTATATGTCATCATTCTACAACATAGGTTGGTGTCCCAACACGCTGTAATAATGTTTTTTAATTGCATTTAAACCAACCTGACATGAGTAATAATCCAATAAATGAAAATAAATGAAACCTTTCAAAAGTAAAGATATTGATCTTTCATTTAAACTGAATTTTGTTAAAAGGATAAATAGCAGACCGTTCCCGTACATCGAATAACATTGCAACAAACGGGGCTACAGGTTATATCGCTGGATTAATAACAACTCTATTCTGAGCGCTACATCTTTACTGAATCGATCATTTAATTCGATCGTTCATACGAGCGAATTACCAGTGCTACGTTTGTTTATAAACAATAACATCGTTTAAAATACATCAAATAATTATTTATAAGTGAATTATTTTAAAGCGTGTTTATTTAGATAAATAAAAACAACAACTTCGTTATCATGTTTCCTCTATTATTTTTGGCCTACGTGGTCGCTGTAAAAGTATTCAAGAAAACAACACCAAATGGTAAGTACACGAATATTTTCTTTTTTTTTCATTTTATGACCACAAAGGATCACTTTAGTCTCTTTGGTTAGTTCATTTTCTTCGGCAGTTTATTTCCTTTTCATTTCTTTCTTTCCAATACTTTTTCATGCTGTCCGATCTTGCTTTTCTCAATTCGTCTGAATAAACCTGTTCTTTTCGTTTAATTGTTCTTACTGATAAAATTTTGTTTTTGTTTTTAATTGTTTCTTTGTAAACCGGTGTGCGGTCTTTGACATCAGCAATATTGTTAGATTTAGTTCTATTCTGTCTTTTTTTATTTCTTCAAGCCAAGGAATTGAAGCTCCTTCCGTTTTTGCACACATGAATTTTTCTACAATTTTTCCTAATAATCGGTTTTCTGGAGTTCTGAGGATATGCGAAAAGAAAGAAATTCTATTTTTGCGCATGGCATCAGTGATTGGTTCAATTTCTTTATAAATTTTTTCTCTTTGTAAAAGTCTGTGCTGGTTGTCAACTATGTGTTTTTTGTTTATTGAGGTTCTAAGAATATTATCTTTTTAAATAATAGCATAAATTAAAGCATATTTTCTTTAATAAATAAATAAAAATAAATTAATAGACAGATATATAAATTTGAATTGGATGTTTTATGAAGGGAATTATCACTAAATGTTTCGAAATTCATATTTTATTATTCACCACTAAATAAAATCATTGTGTTTGAAGAACCGACACTAAATTCTAAATGACACACCAAATAAAATTTACTTTTTTTCTGTGTTGATATACTTGATTAAATTTTTAATTTTAAAATGAAGTAGCATTGTGGACCCGTGCCAATAAATTCGCAAAATATTATTGGGGTTGAAACCCTATAATTAAATAAATGATTTAAGTTAACAACAAAATTAAATGGTTTTAGAAGAACGGCGAGTAACGACTAAAGCAAAATACAGTCAACTCCCGATTATCCGCGCACGTTGGATGAAATTTTTTTCCATTCTTTTTTCTTAACGTTAACGTTAAGTAAATTTCTTGTTATGTGATAACTTTTTTTTTTATTCCTTATTTGTGTATAGTACATTTGTTTTAGGAAGAAGCTTGTAAGGGGAGGGCGAGTAGGTAGAGTACGGATAGTTTCAAGGGGCAAGTGTTGTCTACTTCTCACTTAATGATCATTCCCTCTCTTTCTAACTGTATACTACTGTTACAACTACGAGGTGCTTCCCCCACCACTAAACAGAACAGCTCAGCGGCACACAGTGTTGGAGGGAAAGCTTCTAGCTATAACAAATGACCTATACGTTGCAATCAGTTGAATTTAGAACAATAAGCAACCCCATGACCCATTGAGATGAGGATGATGTGTATGACGTGTAAATGAGACTGTGTAGTCTTGTACAGACCCAGGCCGACCATTCCTGAGAGAGTATAGTTAATTGAACCCCAACCATCAAAGTACACCCACAACCACTGTTTAGCATTCGATCCGTATAAAAATAACTACCTTTACTAGGATTTGAACCAGGAACCTTCGTCTCCGAAAATCAGCTGTTAAAAAGCTGATTTTGGCGACGACTTTACCTCTAGACCAACCCGGTGGGTTAGAACCATTTTAAATTAAAACTTTAAATAAAACAACGTTAACACAATTTCAATACCGACTGAATGTGTTGTGAGATGACATATCCTGTATGCTTATGGAATATGGCTATGGCGAGGGAAATTTGGGAGAACCGCATTATACTACACTGTATACCGTTATGTTGTAAACGAAATTTACACTTTTTCATTTCGTAAAATGAAGCTCATATTAGCGTGCATCTCAAGTTTAGAGAACTTTTGCGCAAACCAAGAAAAAATACTATTTAAAACCATGTAAAATTTGTAAAAAATCCGTCGGTAGAATTTTTTTTTTGTTTAACTTCCGACTGTTCTGCAATTATTGCTAATGCAGACGGTGAAGGATGAAATGGTTTTTGTAACGTATGAAAATATGCCACGCCTGAATGAGATTCGAACCCAAGACCGCATAATGAGAGAATTTAGTTGATTTATATGAGATTAAATTTAGTTTAATTTAGATTAATTTTGTTAAATTAGAGATTTTTTAATTTACATGAGACGGTCGATAGAATTTAATTAAAAAGTTAATATTTTTTTTTTGTTTAACGTCTGACTGTTCTGCAATTACTGCTAATGCAGACGGTGAATGATGAAATGATTTTTTATAACGTATGAAAATATGCCAAAAAAGTTAATAGAGTTCCCATTTAAAAAACATTGGACGCGATTTTGCGTTTTAAATCTATAGATCAGATAGACCTGGATAACAATGAGATACCACAAGAAAATAAAGTTCGATATTTGGGCCTCCATTTATACCGTAGACTGGCCGGCCCGTTGGCGTAGTGGATAGCATAACTAGCCTCTACGACGAGATCCCGGGTTCGATTCCCGGTCAGGTCTGGCATTTCTTTAACACTCATTTTCATCTATCACTCTTCTCACCGTCTGCATTAGCAGTATTTCAAAACAGTCAGACGTTAAACAAAAAAAAAAAAAACAAAAAAAAAATACACCGTAGACTGACTTGGGAATAATACATCAAAACAAAGCGTTCGCATTAAAATAACTACAGAAAATTATACTTTCAAAATTAATCAATAGAAAATCATCTCTACCATTAAAATTTAAGTTATTAACATAAAGTTTATTAAGTTTATTTAAAACCCACCGGGTTGGTCTAGAGGTAAAGTCGTCGCCAAAATCAACTTTTTAACAGCTGATTTTCGGAGACGAAGATTCCTGGTTCAAATCCTAGTAAAGGTAGTTACTTTTTATACGGATTTGAATGCTAGACATTGGCTACCGGTGTACTTTGATGGTTGGGGTTCAATTAACCATACTCTCTCAGGAATGGTCGACCTGAGTCTGTACAAGACTACACCTCATTTACACGTCATACACATCATCCTCATCTCATTGGGTCATGGGGTTGCTTATTGTTCTGAATTGAATAGATTGCAACGAACACATATTAGGGATTGCAAAAAAAAAAAAAAAAAAAAAAGTTTATT
>JAQMRL010000027.1:1072008-1392345 GCA_035578175.1 Catonia carolina
TTTGTATTTTGTATAAGACGGAAATATTTTGGAAACGATAATAACATGTGATTAAACATGTGATGTATGTGGAGGGAGAGCAGTTGGAAAGAGTTATGAAGTACAGCTATCTTGGTATGACGGTGAACAGTAACCTTGATTACTCTACTGAGATCAAAATCCGCATAGAGAGAGCCCGGGCCGCATTTGTGAAAATGAAGATGCTGTGCAACCACAATCTGAGTCTGGACTTGAGAATTCGTGTGCTGAGGTGTTACATCTTTCCGGTGCTGTACTATGGTGCAGAGGCCTGGACTATCAATAGGCAATGTGAACGAAGACTTGAGGCCTTTGAGATGTGGGTTTACAGAAGGATGGACAAAATATCTTGGACAGAGAGAGTCACAAACATGGAAGTCCTAAGGAGGATGCAGAAGGGAATGGAAGTGATGATCGAAATCAAGAAGAGAAAGCTGGTGTACCTCGGCCATGTCTTGAGAGGTCCAAAATATGAAATCCTTCATCTTGTCATCCAGGGAAAGATTATGGGCAAACGATCGGTTGGAAGAAGAAGAACCTCCTGGCTACGGAACCTGCGAGAGTGGTTTAATTTGTCATCCATCGACCTATTTAGAGCTACAGTTTCCAAGGTCAGGATTGCCATGATGCTAGCACACCTTCGTAATGGAGATGCTACATGAAGAAGAAGAAACGTGGGGTTTTACTTATGACGAGTAAACGAAGCGCCAATCCATGCACTGGGCATCTGAGAAGCATTTACTATCCACCCTTCAAATGACACCTTCACTTCATTCACCTCTATTATGAAATAGGATATAACTTTGACTATTAGCGTGTGTTTTACACGAGTGCCTCCTCTGTTGTTAAATGATTCAGGTGGGTGACCACCTGATAAGAGAGACAACTATTTCTTGTAGCCCTGTAACTAGCAGATAGAGTGTAAATAATTTAACACTCCATCTACCTGTTTTGGACAAATGATTAAACATAGATTTTATTTTATTAAACATTATTTTCCTTTGTTTGCACCACTACATATATGATATATAATGAACAGCCAAAACAAAATAAAATATAAAACTCACCTCAGAGTATTATATTATTTCAAGATCTTTCGTCTCCCTCGGAGACATCATCAGGAATTTAAAAAAAAGAGACACTTATCACACAAAACATAAAACATTAACACAATAGTGGTCGCAGACCATGTCATCAATTGTTCAAAACAATAGCTATCCTACATCAATCACCATTCCGCGCGCGGTTTATTCGGCCGAAATCTATTCGGCTGATTTCGGCCGAATAAACCGCGCGCGGAATGGTGATTGATGTAGGATAGCTATTGTTTTGAACAAGTGACGACATGGTCTGCGACCACTATTGTGTTAATGTTTTATGTTTTGTGTGATAAGTGTCTTTTTTTAAATTCCTGATGATGTCTCCGAGGGAGACGAAAGATCTTGAAATAATATAATACTCTGAGGTGAGTTTTATATTTTATTTTATTTTGTTTTGGCTGTTCATTATCATATATGTAAACATAGATTATGTTTTTCGTTATTTCCATTGGCAAGAGAAAGTTATGTGAGTGTTTCGCTCAGTATTTTTTTCTTCTGTACACCTCCTTCACATCATTATTCTTAATTTTATTATTATTCATTTTTATTTCATTATTATTCTTAATTTTTTCTCGCTCCTTTTTCCCCTCTCTCCCACTCTCTTCTCTCCCTCTTTATAATTGCTCCTCCATCCGTTTTCCTCCATTATTCTCCCCCTCCTTCCAAATCTAGTCGGCCTAATAATATTCTAATAAATTCGTGATACCCGACCATCTTTGATATCCGAATTACGTTTGGATTTTTTTTTAGGTAGCTTTTATTTGTTATTATCGGGAACTGTACATTTTTGACAACTACCCAATTTGATCGCTGCTTTTGCTCTATTAACACTTTCAATTCCAAATTTTTTAACTATTTTTTAAATATGTGTACATTGTTTCATACATTTTACTGACATTTAAGTGAATTTAAATCACTTTTAGACCCTGAGCCTTTTCGATGGCCTGACAAAAAAGTGTGACACGTACGTCACATTGGGACTTGATATCAAAGTTCCCAACAATATGAATAACTAAAATCATGTTCTGGCTTCCTAAACAATATTCTCTTAACTTAGATTTGTAGCAAAAAACTAAATATGATTTTAATATCAAAGCATTATTTAAGACTTAAAAAATTTTACAATTCAAAAATCCTGGTAAAATGGATAAAATCACTATTTACAGTCTAAAAAATATACTTGTATGTACATTCAACATACTCGAAGAAATGCTTTACTTATACTTTATTTTAGTAAATGAACACGAATAATTAAGACTAAAACTAACTTTGAAAAGAAACTAATGGTCGCCTCTGTGGCGTAGTGGTCAGCACCTTACACTGCAAAGCGGAGGTCTCAGGTTTAACTCCTGGCTAGTGTACAGAAAATTATTACACTTCACATCCAGCACTTTTAAATCAAAAGTAGTCGCTAACAATTAAAATTTTAATGTCTGTTATTTCACTCCAATGTGACTTGTACCCGTGTGGGGATTTACCAGTTACCTCCATCGGGCGCGTCCCCGTTGGAATCGGTGGGGTGCTCACCGGCTCTGCAGCCAGCAGAGTTGGGGGGTAGTGGCGAAATAAAATAGTCACCGTGAAACAAAAACTGGACTGGTCCTCCAGGTTGGGGGTTGGGCGAGGGGCCAATAACTCCTCACCATAAAAAGCAGCATATTATGAAACCTCAAATTGAGCCTCGGAATCGGACTGCCAACCTCGAAAATCAAATTGGAAATGAACAAAAAATCAGATTAAGGAAACGGAAACACGTATTGACGGTGGCTACTTGGAATGTGAGAACAATGTTGCAGCCAGGAAAAATGATGGAAATAGCGAATGAAGTTATAAAGTTCAACATTGATTTGGTTGCATTAACACGCTGGCTGCAGGATGTGGAAAAGGATCTGACGAGCTTGGGGGTGGGGAACTGGAGGAGACGGGCAGGTCTGAGGGATGAATGGAGGCGCATTGTTGAGGAGGCCAAGGTCCACGTAGGGCTGTAGCGCTTCGTAAGTAAGTAAGTAGTAAGTAATGTGACTTGTATGCCACCACACTGGGTTAGAAAGGGTTAATTGACGTGAATTAGGTATGAGTTTGAACAGGGATAGCCTACCCAGTAGAGTTTGTTCATGGATGGCTGTCAACTGGTCACCATACAAAGTCGCTTGCCCAACCGGTGTTACTTAACAAATAAAGGGTGATTCAAAAAGAGCGCCGGTTTTTAAACGGCTGGTAAATTTTTGTTTACCGGTTGGCAACATTGTTTGACCACATTTCTATTTTGGAGAACATTCCGATTGACGATTCAGTTGTAGTTTCTCTTGTTCGCAGTGTAGTACTCTCGCAGTCTGTGTCTAACCATGGAGAAGTTTACTATTGCGCAACGAGTGTTAATCGTCAAAACATTTTACCAGAGTGGAGAGAGTTATGCGGCTACTGTCAGGCGACTTCGCGGTACTCTAGGACGTAATGAAGCACCGAATGAATCAACAGTTCGCAGGCTCATGAAAAAGTTTTTTGAGACGGGTTCAACAGTCGACCTTAAAAGTTCTGCACGTCGTCGTTCTGGCCAAACTGAGCAGAACGTTGCGTTGGTTCGTGACAGTGTGGCTGTTAGCCTAGCAAAATCAATACGTCACCGTTCTCAACAATTGGGTTTACGATGTTCTTCTGTACGGAGAATTCTGCGGTACGATCTCCAATATCCCGTATAAAATTCAGTTGACGCAATAATTGAAAGTGGCAGACCACCAGAAGAGACGGCAGTTTGTTGACTGGGTATTGAGAAAACGGCAGGATGATGACACCTTCGCAAACAAAATAATTTTCAGTGATGAGGCGCACTTCCACTTAAACGGTTTTGTTAATAAACAGAACTGCCGTATGTGGGGTTTAGAAAACCCTCGCGTGGTTAATGAAAGGGAAATGTATGCACAGCGAGTGACAGTTTGGTGCGGCTTTTGGTCGGGCGGTGTCATCGGCCCTTACTTTTTTGAAAATCAAGAAGGACAAGCCGTGACAGTAAATGGAGACCGATACCGTACGATGATTAGGGAGTTTTTGTGGCGTCATTTGGATGGAATGGACATTGACGAGTTGTGGTTTCAGCAGGATGGTGCCACCTGTCACGCTGCACGAGAAACATTGTTGTTGCTCCGTGAACGGTTCCAGGATCGCATCATTTCTCGTAATTCCGACCATCAATGGCTACCAAGGTCGTGTGACTTGACGCCTTGTGACTTTCCTCTTTGGGGTCATCTGAAGTCATTGGTGTATGCCAATAAACCCCGAAACATCAATGTTAGCGCTTGTAAGGGCGCTGAATAAGTACAATAAAACGAATTTAAACTGAATAATTCTACCGTAATTAGTAGACGATTAATTAATTGAACTCGGAGGACCAGGTTAGTTTTAAGCAGCTGCCAACCACAGCTAAAACGACTTAGAGAATAAACGAAATGAATTAATAGCTGATTGAACGAAATAACGAAAGGTAGGGGACATAATTGGCAGGACAAAAACATAGGAAGGCACACACTTGAACAACTATTCGTAACAAATGAAAGGCGCTCTTACCTGGAATCCAGAAAACGACTTGAGACTTGTAGGCACGCACGTGGAGAAACACTGATAACATTGCAATAAACAAACAGCAACAGTTCACAATACAAAATACATGAGCAATTGAATATAATTCACACAAAGCAAAGAACAACGAACAGTTTAAGTTCATAACAAACGACGAATAACGAACGAAACAGATTGTAAACGAGGAATGGCAGGGTATTAACAACCCCAAACCACGCGCTAAGCGCAGAAGGCAGAAACGCTTCCATTCATCACGAAAGCCGATACAAGAGTGTGTATGAGGATGCCGGATATGCAAGAAAGGAGTAGGGATAAAGGATGACGTGATTAGTGATGTCACGCGGAAACAATCAAGCAGTAACAATTATGATTAGCGGGAGAAAACAATTTGAATTAACCCGGGTAATACTGGCGCTAACAATCAATGACTTGAAGGAGGAAATTCGACGGGTTATCGGGCAAATGGAAGTCGAAACTTGTCGTGCAGTAATATCCAGTTTCATGGACAGAGTTGATGCGTGCCAGCGCAGTAGAGGAGGACACATGCATGACATCATTTTTCATACATAAAATCGGAAGGAAAGATGAACTTGTTGATGTATTTATTTTCAGTTTTTCAATAAAATATATCTCTTAATTTGATATATCAAAACCGGCGCTCTTTTTGAATCACCCTATAATAGCGACTTATTACCAGCTGACAGACTGGGCTGGCCTGAAGGCCACGTTCGGATTAGCAAATTTTTAGCGTAATGATTTAGCAAGATCATATCAGAGGTAGGCCTATTTGTTTAGCATGAGTGTACCTACTAAGTGCTAAAATCAATAATTGCAGTAAAGGTGTGAACATGAGAAGTGACGCTTCAACTAACAACTGGTGCTAAAATGTTTGGTAAATTTACTTTACAATTTTAAAACTTTTGTTTACGTTCACCTCGGCTCTTTGTTCGTTTCATTTGATAAACGTATACCTGTATAAATAACTACACGATAAATTCATTTACACTTTCCTACGAAATCTTTTATTTTTTTTATTTTGTGCCGCTTTGTTTACAGTAGGATTTGGCTATATTGAAAATTTTTTATATAGATTCATCAATTTTTATGTGATTTTCACTGTTCTATCTCCTGAAGCCAAAACAAAATCTGAAGTTGTCTTAAAAAGTTTGTCCACTTGTATCCCTTTTTTCGGCGGAAAGATGTTACATTTTTCCCGTGTGTGGTTATAGTAAATCGCCCTGTAGTATCTGAAAAGCCGCAATTAGCACCTGAAATATCTGAAGGCCGAAATCTTAAAAAATTTCGTTTCTTACCGATTTTGATGAGCAAAATTCAGAAAATCATTTATGACGCCGCATTAAACCTTTCTTACCCAGTGTGGTGGCATAGAAGTCACATTGGAGTGAAATAATAGACATAAAAACTTTAATTGTTAGCGACTACTTTTGATTAAAGAGCGCTGGATGTGAAGTGTAATAATTTTCTGTACCCTACCCAGGAATCGAACCTGAGACCTCCGCTTTTCAGTGTAAGATGCTGACCACTACGCCACGGACGCGACCATTAGTTTCTTTTCAAAGTTAGTTTTAGTCTTAATTATTCATGTTAATTTACTAAAATAAAGTAGCATTTCTTTGAGTATGTTGAATGTGCATACAAGTATATTTTTTAGGCTGTAAATAGTGACTTTGTACATTTTACTAATATTTTTGAATTGTAACTTTTTTTAAGTCTTAAATGATGCTTTGCTACAAATCTAAGCAAGAGAATTTTGTTTAGGAAGCCTGCACATAATTTTTACTTATTCATATTGTTGGAACTCTGATACCATCAAGCCCAATATGACATATGTGTCTTACTTTTTTGTCACGCCATCAAAAAAGGCTGAAGGTCTAAAAGTGATTTTATTTCACTTAAATGTCAGTAAAGTGTATGAAACAATGTACACATATTTGTTAGTGTATAGTTAAAAAATTTGGGATTGAAAGGGTAAAGCCTTGTAAAAATAATATTTCAAATAAAGTTAACTCACCGGGTTGGTCTAGAGGTAAAGTCGTCGCCAAAATCAGCTGTTTAACGGCTGATTTTCGGAGACGAAGGTTCCTGGTTCAAATCCTAGTAAAGGTAGTTACTTTTATACGGATTTGAATACAAGACAATGGTTGCCGGTGTACTTTGATGGTTGGGGTTTAATTAACCATACTCTCTAAGGAATGGTCGGCCTGGGTCTGTACAAGACTCCACCTCCTTTAAACGTCATACACATCATCCTCATCTGATTGGGTCATAGGGTTGCTCATTGTTCAAATTGAACAGATTGCAACGTACACAAATTAGGAACAAAAATAAATAAATAAAAAAAAAGAAAAAAGTTGGTTTTTTTATTTTTCTACAACTTTACTTAATATGAACTTTTGCCATAAAATGCTTTTTATGGTCGCAATAATTAGAACGTCATGTTTTATCTCGAGATTTTAGGCTTCTTAAAAATTTCAGCAGTTATGGCGCTTATCGTATCATGCAGACCAAAAAAATGTAGTAATTGAGGTGATTTTTAAAAAAATCGTACGAACCGTTTAGGGGAAGATAACAGACAGGTGGAGTGTTAAATTATTTACACTCAATCTGTTCGTTGCAGGGCTAAAATAAATAGTTCTGTTTCTTATCGCATGGTCAGTCAATTAAATGACTGAATCATTTAAGAACAGAAGAGGTAGAGGTGTAAAAGACACCAATCAGAGTTATCTTCTCTGAAAGTGATGAATTTCATTGTACAGCCAGACCCTGTGGTGAATGAAGTGAAGTTGTCATTTACAGAGTGGAAAATACGTGCTTTTCAGAGGGCTCGGCATGCTGATAAGCGTACTTTTCCGCTCGGTGAGGAAGGCAATGGTAAACCACCTGACTCCTCGTTTTACTTAGTAAAACCTCTAGAGGTTCAAACCAGCCTTTCGGCTGTTGACCTAAACAACAACAGGGGAAGATGTAAAAAAAGTGAAAAATCGTACGAGTAAACTACTTCTTTAGGTTGACCGATTTTGATCACGCAACTTTCTCTTGCCAATACAAATAATTAACAATATAACCTAACATTAGTAATAAAACATTAGTAATAAACAAAAAAACTAACCTCAATAAACATAGCCTAATTTTAATCATGAGTGAAAGACGCAAAATGAAAATCAACCTCATTTTGGCTTAAAAATACGGAAAATCACTCTTTTACGCTAAACTAGGTTCTGTAGAGACAAATGCTTTAAATAAAAGTCGTAGATCTTTTAATGTCCTATAACTTATATTATATACACTTTTGTCGTGAAATACATAGGCTACTAAGGCTGAAATCTTTTAAAAAACCGATTTTTCACACGTTTTCGTGAGAAATAAAACAGAAAATCGCTAATTACCGCTAAACTAAGCGTTATACAAAAAAATGTTTGAAATAACAGTTGTAGGATTTCAAATTCTCTACCACTTTTATTATGTACATTTTTGCGCTAGAATCTATTTAAGTTGCAATCTTAAAAAAACAATTTTTTTTACGAAAAAAACAGTCTTTCCTAGAATTTTAGCAAACATGGCGCCTTGTAGAGCATAAAAAATTTAATAAACCAGGCGGTTTTAAAAAAATTGTAGAACCAGTTTTTGAGAAATTCGCAAAAAAGTGAAAAATGACACGAATAAAATACTACTTCCGGTTGACCGATTTTGATGTAAATGTTCGTGTCGGGCCCAGTAGTGGTATATAACTTAAGTTTCAAGTTCGTACAATGTTCCGTTCTTGAGATATTCTGTTCACACACACACACACACACACACACACACACACACACACAGACCAATCGCTAAAAACGTGTTGTTTTGGATTCAGGGGGTCTGAAAACGTGTAAATCGGGTAAATAGTGTATTTGTTAAAATGGACATGAAAACAATACTTTCCTTCCTATATATTCATATAAGCAAGAAAGAGTAGATAAAATTGTGATTTTTAAACTTTATAATGTGTTAATTATTCAATTTACCCGGGTCCCGAAACGGACCTTAGAGATAAGTTTCACAATATAAGTGCTATATAGTTGAAACCAAGCATATCGATATCGAGGACGCGAATTACACAGAAAACCTATTTTAATAATGAATAAACTAATTGTAGGATTTATTTATGTAGGTATTTAATATTAGAGTTTACATATTGTATCGTATTACATTTTGACATAGAAATAATAATTTATATTTTTGCGTCTCTTACAAAGAGGTATAAAAAATGAAGCGTAGTTACAGTTAATGTGAAATTTAATCTCTGTGGGAATGACGCAATCCAATAGAATGCAATTCTAGATGCTAAATAGGCTTTAGTTCTCAGATGGGATGGGCATCTTCTTCTTCTTCCTTGTAGGCCTTTTAGCCTACGTGCAAATATAATTTACACTTTTATGTCTTTGTGTGTTTGTGCGCATGCGCACGTTTATTCGTCATAAAAAATTTGCATAAGTACTATTTAATTATAATCAGAACAAATCCAATTAGGGTAACAACGGGTTTTTTTTAAAGGATAAAACCCTGATTATAAGAAGATAACGTAATAAATACATGGGTTAATTTTCTCTCCCCCAATCGGTATGTTGGCAACAGTGTATTCAAGGCCAACTACTTAAGACAGTTAAAATGTTTCAGTCAAGCATTAGTGTGGTGACAGCAGTCGTTTCGTTATATTGTGTCAGCAATGGTTTTTTACAAGGAAGAACCGGGTGTTTTATTAAGGGCGCAACCCTGATTATAAAAAGATAGAAGTAATACATCGGTAAATTTTCTGTCCCCCAATTGGTATGTTGGCAACAGTGTACTCAAGGCCAACTACCTAACACAGTTAAAATGTTCCAGTCAAGCATTAGTGTGGTAACATCAGTCGTTTCGTTATATTGTGTTAGCAATGGTTTTATCCAAGGAAGAACCGGGTGTTTTATTAAGGACGCAACCCTGATTATAAGAAGATAGAAGTAATACATCGGTCAATTTTCTCTCCCCCAATCGGTATGTTGGCAACAGTGTACTCAAGGCTAACTACCTAAGACAGTTAAAATGTTCCAGTCAAGCATTAGTGTGGTGACAGCAGTCGATTCGTTATATTGTGTCAGCAATGGTTTTATCCAAGGAAGAATTGGGTGTTTTATTAAGGACGCAATCCTGATTATAAGAAAGATAGAAGTAATACATGGGTAAATTTTCTGTCCCCCAATCAGTATGTTGGCAACAGTGTACTCAAGGCCAACTACCTACGACAGTTAAAATGTTCCAGTCAAGCATTAGTGTGGTGACAGCAGTCGTTTCGTTATATTGTGTCAGCAATGGTTTTATCCAAGGAAGAATTGGCTGTTTTATTAAGGACGCAACCCTGATTATAAGAAAGATAGAAGTAATACATCGGTAAATTTTTTGTCCCCCAATTGGTATGTTGGCAACAGTATACTCAAGGCCAACTACCTAACACAGTTAAAAATGTTCCAGTCAAGCATTAGTGTGGTGACAGCAGTCGTTTCGTTATATTGTGTCAGCAATGGTTTTATCCAAGGAAGAACCAGGTGTTTTATTAAGGACGCAACCCTGATTATAAGAAGATAGAAGTAATACAATGTTTTCATTGCAATTTGCTATTAATTTGTAAAATAATAATTTAGATTAATTTAATTTGTAAAGTACGAAAAATAAAAATATGCCGTAGTTTGTGGCTTTTAACATAGGTTGTGTTCTTAATAAAACTCCCGGTTCTTCCTTGGAAAAAACCATTGCTGACACAATATAACGAAACGACTGCTGTCACCACACTAATGCTTGACTAGCATTTTAACTGTGTTAGTAGTTGGCGTTGAGTACACTGTTACCAACATACCGATTGGGGGAGAGAAAATTTACCCATGTATTACTTCTATCTTTCTTATAATCAGGGTTGCCTCCTTAATATAACACATGTTAGATAGCCTAAAGGTCTATTCCGAGGACGCTTCAAAAGAACGAACAGTTAGAACAGTTAGTTTAGTTAAAGCGTTAGTGACTTTGAACATGTTTCATTTTACTCGCGCTACTAGAGGAAAAAATCTAAATATCAGAGGAAAAAAATGTGAAATATCAAAAAAAACTAAACTTTAAAACGAGTTGTACCTGAAATGTTTATGTTTTTTACTTGGTGAGTTACCCGGTTTCAAACACTGGCTTCATCTTTCATTTTACATGCTACTTCTTTTTTAACGACCGACTCTTCTGCAATTACTGCTAATGCAGACGGTGAAGGATGAAATTTTTTTTTGTAACGTATGAAAATACGCCATGCCTGAATGGGATTCGAACCCAAGACCGCATGATGAGAGGCGAGCACGTTACCAACTACGCCAATGCGGCCGGCTACATACTACAGCCACAATGTCATTTGTAGGGTGGAAAGTACAGGTCATTTGTTCTAGCTAGAAGCTTTCCCTCCAACGCTGTGTGCCGCTGAGCTGTTCTGTTTAGTGGTGGGGGAAGCATCTCGTAGTTGTAACATAGTATACGGTTAGAAAGAGAGGGAATGATCATTAAGTGAGAAGAAGACAACACTTGCCCCTTTGAAACTATCCCTACTCTACCTACTCGCCCTCCCCTTACAAGCTTCTTCCTAAAACAAACGTACTATAGATGCTTTTCAAAGGGCCTGGCATGCTGAGAAGCATACTGTGACACCTTATTGCTAAGGTCCGTTTCGGGATCTAGGTAATTAAATAATTAATACACTAAAGTTTATAATTACAAATACTTATTACACTAAACGATTTACAAAATAAATAATAAACAATAAATAATTTATCTGCCCATAACAGACAGGTGGAGTGTCAAATTATTTACACTCAATCTGTTCATTGCAGGGCTAAAATAAATAGTTCTGTTTCTTATCACATGATCAGCCAATTAAATGACTGAATCATTTAAGAACAGAAGAGGTAGAGGTGTAAAAGACACTAATCAGAGTTATTTCCTCTGAAAGTAATGAATTTCATTATACAGCCAGACCCTGTGGTAAATGATATGAAGGTGTCATTTGCAGAGTGGAAAATATGTGCTTTTCAGAGGGCCCGGCATGCTGATAAGTGTAATTGTCCACTGAGTGAGTTGTGGCAATTGTAAACCACCTCACTCCTCGTTTTACTTAGTAAAACCTCTACAGGTTCAAACCAGCCTTTTGGCTGATGACCTAAACAACAACAAATAATTTACTTAGCACTACTTACAATCAATTTTATAGAATACACATACAAAATGAAAACTCAATTTAATACAGATACACACACACACACACACGGACAATATAACAATACCTCGGAACCGTTAACCTGTATAACGCCCGACAGTCACTCGTCAAAGATCAAACGGATACTAACTCTGACCGCTCTCGGGCGCTCTTTTTATAAGTATTTCAAAAAGATAATTCTAGCAAAACAGAGAAACTCCATGCAAATAATAAAGTACAAAAAATAACCCTTTATAAATGAGTGCTAGAAAAATCTGTTGTAAACAAGTCAACAATAGAAGATGTTATTGTAAATAGAATGAAAGTTGTTACAGGCCGACCTTTTCACTAACATAGGGTGATTCAAAAAGAGCGCCGGTTTTGATATATCAAATTAAGAGATTTATTTTATTGAAATACTGAAAAAAAATACATCAACAAGTTCATCTTATTTTCCGATTTCATGTATGAAAAATGATGTCATGCATGTGTCCTCCTCTACTGCGCTGGCACGCATCAACTCTGTCCATGAAATTGGATATTACTGCACGACAAGTTTCGACTTCCATTTGCCCGATAACCCGTCGAATTTCCTCCTTCAAGTCATTGATGTTTCGGGGTTTATTGGCATACACCAATGACTTCAGATGACCCCAAAGATGAAAGTCACAAGGCGTCAAGTCACACGACCTTGGTGGCCATTGATGGTCGGAATTACGAGAAATGATGCGATCCTGGAACCGTTCACGGAGCAACAACATTGTTTCTCGTGCAGCAACTGAATTTTATACGGGTGATATTGGAGATCGTACCGAAGAATTCTCCGTACAGAAGAACATCGTAAACCAAATTGTTGAGAACGGCGACGTATTGATTTTGCTGGGCTAACAGCCACACTGTCACGAACCAACGCAACGTTCTGCTCAGTTCGCCAGAACGACGACGTCCAGAACTTTTAAGGTCGACTGTTGAACCCGTCTCAAAAAACTTTTTCATGAGCCTGCGAACTGTTGATTCATTCGGTGCTTCATTACGTCCTAGAGTACCGCGAAGTCGCCTGACAGTAGCCGCATAACTCTCTCCACTCTGGTAAAATGTTTTGACGATTAACACTCGTTGCGCAATAGTAAACTTCTCCATGGTTGGACACAGACTGCGAGAGTACTACACTGCGAACAAGAGAAACTACAACTGAATCGTCAATCGGAATGTTCTCCGAAATAGAAATGAGGTCTAACAATATTGCCAACCGATAAACAAAAATTTACCAGCCATTTAAAAACCGGCGCTCTTTTTGAATCACCCGTTAGTTGTACAATACCTTTCATTAATAGGTATACTTTTATTGTTACGATTCTCCTATTGTCACTTTTTCACTCTATTATCTACTCTTTGCCATTTCATGAATGAAACACTAGAACCTTCGCGAACCATCCTTTTCTTCGATATTGTCACAATACTTTTCCATTTGGTGAGGATGTCAATAGTAAATCACCTGACTGCTTGGTTTACTTAGTAAATAAAGTCTCTGCAGGTTCAAACCAGCCTTTCGTCTGATCATTTTAACATAAACACTGTAGGTTTTTTTTTAAAAAACCCGGTTACTTTTCTTATACACTATATTTTGGCTTGAAAGAGTTATGAGTTATAAATATGATTATTGAAATACTACAACTTTTTTAAAAATCTGGTGTGAAACACTCACACAACTTTATCTTGCCAATGCAAATAATGAACAATAAACCTAATATTAGTAATAAAACATTAGAAATAAACAAAAAACTTACCTCAATAAATATAACCTAATTTAAATCATGAGTGAAAGAAGTAAAATGAAATCAACCTCAGTTTGGCTTAAAAATACGTAAAATTACTTTTTCACGCTAAACTTGACTCTGTAGAGAAAAATACTTTGAATAAAAGTTGTAGGTCTTTTAATTTTGTATAAATTTTATTATATAGCTACATTTTTGTCGTAAAATGCACACTAAGGCTGAAATCTTTAAAAAATCGATTTTTCACACGTTTTCGTGAGAAAAAAACAAAAAATCGCTAATTACCGCTAAACTAAGCATTATACAAAAAAATGTTTCAGATAAACGTTGTAGGATTTTAAACTCTCTACAATTTTATTATATAAAATTTTGCGCTGAAATGGATATTAAAGTCGCAATCTTAAAAAAAAACAATTTTTTTACGAAAAAACATCCTCACCAAGAATTTCAGGAGAGATGGCGCCTAACCCTATCTTGTAGAGCATAAAAATTTTAGTAAATGAGGCGATTTTTTAAAAAATTGTAGGACCCGTTTTTGAGAAAATCGCAAAAAAGTGAAAAATTACACGAATAAAGTACTACTTCCGGTTGACCGATTTTAATGAAAATTTTTGTGTCGGGTCCGGTAGTGGTATGTTACTTAAGTTTCATGTTTCAAGTTCGGGCGATGTTCCATTCTTGAGATATTCTGTTCACACAGACACACATACCAATCGCTGAAAACATGTTGTTGTCTGGGTTGAGGGGTCTGTTTACGTGTATAGTGGGGGTGAAGAGTGTATTTGTTAAAATCGACATGAAAACAATACTTTCCTTCTTATATATTCATATAGGCAAGAGGAAGTAAAAATTGTAATTATTAGAGTTGTAGCTAGAAAGTGAAATATGGTTATTTATTTTAGAAGAGGACACGTGTTTGTACACGTGTGGTTAAAACTAGAAGCGATTGCCACCTTTTGTTACGGTCTTGTGTTTTCTGTCTAGCCCCATTAACAAACACCGACTAACTAGAACATTTTATTTTGTCAGAAAAACCGACCACGTGTGCATTTTCTCTTTTAGATACATATGTTCCTTCCTATATTGTACGTCCACATTCGAAATTAGTCCACATTCCACCGCGTGAGTACAGTTCAGCCGTCCTAAGTTTGCTCTTAACCCACCAAGGTTGGTCTAGAGGTAAAGTCGTCGCCAAAATCAGCTGTTTAACAGCTGATTTTCGTAGACGAAGGTTCCTGGTTCAAATCCTAGTAAAGGTAGTTACTTTTATACGGATTTGAATGCTAGACAGTAGTTACCGGTGTACTTTGATGGTTGGGGTTTAATTAACCATACTCTCTCAGGAATGGTCGCCCTGGGTCTGTACAAGACTATACCTCATTTACACGTCATACACATCATCCTCATCTGATTGGGTCATGGGGTTGCTTGTTGTTGTTGTTTAGGTCAACAGCCGAAAGGCTGGTTTGAACCTCTAGAGGTTTCACTAAGTAAAACGAGGAGTGAGGTGGTTTACCAATGCCTTCCTCACCAAGTGGAAAAGTACGCTTATCAGCATGCCGGGCCCTCTGAAAAGCACATATTTTCCACTCTGTAAATGACACCTACACTTCATTCACCACAGGGTCTGGCTGTACAATGAAATTCATTACTTTCAGAGAAGATAACTCTGATTAGTGTCACAGTACACCTCTACCTCTTCTGTTCTTAAATGATTCAGTCATTTAATTGACTGACCATGTGATAAGAAACAGAACTATTTATTTTAGCCCTGCAACGAACAGATTGAGTGTAAATAATTTGACACTCCACCTGTCTGTTATGGGCAGTGGGGTTGCTTATTGTTCTCAATTGAACAGATTGCAACGTACACAAATTAGGGATTACAAAAAAAAAGTTTGCTCCTACTGTAAACCATTCAAAGCCATCTACTACAGGGTCCACGCTAGTGTCCACGACTTTATGGATGTCGTATTCCTATTAAGTTAACTATTATTTAAATTATAAGCACTTAAAGTACTTCAAACATCAGTCATGATATGATGTAGGCCTAACAATTTAATTCATAAAAATACTTTTAAAAGTATTTTGTATTTAAATAAGTTTAAAAGTATTTTTACTTTCTCTGGCCTATATGATTATACAGGAAGGAAAGTATTGTTTTCATGTCGATTTTAGAAATCAAGTTTTCACCGGATCTACACGTTTCCAGACCTTCTGAACCCAAAAAACATGTTTTCAGCGAGTGTCAGTTTTCGCGCACTCACACACACACACACACACACACACACACACACGCGCGCGCACGCACACGCACTCACACACACACACACACACACACACACACACACACACACACACACACACACACACACACACACACACACACACGAAACTTGCTATCTACTAAGTATAACATACGACAGTACCAGTAGAAAGAATTCATAGAGTAGGCCTATTATAAAACATCCGGTCTGTCGCCGGTTGTTCTGACTGAAGGCGTTGTTGGTAAAGTGAAACATGATTACGCATCCTTTTTACTGACTTTGAAACCGTAGTCTGTTAATATCTACTACACAATTTCTGTTACATATTTATTTTTAAAAAAATGATTACACATGTTTCGCGTTTATAATATGGTGTTTTTATGTCTCTACCTCTTCTGTTGTTAAATATTTCAGTCACATAATTGGCAGACCATTTTAGATATGTTGTTTAGGTGATCAGCCTGTAGGCTGGTTTGAACCTGTAAAGGTTTCACTAAGTAAATCTGGGAGTGAGGTGGTTTACCCTGCCACAACTCACTGAATGGAAAAGTATGCTTATCAGCATGCCGGGCCCTCTAAAAAGCACATATTTTCCACTCTGTAAATGACACCTTCACTTCAATCACCACAGGGTCCAACTGTATATTGAAATTTATTACTTCAGAGGAGATAACTCTGATTAGTGTCATAGTACACCTCTACCTCTTCTGTTGTTAAATGATTCAGTGATTTAATTGGGTGACCATGTGATAAGAAACACAACTATTTATTTTAGCCCTGCAACTAACAGATTGAGTGTAAATAATTTGACATTCCTCCTGTCCGTTATATCGGCATATTTTAGATGTATGACATGTTTATTTACGAATTTGGACAGATAATATTAGCCGGTTTGTCTGTATTTAAACTTTGTTGATAATGATGAATTTTCCGTGGTTTATTCGACTTATGGAACAAAATAGCGTTTAGTTAAACTAATTTCGTTAATTGTGGAACTAACATAGGGTGACCAGGTGTTCCGTAAAAACGGAAAGTCCCGTTTTTTCACGTTGTGTCCCGTTGTCCCAAAAAACGTTGTCGGGACGTCAAAATGTCCCGTTTTCTCACTTTTATAATTACATAATAGAAAAAAAGACATTATTAAGTTGGCTGGAGCAAATGAAAAGTAATACACCAAAACTTAATAATGTATTGCAGTTTGTTAAATTTTGTTACCAGTTGTGTATTTTAATGGTGTAATTCTTGTTCATTTATACTTGAGAAATAACTTTAGTAATAAAGTAATATGAACCTCAACATTTTATTTATTTATTTTCATTCCTTGATAAACTATCAAATTGTGTGCTTTGATAGGCTTAAAAGAAAAGAAAATTCAAGCTTTAAAAACAAGTTTAGACACTAGATTTTTTTATTTTATAACATATTTAACAGACGAACATTAAACCAGGATTGTGTAGGCCCTATTCCATACCCCAACCCCTAGACCACAGCCCCGGTAGTGCGTGTTATATTAGTGTCCCGTTTTTGGATGGTAACAATCTGGTCACCCTATAGAGCACGCTAGAATCAAAACTCACATGTTCCAAAAATTGATTTTTCAGAAATCGAGAACAACCATTATTGGTGCTTCCTGAAGCAAACTTAAAAGGAAATGACACTATTCATGTGTAATTTGGACTGAAAAGTCTAAATTCATTGCCAAAATGGTCAATTTTTCTATAGTTTAGATAATATTTACGAATCAAGTATGGAACTTGTTAGTTTAGACACTGAGCAAAGGAACATGTGAGTTTTGACAATTGCTATATTGGAATATCGTGGACGTTCGACTGGTGAAACAGGTGTTACAGAGTCCATTATTTAACAAAATAATCTCAAGCTTACTTAATAAGAATACCACTTGGAATAATAAAAAATCGCACAGGCTAACACAACTTGTACTGGTAACCGAACAACATAACCTCAATAACTAACAACAGAAATGGCGGCCTCTGATTGGCTGTCAGTACAGCTGGTCTGAAAATTCACATGTTCCATTGGAACTTGTTAGTTTTGACACAAACCAACAACTTTAACGTTCATTTTATGTATGAAGTTGTATGTTTAGATTCCAACCAATAGCATATTCAAAATGTACGATCCAAAATGTACTATATGAATGCACTGCCATCTCAATTTTCGATTTTTTGGAACAAGTGAGTTTTGATTCTAGCGTGCTCTAGTATATGACATGTTTATTTACGAATTTGGACCGATAATATTAGCCGGTTTGTCTGTATTTAAACTTTGCTTCTACCTCTTCTGTTTTTAAATGATTCAGTGATTTAATTGGGTGACCATGTGATAAGAAACACAACTATTTATTTTAGCCCTGCAACTAACAGATTGAGTGTAAATAATTTGACATTCCTCCTGTCCGTTATATCGGCATATTTTAGATGTATGACATGTTTATTTACGAATTTGGACAGATAATACTAGCCGGTTTGTCTGTATTTAAACTTTGTTAATAATGATGAATTTTCCGTGGTTTATTCGACTTATGGGACAAAATAGCGTTTAGTTAAACTAATTTCGTTAGTTGTGGAACTAACAAGATATTGTGTGACTTATAAAGCAGCTGTTTAAATTTTAACATGTATTCCCATACCAATGTTAAGACTATTGTATCAAAATAAAAACGCAAACTGAAATGACACGCCGGTTGGGGGGAACGCCAAGGCGACAACTGTTACAACAAACGGTTACTTTTAGCTTATAGCTTCTTTGTAATTTTATGCTTTATTATTTTTGTTTGTTTGTTTATTTCTGTTGGCAACATTGATAAATTACCGGAAGGTTTTTTTTTGTGTGTATTTTTATGGAAAAGGTGTTATGCTTGAGATAAAAATACTTAAAGCCTGTTCATTATAAGTTTGCAGCCGTTATTATTCGAAATTTTATCATTATTTTCTCTTCCCTTATGTGAATATATAGGGACGGAAAGTATTGTTTCCAAGTTGATGTTTAGAAATTGAGTTTTCACCTAAAATACATGTTTTCAGACCCCCTGAACAAGACAAAACATGTTTTTAACGATTGATGGTCTGTGTGTGTGTGTAAACGAAATATGTCAAGAACGGAACATTGCACGAATTTAAAACTTAAAACTTAAGTAAGCTACTATGAAAGAACCCTACACGAACATTGTCATAAAAAATCGGTCAACCGGAAGTAAAAGTTTTTCGTGCAATTTTCTCAAAAACTCCTACGTACGATGTTTTTAAAAATCGCCTGATTTACTACATTTTTTATGTTTTATAAAATAGGTTAAGCGCCATGTCTGCTGAAATTGGGAAGCATGTGCTCTCGGAAAAACTTTTTATTTTAAGATTGCGACATTAATATGCATGTAAGACCAAAAGTGTACAATTAAAGTTATAGGATATTCAACTTTATTTCAAACATTTTTCTCTACAGAGCCTAGTTTTGAGACAATTGCTGATTTCCTGTATTTCTAAGTTTTACAGGGATTGATTTTCATTTTGCGGCATTCAGTTATGCCTAGTTAAAATCCTAGTAAAGGTAGTTACTTTTATACGGATTTGAATGCTAGACAGTGGTTGCCGGTGTACTTTGATGGTTGGGGTTCAATTAACCATACTCTCTCAGGTATGGTCGGCCTGGGTCTGTTCAAGACTACACCTCATTTAGACGTCATACATATCATCCTCATCTCATTGGGTCATGGGGTTGCTTATTGTTCAGAATTGAACAGATTACAACGTACACAAATTAGGAATGAAAAAAAAGTTATGATTAAAATTAACTTAAGGTTTTCATTTTACATTGTTTACTTATGATAAAACATAGATTATAATGTTCCAGGGCTACAAAAAATATTTTTGTTTCTTATCACATGGTCAACCAAGTGAAGGCAAAGCCAATTTGCTGTCAGCGCTAAACTACGCATGCGCATACTTGACTTTGACCCCGCGTACCCCTCCGCCCCTACAGTAAGATGTACAGTCAGTGTTGTTGTAAATTGACAACACCCATTGTAACGGGTGATTCAAAAAGAGCGCCGGTTTTTAAACGGCTGGTAAATTTTTGTTTATCGGTTGGCAACATTGTTAGACCTCATTTCTATTTCGGAGAACATTCCGATTGACGATTCAGTTGTAGTTTCTCTTGTTCGCAGTGTAGTACTCTCGCAGTCTGTGTCTAACCATGGAGAAGTTTACTATTGCACAACGAGTGTTAATCGTCAAAACATTTTACCAGAGTGGAGAGAGTTATGCGGCTACTGTCAGGCGACTTCGCGGTACTCTAGGACGTAATGAAGCACCGAATGAATCAACAGTTCGCAGGCTCATGAAAAAGTTTTTGAGACGGGTTCAACAGTCGACCTTAAAAGTTCTGGACGTCGTCATTCTGGCCGAACTGAGCAGAACGTTGCGTTGGTTCGTGACAGTGTGGCTGTTAGCCCAGCAAAATCAATACGTCGCCGTTCTCAACAAGTGGGTTTACGATGTTCTTCTGTACGGAGAATTCTTCGGTACGATCTCCAATATCACCCGTATAAAATTCAGTTGACGCAACATTTGAAAGTGGCAGACCACCAGAAGAGACGACAGTTTGTTGACTGGGTATTGAGAAAACGGCAGGATGATGACACCTTCGCAAACAAAATCATTTTCAGTGATGAGGCGCACTTCCTCATAAACGGTTTTGTTGATAAACAGAACTGCCGTATGTGGGGTTTAGAAAAACCCCACATACGGAAACTTGTCCCACATAATCGAAACTTGTCGTGCAGTAATATCCAATTTCATGGACAGAGTTGATGCGTGCCAGCGCAGTAGAGGAGGACACATGCATGACATCATTTTTCATACATGAAATCGGAAGGTAAGGTGAACTTGATGTATTTATTTTCAGTTTGTCAATAAAATAAATCTCTTAATTTGATATATCAAAACCGGCGCTCTTTTTGAATCACCCTATATTTAGGGCATGCTGTTCCTTTGTTGATTATACACACCTGCACTATTGCAGTACATACAAGACTATACTAATGGAGACGAATGGTTTGACCAGCGCCCTCCTTACGAAAATCAGGCTATAGGCCTATATGACAAGTATTTAAGAACAGAAGTGATCCAGGTGTAAGAGACATCTCCTATTTCATTTTACAGTCAGACCCTGTGGTGTATGAAGTGAAAATGTCATTGCAGGGTGGGAAGTACCGTCTGTCTGTCACTTGATGGCCTCCGGCAGAGAGAAGCAATACGCGGATTATAAACCATTTCAGTAACTATACATCCAAATTTTTTTAAGTAACTGAAACTTTTCGGAAATTACGTATTTTTATAAAACAAAGTAGTATTTCGCATGTTTTTTATACAATAAAATTATTTCGAAAACCACACATGCTTAGTGAGATAATGTAGTAAACATTTTTCCAGAAAAAACCGTCGTCGTTCCAGATAAAAAGTTGTGATTTTCTGTTAAATTTTATTGCATCATCGTTTTTCATAATTATTACAGAACAAACCTGCCAAACATTACGTTAATCCGTGAAATAGTTATTGAATAAATACGATTTATTTGAAAAAAAAATACGGTTTTTTCCTTCAAAAACAAAACTTTTACTAAATCATACATTATCTCATTAAGCGTGTGGTTTTCTAAACAATAAAAATAATTTATTAAATATTTAATTAATATAAATAATTTTCTAAATACAGTCAACTGTTGATTATCCGCGGAATTGGGTGGCACGAGTGCCGCCGCGGATAATCCACCGCAAAATGACTAAAAAAAGCGTAGACTACGCATATACAGCAATAGTATAGGCCTACGTATAAAATCTTTATTAATTTTTTGTTATTTAAAGTAAGTGTACATAAATATGTACAATAATGAAAACACTAACTTAAATTACAAAATATAACATTCATCATCATCATCATCATCATCTCCTTTACGGATTAGGCCAATCGCCTGTTCCAACATCACACCATCTCTTTCTTGGACGCCCCAAACATCTCCTTCCTCGAGGGCGATACTTCAGCGCCTGAAGACTAGCTTTATCAGGTGACATCCTAAGTACATGTTCCTGCCACCTATTTCTGTACCTCCACATTTTATCAATGATTGTTTCGTCTCTCTTCAGTTCTTCTCGAATCGCGCTACTTCTAATGTGTTCTCTCCGGCTACACCCCTTCACATATCTCAAAAATCTCATTTCAGCTGCCTCCAATCGACTTAAATCTCTCCTCTTTGGTGCCCAGGTCTCACTTCCATACAGTAAAATCGGCACCGCCATTACATCGTAGAGCCTCAACTGTGTATCTTTCCTGGTTCGATTCTTAAAAGTCCTATTGATATAACCACAGACATGCTGAAACTTGCTTATTCTAGTGCTTATCTCTCTATCAACGTCATACGTTATATCAACTCCTAAATAAGTGAAGTGTGCTACCTGCTCCAACACTCTATCATTTAATACAATTTTTGACCTTATGGGGTCCTTCCCAATAAAAGCCATTATTTTGGTCTTACTAGCAGATACCGACATATTATACTCTTTACATATCTTGTCGAGCATATGCCAATAGACCTTTGCAGTTCATCTTCACTTTCTTGGAGGATTAATTGGTCATCCGCGTACAACAACGTATTAAAGTAGAAACCTTCTCCTAACTCGATACCAGATCCAGCCCCCTGCTTCCATTTTCTACAAACATCATCGATGTAGATATTTTGTCCCTAAAAATGTTTGTTTACAGTAATTTTTTTAAATTAGTACATACAATGTAACTAACTACTTCGTGTGCTGTAAACATTTTATCTTTAATGTTATCACATTACAAGAAATTTACTTAACATTAACGTTAAGAAAAAAGAATGTAAAAAAATTTCATCCGACGTGCACGGATAATCGGCCCGCGTTTAATCGGGAGTTGACTGTAATTTTATAGAACAAAAAACATACAAAATATTTTGTTTTATAAAAGTACTTCAATTCCGAAAAATTTCAGTTAATTAAAAAAATTTGGATGTATATTTACTGAAATGGTTTTACAGTCCGTATGTTGCCCCCCTCTGCCGGAGGCCATCAAGTTACAGAGAGATAGTAGTAGATGGTTTGCAAAGGGGGGCCTGGTATGGTGACAAGCGTACTTTTTCCACCTTGGCATGGTAAACCACCTCACTCCTCATTTTACTTAGTAAAGCCTATAGAGGTTCAAACCAGCCTTTCCCCTGATCACCTAAATAACAAAATTGTTCTTAATTTACATGAGCAAAAGAAAGCCGGCTGCATTGGCGTAGTTGGTAACGTTCTCGCCTCTCATGCGGTCCTGGGTTCGAATCCCACTCAGGCACGGCATATTTTCATACGTTACAAATAATCATTTCATCCTCATTACGCACAGTTACACCGCAACGTCGTCGCTTGAAGTTAATGCGATGTTAAATAAATAAAGAAAAAGAAAGTCGTGTGAGTGTATCACACCAGATTATTTCCATATGAAGTTAACTTAAAATGAACACTCTGTAGAGAATTGTATGGAAGATTCGTTGAACGTGTTTCAACGATGGAAGGGAGTTAATGAATCTATTTTGGAAGTTAAGAAAAGATAGACAGAAACCAGATACTACATCTGTGGCCTCTTGTATCTATTTTCTCTTTCTTCACCATCTCTCAATTTAGTCGGCGGGGCGGCGGTTAACCACAAAAACATTTGGGTGGCTTTTAATTAATCTACTAGAGAAGAGACTAGACTAAACCCCTTGCTCTATTGCTTTCTTTTTCTTAATCTTGTGTCTGATTTTTTTTGATAGTTTTTACATTAAACAGAAGCGGTTTGTCGTGTGTCGAATCTTTCATAACGTAAATTAAACTGTACAGCTCAATTTGTTACAGTATACTACCATCGTATTTATCATTTTACTTTCTCTTCCCTTAAATGAAATTGTGTTGTTTAGGTGATCACCCGAAAGGGTGGTTTGAACCTCTAGAGGCTTTACTTAGTGAAACGAGGATTGAATAGGTTTACAATTGCCTTCCTCATTGAGTGGAAAAGTTTCCTTGCTTATCAGCACACCAGGTTCTCTGATAAGCATATATTTTCCATCCTGCATATGACACTTTCTCTTCATTCACCGCATGATCTGGTTGTGTAAGATGAAATTCATTACTCTGAGAGGAGATAACTCTGATTAGTGTATTTTACATTTTGTCGTCGCCTGCCCTTCCAATATTAGCGTCTGCAGACAGTCCCCCCCTCTACCGCCTGATGCAGAGAGCCTACAGCCTCTCCCCACCACCTTGACAGGTATTTAAGAGAGGATCCTCGTCCGCGAGCCTCACTCTTCGCCGAACTCTCAACCGGACGACAGGAAGAAAGAAGAGCTCCAGCCAGAACAAGACGAGCCCAGCCGAGACCAGGCGCACCATCCCTGGTCTACGCTACCGATGGCGGACGCTACATTCCCGCACCGGTTAGCCTTCGTTGGCCCGGAGAGAGCCGCCTCGGCCGCACTATCGGCAGACGGCCTACGCCGACCCGACACTGCGGGGCTCTGGGGGCCACCACTGCCACGCTGCAGTGGGGACCCAACTGCCGCTGAGGGAAGGCTAGGCTTGAACCCGGTAGCCGAGCCGTCACTCTTCGGGCTCCGCCTCTACCACGCTGGCTCACCGCTTCCGACCGTCAACAACGGCCCTTTTCAGGGCCACCAATTTTACAGACAAGGTTTCGCCACGTGTCGTCGGCCCCGATCGGCTACAACTTCTATACCTGTTTTGTTGTTCAGTTGGTTCAGTTGTATAATTGGGTAATCATGTTGTCACCGCCGCCACCCCTTCTAATAAATCATTTACTGTGTTGCCGGCCTTCAATAGTTCTCCCGGCCTTTGTCGGCACACCGACAAACCTTTCGACTCCGCACCGACAGGGGCCTTTGTCATCAAGGCCAAGCCAGTAGCCGCCTCCTATCACAGCGCTCTGGGCGACTATAAAAAGAGCGCTGCACTGAGCAGCGATTCAATTCCGATTAAGACTCCGAGGGATTCACTTCGAACCAGACAGCAGACAAGCCACCACCACGGCACACGGCTGCCGGACTCCAACGAAGACTAATCGACGACCCCGCAAGAGAGAAGATGATGCTTCCGCTCGCCGACCCGTCACCGTAAGCCATCAATCGGTCCGTCATCGCCAGCTAACGCGAGCGATGCCCACAGCGGTTCCTCGACCAAGCCTTACGCCCACCGGACCCGACGAAGCAGCCATCGACACACTACTACGAGGGAAGAAGATGATGTCTCCGCTGGACGACGACATCCCTTGTCGCCCAGCTCCTCGACCGCCACGACGACTACGACCGACGCTTCCCATCAAGACGACCACCGTTTAAACGGCCCTTTTCAGGGCCACCAAACAAATAAGGTTTGCCACTTAATGTCGCCATCCGGTGAAAATGTGATAAAAGAGATTTGGCCATAACAGGCAGTTGGAATGTTAAATTATTTGCTCGCGATCTGTTAGTTCCGGGTTACAAAAAATAGTTTTGTTTCTTATCACATGGTGAGCCAATTATTTGACTGAAGCATTTAAAAAGACAAGAGGTACAGGTCATTTGTTTTAGCTAGAAGCTTTCCCTCCAACGCTGTGTGCCGCTGAGCTGTTCTGTTTAGTGGTGGGGGAAGCACATCGTAGTTTGAGCAGTAGTATACGGTTAGAAAGAGAGGGAATGATGATTAAGTGAGAAGGAGACAACACTTGCCCCGTTGAAACTACCCCTACTCTACCTACTCGCCCTCCCCTTACAAGCTTCTTCCTAAAACAAACGTACTATACAGGTGTAAAAGACACTTGTCACAGTTATCTGCTATTTTATTACATAGTTGGACCCTGTGGTGGACGTGAAGGTATCATTTGCAGGGCGGAAAATAAGAAATTTTTTCACTCTGTGTGGAAGGCACTGGCAAACCACCTCACTCCTCAGTTTATTTAGTAAAACTTCTAGAGGTTCAAACGAACATTTCGGCTTACCACCGAATCAGCTACAAAATTACTAAGAGAAACTCGTATGAGTGTTTTACACCGAAATTGTTTTTTTTTCGAATAGCTCTTTAACGAGAACACGCTAAATCAATATTTGGGGTGTTTCTTCATGTCCTACGCTGCTCCATTCTCTTCCTCACCCCCACCTCCCTCATCCTTCTCGATCTGTCCATCCTCAGCTGGTCCATATTGTGAGGTTCACACCTCCTCCTCTCACTTTCCTCCCTAAAGGTCACTCTCTCAACTTTACCCCGAAAAACCTCTCTATTGCATATATCTTCTGTGGTAATCCCTGCCGTTAAGCAATCTGACAGCGTTTCGGTGAACCATGCTGGCTTAATCTTAAGTTTCATTATCCTCTCATAGACCTGTTTTGCCAGCCGATTATTGTCCATTCTCGCTATATGACCAAAAAACATAAGTCTTCTTTTCCTCATTGTGTGAATAATGTTTTCAACTCTGCTATATATTTCCTTATTTGTTCGGGGTCTATTGTACTCTGCATCTAGTTTCCTAGGCCCCAATATACTTCTCATTATTTTCCTTTCTGCGCCCATCACTTTATTTATACCTCCTTTTAGCTTAATTTTAAGCGTTTCCGCACCATACAACGCTTCTGGCCTTATCACTGTTTCGTAATGTCTGATTTTTGCACCCCATGATAAAACTTTTTTATTGTAAATTCTTCTGGTATTTTTAAAGGCATTACCCATTCTATCTGCTCTTTTCTCAAGACTTATTGTTTTATTATATTTATAAATAGTTTGGGAACGTTATCTGATTTTTCTCAGTATCGATGTAATAATATATTTTCATTTGTTTCAGGTTGTTCCTATGAGAGTCGATGAGGAGACATTTAGTTCATTCCTCGACCACTTGTACTACTCCTACTTAAGAGGTAAGCATCATCTCTACTTTACATTCTACTTATTATCAACTTAACAGCCTACAGTATTCAACTTTGTATCATTTTTGTTTCTAGTTATGCACTAGTCTTTGACTATTATACTGTGGACAATTTGAACTGGCACAACTCTTGCATGGACACGTAGTTCCGCAAAAAAGTATATCCATAACCTATTCTTTCAACACGGTCTGCAAATGTTAATGTACACAAATGCCTACAACATTATTTTAATGTACACACACAAATAATTATTTCATTTTAAAATATTTATTTAATTTTTCCAAGTAAAAATGTAATTTATAAATTACAAGAACTAAACTGCAAAAACTCACTAAACTATATTCTTCAGACGCACGCAACTAACTAAACAATTTGGTCTGAATTACTTAAAATGAACAGAAAATCATAAATGAAAACAAAATAGGCTAGTCACATCATTATGTCTGACAGATTATTAATAACCAGAGTGAAAACAAAGCGTAGCGATCGTGCGTGAGTCGCACATTACAGTAGCGGTTGTATACTTTAGTGACTGTACCGTCGTTGCATGGCGAGGGGCGAAGAGTGGAGTAGATCAGTCATGTCAAAGATACGGCCCGCGGGCCGCATCCGGCCCGCGGGCCGCATCCGGCCCCCGGGCTGTATCAATACGGCCCGCGATCGCAATGTGTCACAGAAAAAAGAATCATGTTTTTCAGAGCTTCTAAACTTCACTCGATTCCTCTACGGAAGTTTTAAAATGCGCACACTACATTTTTAAGTAATTTCAAGGGCAGCGCGTGCCTAGGACAAGCGAGAGAGATAGACAGTAACGCCATCTCTACCTGACATCAATGAGCTTGTCAAAAACAAGAGAAGTCAGGTATCTGGATCCTCAAGCTCAAAATAATTACCATCTTTTATAACTTTGATATGATTTTTAACAACGGGATATTATATACTATATAGGCCTAATTAAATAAATAAAATGTTTTAATAATTCAGTGCATTTTTTTTATTTGAATCTGCCACGCCTACACATTCTAAATTTAATATATGGCCCTCTGCAAAATTGAGTTTGACACTACTGGAGTAGATAAACACCGAAGCTGCTTGTGACAATTCCAATTGTCCAACGTATATTTGTTTTATTCTTGTTTTCGGATATTTTATTTAAGTCGTTTTTTCGAAGCTTTTTGTTGTTCGTATGTGTTGTTTTGGTATAGGCACTCCAGAATCCTTGTTTCTTTATGCGCCTCATAAAACGACTATTTTGGACACGGCTGTTGAATTCGCCTTATCTATCAGTGTATATAGCAGTGTATGACAGTCTTGGGTGGGGTGGAATATTCCATTTACTCTACAGTTGAGCCGTTCTTAGTTTGCTCCTAGTCAACAAACAAAAGCCATCTACTACAGGGTGCACGCTAGAGTCTGCCACTTTACGGATGTTGTATTCCTATTAAGTCAACTATTTTTTAAATGATAAGTACTTAAAACATCAGTCATTATATGATGTACAGTTCACCCACCGGGTTGGTCTAGAGGTAAAGTCGTCGCCAAAAACAGCTGTTTAACAGCTGATTTTCGGAGACGAAGGTTCCTGGTTCAAATCCTAGTAAAGGTAGTTACTTTTATATGGATTTGAATACTAGACAGTGGTTGCCGGTGTACTTTGATGGTTGGGGTTTAATTAACCATACTCTCTCAGGAATGGTCGGCCTGGGTCTGTACAAGACTATACCTCATTTACACGTCATACACATCATCCTCATCTCATTGGATCATGGGGTTGCTTATTGTTCTAAATTGAACAGATTGCAACGTACACAGATTGGGAATAAAAAAATTATATGATGTAGGCCTAACAATTCCATTTATGAAAATACTTTTAAAAGTATTTTGTATTACTTTTGAAATTATTTTGTTGTTATTTTTTAATCAGCGTGTACACATTTTAATAAAATGCGCATGCTCAGTGACGTCATTATTTGTTTACATTAGGAGCAAACTAAAAGAGGTTGGACTATATAGTTCAGCCGTCCTTAGTTTGCTCCTACTGTAAACAAACCAAAGCCAGCTACTACAGGGTGCACGCTAGAGTCTGCCACTTTACAGATGTCGTATTCCTATTAAGTTAACTATGTTTTAAATTATAAATACTTAAAATATCAGTCATTATACGATTTAGGCCTAACAATTCCATTTAGAAAAATACTATTGTATACTATTGTAATACTATTGTATTTTGTATTTAAATACTTTTGAGAAAGAATTTTGTTCTTACTTTTTAATCAGCGTGTACACATTTTGATACAATGCGCATGCTCAGTGACGTCATTATTTGTTTACATTAGGAGCAAACTAAGAGAGGTTAGACTATAGCTGTTGTTGTTTAGGTCATCAGCCAAAAGGCTGGTTTGAACCTGTAGAGGTTTTACTAAGTAACAACGAGGAGTGAGGTGGTTTACAATTGCCACAACTCACTCAGTGGAAAATTACGCTTAGCAGCATGCCAGGCTCTCTGAAAAGCACATATGTTCCACTCTGCAAATGACACCTTTACTTCATTCACCACAGGGTCCAACTGTATAATGAAATTCATTACTTTCAGACGAGATAACTCTGATAAGTGTCACAGTACACCTCTACCTCTTCTATTCCTAAATGATTCACTCATTTAATTGGGTGACCATGTGATAAGAAACACAACTATTTATTTTAGCCCTGCAACGAACAGATTGAGTGTAAATAATTTGACACTTCACCTGTCTGTCTGTCATGGGCTGTGTTGGGCAGTTATAAGACATTAGTTGGTCTGATACGTATACGTTAAGAAGGGGCATTAAAGTAGAAATGATGACGTGTGTTAGGAAGGCCTGTATGGTGTGGAGTAGTAGAATTATCATCCACACAAGAGATCGCCGGTTTGTAACATTATAAATAAGTTATACACAATTTATCATCATTCTTGCATTAATTTTTATTCTTTTTCATATATGATATTTTATCTTCTTTATTATTATTATCTGCATATTGTATATTATTACATGTTTATATATTTTAATATAACTATTAATTATACAAGATTAAATATGATGAGTTTGTGTCCGTCCTCTCATCTTGGAACCCAGAACACAACTTCAGAAAAATTATATAGTTTTCTTCTTTTCTTGTTACTTGAGTTACCTAGTAACGCAAATTTGCTTAAACTTCTTTACTACTTTTAAAATAATATATTTTTTTTTAACACATTGCTTGGATCAGCTGTGTTTACAGTATTATGTTTTGACAGACCAAAATATAGATATGTTTAATTGTACCAGTATTTTGGTATATTACAATGGTAGCGACGGCATTAACGTTAAGTGTACTCAAGTCGACATTTATCATAAACGTACTTTCCCTACCTATCATATCCTATCATATACAGCACGCTTACATTTAAATATAAAATAATATTCAAATTTAAAATACTGACCTTTTAAATTTGAAAGAAAAATTGCAAACAACTCTTCCCTATGTTATTTTTACTAAAAACATACATTTTAATATCAATTCGTATATGGAAACAACCCGTATTATTATGTATGTACTTTTATTTCTCCAGTGAGAGTTAAAATAAAATCTTTCATTCCGATTGTGCGGTGTGTGTGTGTGTGTGTGTGAGTGTGTTGGGATAGGTTAAGTTAGAGGTCAAGTTAAGAATAAATAAAATATCATCCTTTTACGGATCACGACATTATCCTTAGTGTCTTCCTTCTCGTACGTTTCGCGATCATAGTAACACTATCCTTCGGTCATTCTAAATTCATTCTCTTTCTCTCCCTCTCATATACTTTCAGCATCTTTTTCTCTCTCTCCCCAGGTACAGGGTGATTATAAAGCTTTTACTCGGTTTTTTTCGTAAAACAGAAAATTGACGATGATCTGTCTAGGGACAACTATAGCGTGAATCGTGATGAAAACATATTAAGAATGGGTAAACTGAGAAATGTATTTTAAATTACCTTATCAAAATAAATTTTCTTTACTTTTAATTTTCTTACTGTCACCGGATGGCGACAATAAGTGGCAAACCTTATTTGTTTGGTGGCCCTGAAAAGGGTCGTTTTAGCGGTGGTCGTCTTGGAGAGGCGTTTGTTTTTTTGTTTTTTTTTGTGCCCTGGGGATTCAGGAGGAGTATAGGACATGTCAGCTATAACACATGAAATATATATAAGAATCACACAATGTATCACTACTATCAAGAAAGAAATTCTTGTACGCTATAAAAAGTTTCACCGATCAAGTAATATTTCAGATTCCTTTTAAAGGAATTCAAATCCTCACAAAATTTTACAAATTGGGATAATTTATTCATGAATTTTCTCCCTGCATAAGTAGGTTTTTTTTCAAACAATTTTGTGGAGTGATTAGCCACATAATAATCATTTCTGTTTCTCGTATTATGATTGTTGTTTGGGACTATATAAATTTTATGTTTTGTTCAATTCATTAATTTATTTTCTGTGTTCTATTATAAGATATCATTTATCGGTCGCAACCAATGAGGGTTGATTTCTACCAGCACGTAAAGACAGTTTTATACTGAACTGGACACAGTCGTCCGCTAACTCGCAACGCAAAAGAACGCTCTCTGTGCAGTCTTACGCTTTTCCGTTTTCGCTCTAGTATTAGGAATTATTCCACGACCGCTAATTTGTTTTCTTTATATTATTTATGTGTATTTTTCTATTAAATTCACGCATCGCTACGTATGTAACGCGTTGGAAACACTCCGAAAACTAACCGCGCAATTACAGTCCACTTCAAGATCTTCGGCAGCTCACCACTCATCGGAAAGCCACTGGTACCAGCTGGTAAGTGGCAGGACTTCTAAGGTGAGTGGAATTCAACTTTTTATTTATCGACAGTAAGCTGCCACTGACCCTACCAATTGTGAACATTGAAATTCTGCATGAAGTTATTTTGCCGAACACATAATCACCTCAAAAATGTAGAGAGAGGGAACTGTAAGCAATTTAAGTTCCTTAAATAGTGGTGTGGATGAGGTTAGCTCGTTAGCTCCCACCATACACCTAATAGCTTTCTTTTGAATTTTAAAAACCCTATTCATATTACCCATGCTAGAATTATCCCATACTAAGATACCATAACGGATATGAGACAGAATGAGGCCATGATAAGCTGCCATTAGTAATTTTTTATCGTTTAATATGGCAAATCCGTAATCGGAAAAGAGCCGTTTAAGCGGTGGTCGTCTTGGAGAAGCGTCGTTCGTAGTCGTCGTGGCGGTCGAGGAGCTGGGCGACACGGCGTGTCATCGTCCAGCGAAGACGTCATCTTCTTCCCTCGCAGTAGTGCGTCGATGGCTACTTCGTCGGGTCCGGTGAGCGTAAGGCTCGGTCAAGGGACCGCTGTCGGCGATGACGGTCTGGTCGACGGCTTACGGTGACGGGTCGGCGAGTGGAAGCATCATCTTCTCTCTTGGGGGTCGTCGATTAGTCTTCGCTGGAGTCAGGCAGCCGTGTGCCGTGGTGGATGTCTTGTCTGCTGTCTGGTTTGAAGTTTTTTTTTTCTTTTTTTGGGTTTAACGTCCGGCTGTTCCGCAATTACTGCTAATGCAGACAGTGAAGGATGAAATAAATTTTTGTAACGTATGAAAATATGCCGTGCTTGAATGGGATTCGAACCCAAGACCGCAAGATGAGCTGGTTTAAAGTGAATCCCTCGGAGTCTTGATCGGAATTGATTTCTCTCGGCCAAAATCCAAATCCATGTTGAGAGGGCTAAGAAGCCCTATGTTGGCAACATCGTGTTAAGGAACACCTGGTCGCTCGTTCAATATAATTACAGAACTAATGCAACTCGAAATATATTAGGTGAATTGTATAGATGAAAGTAATATTGGATTCGGGATTTGCGTGGGGAAGGGAGCATGGCTTCTAAGAAGTTATGGAATAAGTGTATGAGGTGGAAGTTTCTTATTAGGGTGTTTATTGTGTGGTTGGAATGAATTAATTTGAGGTGGAGGTGAATATTAGAGGATGGTGGAAAGGTGGTAAGGGTTGGAAACGGCTCTTTTTATTTTTGTTGATTTTTATAGTTTTCAGTTGGCCTTCTTTTTTTAAGAGATATTAGGGGTTAGAGGAATCGTGAAACGGTAGAGTCAAGTAGTCTTCTGGTGGGTGTGGCGTTTCGTATAGTTGTCGGACGATGTCGATACTGGAGGTCTTTCCAGCGTCGTGCAGTTTCCGTGAGGTATTGTAGATATAGTCTTCGATGGAAGGGAAGTGTAGGTGTTCGTGTATTGTTTTGTTCGAGATGCGGTAGTGGATTCTCTCGGCTCAGTGTAGCGCTCTTTAAATAGTTACCAAGAGGGCGGTGACTGGCTCGACCTTGATGACAAAGGCCTCTGTCGGTGCGGAGCCGAAAGGTTTGTCGGGACGCCGTCAAAGGGCCTACCGCGCCGACAAAGGCCGGCAGCACAGTAAATGATTAATTAGAACGGGGTGGCGGTGAGAGTATTTTAAATTATCTTTTCAAAATAAATTTTCTTTACTATTAATTTTCTTACTCATTATTAATTTTCTTTACCCATATAACCAACCTAATCTTGAGTGAATGACACGAAATGAAAATCAATGTGTACAACTTAAAAATACGGAAAATCTCTGATTGACGCTAAATTAGGCTCTGCACACAAAAATGCTTAAAATAAAAATTGTAGATTGTTTTTTAGGCCCGTTACGCAGTGTCGTGTCGACCGCAACAGTGCGTAGTTTTTATAGTTTTTTAGTTTTTGCAGTTTTTTCGGTGTTTAATTTTTGGGCCGGCAATCAGAAACAAGGAAACCAAAATACAGAGACCAATCCGGCGAACAAAATTAAAATCTGGTGTAAAACTCTCACAAAATTTTCTCTTGTCAATGCAAATAATTAACTATAAACCTAACATTAGTAATAAAACATTAGAAATAAATAAAAAAACTAACCTCAATAAACGTAACATAATTTTAATCATGAGTGAAAGACGCAAAATGAAAATCACCCTCAGTTTGGCTTAAAAATACGGAATATCACAGTTTCACGCTAAACTAGGCTCTGTAGAGAAAAATGCGTAAATAAAAGTTGTAGGTCGTTTAATTTCCTATATATTTGATTGTATACACTTTTGTCGTGAAATACATCGGCTACTAAGGCTGAAATCTTTTAAAAAAAATCAATTTTTTACACGTTTTCATGAGAAAAAAACAGAAAATTGCTAATTACCGCTGAACCAAGCGTTATACAAAAAAAATATTTTTGAAATAAAAGTTGTAACATTTTAATGTAAATTTTATGTAAATGCATAGTATTAAAGCCGCAATGTTAAAAAAACAACTTTTTTACGAGAAAACAACCTCCCCAAGAATCTCAGCAGACATAGCGCCTACCCTATCTTGTAAAGCATAAAAAAATTTTTGTAAATGAGGCGATTTTTAAAAAAAAATCGTAGAAGCCGTTTTTTTGAGAAAATCGCAAAAAGTGAAAAATTACACGAATAAACTACTACTTCCGGTTGACCGATTTTAATGAAAATGTTCGTGTTGGGTCCGGTAGTAGTATGTAACTTAAATTTCAAGTTTCAAGTTCGTACGATGTTCCGTTCTTGGAATATTTTGTTCACACACACACACACACACACACGCACACACACACAAACTAATCACTAAAAACATGTTTTTTTTGGGTTCCGGGGGTCTGAAAACGTGTAGATCCGGTGAAAATTCGATATTGAAAAATCGACATGAAAACAATACTTGGTTTTCTATATATTTATTTATATAGGCAAGAGAAAGTAAAAAATGACACAAAAAAATGTTTGTGTCTACTTTATTTTCTTTTAAAGAAAACACTTAAAGTAGTTGAGTGATCAGTTGAATTTTGGGTAAATAGTTATTTGCAGAAAGATGAAAAATGCTTAGTGGTTGTGTAGGTAAAGTAGATGGCAGTGGAGGTGTGGGGGGGGGGTTATTGAGAAAGCAGTAAGTAATAGTATGGATGGAGTAAGAGTGAGAGAGAGGTAGAGAGAGCTGTTAACAGACCACAAGTGGTTCTCAATGGAGGTCAAACGTCTCATCTTCATCTTCATGTTCATCTTGTACTTATAGTTGTGTCCGTGTACGCCACTTTTTGCTACCAGTCTGTCGCTTCTCGCTTGTCGCTTCCTTCACTCTTCTTTGGAAACAATAACAACATGGCCGTCACCCAGTTTTAAGGGGGTAGTCAACCTACAAAATGAAAATCAAAATTTCTGGCTATAATTTGTGTTGTTGTTGTTTAGGTCATCAGCCAAAAGGCTGGTTTGAACCTGTAAAGGTTTTACTAAGTAAAACGAGGAGTGTGGTGGTTTACCATTGCCACAACTCACTGAGTGCAAAAGTACGCTTATCAGCATGCCGGGCCCTCTGAAAAGCACATATTTTCCACTCTGCAAATGACACCTTCACTTCACTCACCACAGGGTCCAACTGTATAATGAAATTCATTACTTTCAGAGGAGATAACTCTGATTAGTGTCACAGTACACCTCTACCTATTCTGTTCTTAAATGATTCAGTCATTTAATTGGGTGACCATGTGATAAGAAACAGAACTATTTATTTTAGCCCTGCAACGAACAGATTGAGTGTAAATAATTTGACACTCCACCTGTCTGTTATGGGCAGGGATATAATTTATCAATGTTATTTTAAATGAAAGAGTAATTTATTAGTAATGATCTACCATTTGAACCAAGCCAAAAAATTAATTACAGCCCCTAATATAAGGGTGACGTTGGAAAAGCGGGCTTTTACGGGGAATCAAATATCTCAGGAACCAAGAAAGATATTAACATGATTCTTATGCTACAAAATACAGAAAATTGCTCTCTATTATCTGTTGTATATGCTTGTATGTATTTTTTCTTACAAGAAATTTATTGAAGAAAAACCATATTTTCAAAAACATTTATTTTATGTATTCACAAATTATTTTTTAACTAAATCCCTATTAACGTTTTTTTAATAATCATTCCACAGATAATAGAGCAAGAAATTATGAACATTTGAAAAATACATCATCCAAATATCTCCAATACTAACCAAAATATTTGATTCCCAAAAATTTACAATCATGTACAAACCACATTCCTGGAAAGCTTAAAGTTGAAGGAATAATTTCATTCGCCTTGCTAGTGAGCTTTATTTTAAACAGATGTTTTTATAACTTATTGTAAACGTACAAACAAAGTAAACAAATGTTGTGATTCAGAAAATTTTAAACTTCAAATAAATGCAAAAAACAATCGAAAATTTAAAAAAAAATAATCTTGAGTTGAGTACCCCCCTTAAGGGGAGATTGCACGATGAATTTTTTACTTTCTCTTGCCTATATGAATATATAGGAAGGAAAGTATTGTTTTCATGTCGATTTTTCGAAATCGAGTTTTCACCGTATCTATACGTTTTCAGACCCCCTGAACCCAAAAAACATGTTTTTAGCGATTGGTCTGTGTGTGTGTGTGTGTGTGTGTGTGTGTGTGTGTGTGTGTGTGCGCGCGCGCGTGCGTGCGTGCGTGTGTGCGTGTGTGTGTGAACAGAATATCTCAAGAACGGAACATCGTACGAACTTGAAACTTGAAACTTAAGTTACATATCACTACCGGACCCGACACGAACATTTTCATCAAAATCGGTCAACCGGAAGTAGTAGTTTATTCGTATAATTTTTCACTTTTTTGCGATTTTCTCAAAAACTAGTCCTACGATTTTTTTTAAAATCAACTGGTTTACTACATTTTTTATGCTCTACAATATAGGATAGGCGCCATGTTTGCTGAAATTCTGCTTGAGGCTGTTTTTACGTAAAAACATTTTCTTTTTAAGATTGCGGCTTTAATATGCATTTTAGCGCAAAACGTTATATAATAAAAGTTGTAGAGAATGTAAAATTCTACAACTTTTATTTCAAACATTTTTTTGTATAACGCTTAGTTTAGCGGTAATTAGCGATTTTCTGTTTTTTTTCTCACGAAAATGTGAGAAAAATCGATTTTTTTAACATTTCGGTCTTAGTATGCATTTTACGACAAAAGTGTATATAATTAAATTTATAGAAAATTACAAGATCTACAACTTTTGTTTAGAGTATTTTTCTCTACAGAGCCTAGTTTAGCGTGAAAGCGTGATTTTCCGTATTTTTAAGCCAAACTGAGTTCGATTGTCATTTTGCGTCATTCACTCATGATTAAAATAAGGTTATGTTTTTGAGGTTAGTTTTTGTTTATTTCTAATATTTTATTAATAATGTTAGGTTTATTATTAATTATTTGCATTGGCAAGAGAAAGTTGTGTGAGTGTTTCACACCAGATTTTTTTTTTTTAGCTTTTATTTGTTGTCGGGAACTGTACATTATTGACAACTACCCAATTTGATCGGTGTATTTTTGAAGTGAATTAGGTATGAGTTTGAACAGGGACCCCCAGTAGAGTTTGTTCATGGATGGCTGTCAGCTGGTCACCATACAAAGTCGCTTGCCCAACCGGTGTTACTTAACAAATAATAGCGACTTACTACCAGCTGACTGACCGGGCTGGCCCGAAGGCCAAGAGCACTTTAAAGCAATCTCAATTTCATCATTTTACAGCCAGACTCTGTGGCGAATGAAGTGAAGGTGTAATTTGCAATATGGAAAGTAAATAATCCATTTCCAAAGCCTTGAGCTTAGCTTCATACCTTTTATTCACCTCCCAAGTTTCTGCACCGTATGTTCCAATGGTTTCAATGACTGTGCTGTAAATGCGAATCTTATTTTTCTTTGTTATTTTTCCATTCCATAGGACACTGTTCAACTGCCTTATTGCTGACCGCGCTTGACCAATTCTTGCATTTATTTCCTCATTGCTCCCCCCATTTGACGATAGCACAACTCCGAGGTATTTGAATCTTCTTGTTGCCTTTATGATTTCACCTCCAAGACTCAAATCCTTAGCATTTCCTCCAACAACCATATACTCTGTTTTCATTCTGCTTATTGATAGACTGCTTATTGGATATACAAGAATGGACAGAGTGAGAAATGATGATATTCGAAGGAAGATGGGTCTGACTGAGAATATTGCCGATTGGATAGAGGCAAAGAGTTTGAAGTGGTATGGGCATGTGAAGAGAATGCCTCCTGAGAGATGGCCAAAGATATTATTGGACTGGGTCCCTGAGTCAAGCCGGAAAAGAGGAAGGCCGAAGCACTCCTGGCAGTATGGCATGGAGGTGGCGATGCAGGCGAGAGGACTGACAGACAGTGACTGCTTGGACAGACAAATGTGGAAGGTATTAGGATGCGAGAGACGGCGACAGCTGTAAAACAAACTCGCTAATATATATATATATAGGAAAGTAAATACTTTTCAGTGAGTTGTGGCAATTTGTAAACCACCTGACTGACTCCTCGTTTTACTCAGTAAATAAAGCCTTTAGACGTTCAAACGAGCCTTTCGTCTGATTAAACCTAAACAACAACAGCTATTAGTTAATCGGACTCAGGAAACCTGGGATAACTGAGATGTAGTTGACCACTACACCAATATTCGAGAAAGTTGTCAATATGAGATTTTGAACAGAAATATTTTATAGGCATCCTTGTGTAATTTATGAAAAACCGTCAAACAACAAGATTTATGAATCTGTAATATTATCTCTCGGTTACGCATGCAGGCCCTAAATCTACTTTTAGCCCTTTAACAATAATCTTCTTCTTCTTCTTCTTACTATCAATGATTAGGTATAAGCCTGTTCCGAACTCACAAACAATCCTGTATGTCTACACAAACACCGTACATCTCGACTACTGCCATCTTCTTCGAGGTCTTCCCACCTCCCTTCTTCCAACTGGAACATATTCCATCACTTCTAGAGGTATTCTCTCCTCTGGCATCCGTTCCAAATGTTGTCTCCATTGATTCCGGTACTCCTCCATTTTTTCATTCAAGCTAAATACACCCAAATCGGATCTGATTACCTCATTATGTATTGGATCCAGCCTCGTGGAGCCCTTCACCCTTCTTAAAAATCTGGTGTGAAACACTCACACAACTTTCTCTTGCCAGTGAAAATAATTAACAATAAACCTAACATTAGTATTAAAACATTAGAAATAAACAAAAAACTAACCTCAAAAAACATAACCTAATTTTAATCATGAGTGAAAGACGCAAAATGAAAATCAACCTCAGTTTGGCTTAGAAATACGGAAAATCACTCTTTCTCTCTAAACTAGGCTCTGTAGAGAAAAATGCTTTAAATAGAAGTTGTAGATCTTTTAATTTTCTATAAATTAAATTATATACACTTTTGTCGTAAAATGCATACTAAGGCCGAAATGTTAAAAAAATCGATTTTTCACACATTTTCGTGAGAAAAAAACAGAAAATCGCAAATTACCGCTAAACTAAACGTTATACAAAAAAATGTTTGAAACAGAAGTTGTAGGTTTTTAAATTCTCTACAACTTTTATTATATAAGTTTTTGCGCTAAAATTTATATTAAAGCCGTAATCTTAAAAAAACAACGTTTTTACGTGAAAACAGCCTCACCGAGAATTTCAGCAAACATGGCGCCTACCCTATCTTGTAGAGAATAAAAAATTGAGTAAAATAGGCGATTTTAAAAAAAATCGTAGGACCAGTTTTTGAGAAAATCGCAAAAAACTGAAAAATTATACGAATAAACTACTACTTCCGGTTGACCGATTTTGATGAAAATGTTCGTGTCGCGTCCGGTAGGGGTATGTAACTTAAGTTTCAAGTTTCAAGTTCGTACGATGTTCCGTTCTTGAGATATTCTGTTCACACACACACACACACACACACACAGACACAGACACACACACAGACCAATCGCTAAAAACATGTTTTTTGGGTTCAGGGGGTCTGAAAACGTATAGATCCGGTGAAAACTCGATTTGGTAAAATCGACATGAAAACAATACTTTCCTTCCTATATATTCATATAGGCAAGAGAAAGTAAAAACCTCATTTCACCTGCTTGGATTGTACTTTATTTGCGTTTTGTGGTAACCCATGACTCACTTGCATAAAGAAGAACTGGGGCTGCCATTACCTTGTAGAACTTCACTACTGTCTCCGCTCTAGCTCTGTTACCCAGTGTCCTGTTAATGGTACCACAAATATCTTGAAATTTATTTATTTTATTTTTGACATCCAAGTCCCTATCAAAGCTCACATCTAATATAATTGCTCAGCAAAGCTCACATTTAATAATAATAATAATAAGACCAATTAACTACTAATCCACCGGGTTGGTCTAGAGGTAAAGTCGTCGCCAAAATCAGCTGTTTAACAGCTGATTTTCGGAGACAAAGGTTCCTGGTTCAAATCCTAGTAAAGGTTGTTACTTTTATACGGATTTGAATTCTAGACAGTGGTTACCAGTGTACTTTGATGGTTGGGGTTCAATTAACCATACTCTCTCAGGAATGGTCGACCTGATTCTGCACAAGACTCCACCTCATGTACACGTCATACACATCAACCTCATCTCATTGGGTCATGGGGTTGCTTATTGTTCTCAATTGAACAGATTGCAACGTACACAAATTAGGGATTTAAAAAATAATTAACTAGCTACTGCATGATTGTTTCTATTTTATTTTATTTTGATTGTACTAAAGAAAAAACGTATTATTTATATGAACGATAGGTTAAAAAATGTGCGAATGACTAACGAAAATGTCTGCCTAATTTCACTTGTTGAAAAAGAAACCATTAATAGTGAATAAAAATTAACGATTAAAGCAAGTCATCTTGTAAAGTACATTAAGGCCTATAGAATGACTGGCAATTATTAAAACACCATTCGTACAATTCTTCGTACCTTGTTAATATTTTGTTTGCTCATTAGATCACTAATTATGTACAGTCCAGCCTCTCTTAGTTTGCTCCTAATGTAAACATAAACAAATAATGACATCACTGAGCATGCGCATTATATCAAAATGTGTACACGCTGATTAAAAAGTAACTACAAAATACTTTTAAAAGTATAAAATAAAAAATACTTTTAAAGTATTTTTTTAAATGAAATTGTTAAGCCTACATCATATCATGAGTGATTTTTACTTTCTCTTGCCTATATGAATATATAGGAAGGAAAGTATTGTTTTCATGTCCATTTTAAGAAATCGAGTTTTCACCGGATCTATACGTTTTCAGACCCCCTGAACCCAAAAAACATGTTTTTAGCGATTGGTCTGTGTGTGTGTGTGTGTGTGTGTGTGTCTGTGTGTGTGTGTGCGTGTGTGAACAGAATATCTCAAGAACGGAACATCGTACGAACTTGAAACTTGAAACTTAAGTTACATACCACTACCGGACGCGACACGAACATTTTCATCAAAATCGGTCAACCGGAAGTAGTAGTTTATTCGTATAATTTTTCAGTTTTTTGCGATTTTCTCAAAAACTGGTCCTACGATTTTTTTTAAAATCGCCTATTTTACTCAATTTTTTTATTCTCTACAAGATAGGGTAGGCGCCATGTTTGCTGAAATTCTCGGTGAGGCTGTTTTCACGTAAAAACGTTGTTTTTTTAAGATTACGGCTTTAATATAAATTTTAGCGCAAAAACTTATATAATAAAAGTTGTAGAGAATTTAAAAACCTACAACTTCTGTTTCAAACATTTTTTTGTATAACGCTTAGTTTAGCGGTAATTTGCGATTTTCTGTTTTTTTTCTCACGAAAACGTGAGAAAAATCGATTTTTTTAACATTTCGGTCTTAGTATGCATTTTACGACAAAATTGTATATAATAAAAGTTATAGAAAATTAAAAGATCTACAACTTTTGTTTAGAGCATTTTTCTCTACAGAGCCTAGTTTAGCGTGAAAGCGTGATTTTTCGTATTTTTAAGCCAAACTGAGTTCGATTGTCATTTTGCGTCATTCACTCATGATTAAAATAAGGTTATGTTTTTGAGGTTAGTTTTTGTATATTTCTAATTTTTTATTAATAATGTTAGGTTTATTATTAATCATTTGCATTGGCAAGAGAAAGTTGTGTGAGTGTTTCACACCAGATTTTTGTTTTTAAAATCTATTTATAATAAATGTGAACCACCGTGTTACATTTGCCTTTATATTTTTATCCATTCTGTTGCAATTCTGTTTGTATATTAGAGAGAAAGCATTGTCTTCGTGAAAAATACTTTGTTCCGGATTTATTTGAAACCTCTCGTTTACTTATCTTCTGTCGAACTGAACAAAAATAAATTTTCTAAATATCATATCCTATCGATATACGAGCGAGACCTTAAAAAACTTTTCCAAGTTTTGAAATAACTGTTCTGTGGTTAGTTTTTACTTTTCTCTTTGCGATAGTTTACCTGTTTTTCTAGGCTCTTTTGACCCTGTCTGTCGACGGTATTCGAAATATTAAGTATTAAAAGATTAAGGGCGTAAAATTTGAGAAGATGTTTTCAGATCCGAACGTGAAAATGTTTGCCCCATTGCAATAGTATAATTACTTTTTCTTGCCTATATGAATATATAGGAAGGAAAGTATTGTTTTCATGTCGATTTTAAGAAATCGAGTTTTCACCGGATCTATACGTTTTCAGAACCCCTGAACCCACACAAACATGTTTTTAGCGATTGGTCTCTCTGTGTGTGTGTGTGTGTGTGTGTGTGTGTGTGTGTGTGTGTGTGTGTGCGCGCGCGCGCGCGCGCGTGTGTGTGTGTGTGTGTTTGTGTGTGAACAGAATATCTCAAGAACGGAACATCGTACGAACTTGAAACTTGAAACTTAAGTTACGTACCACTACCGAACTCGACACGAACATTTTCATCAAAATCGGTCAACCGGAAGTGGTAGTTTATTCATAAAATTTTTCACTTTTTTGCGATTTTCTCAAAAACTGGTCCTACGATTTTTTTAAAATCGCCTGGTTTACTCAATTTTTTATTCTCTACAAGATAGGGTAGGCGCCATGTTTGCTGAAATTCTGGGTGAGGCTGTTTTCACGTAAAAACGTTGTTTTTTTAAGATTACAGCTTTAATATGCATTTTAGCGCAAAACTTTATATAATAAAAGTTGTAGAGAATTGAAAATTCTACAACTTTTATTTTAAACAATTTTTTGTATAACGCTTAGTTTAGCGGTAATTTGCGATTTTCTGTTATTTTTCTCACGAAAATGTGTGAAAAATTGATTTTTTTAAGATTTCGGCCTTCCTATGCATTTTACGACAAAAGTGTATATATTTTAATATATAGAAAATTAAAAGATCTACAACTTTTATTTAAAGCATTTTTCTCTACAGAGCCTAGTTTAGAGAGAAAGAGTGATTTTCCGTATTTCTAAGCCAAACTGAGGTTGATTTTCATTTTGCATCATTCACTCATGATTAAAATAAGGTTATGTTTTTGAGGTTAGTTTTTGTTTATTTCTAATATTTTATTATTAATGTTAGGTTTATTGTTAATTATTTGCATTGGCAAGAGAAAGTTGTGTGAGTGTTTCACACCAGATTTTTTTTTCTATAAATAGGCCGTAGTGTGAGTATGAGAAAGTAAAAATTAGTGACTCTCCTATTGACCTCTTCTTATGAATAGATAAACACCCATCAACTAGATAAGTGTGTTTCTCTTCAACCATAAAAGGACATTTCCAATTTAAACGTATAACCTAACTTATTTTTATCTTAACATATTTCACCTTTCACCTTTAATCATCTTTCTTATCTTTATCATCGTATTCTTCTGTCATTAACCTTTTCCTATCTTTACTTATTATTTTTGTATTGAAACGGGCAGCGAAAAATATTAGCATAATTAAAAAACAATCTGGTGTGAAACACTCGCACTACTTTATCTTGCCAATGCAAATAATTAACAATATAATGTAACATTAGTAATAAAACATTAGAAATAAATAAAAAAACTATCCTCAATAAACATAACCTAACTTTAATCATGAGGAAAAACGCAAAATGAAAATTAACCTGTTTGGCTTAAAAATACACAAAATCCTTCTTTCACGCTAAACTAGGCTATGTAGAGAAAAATTCTCGAAATAAAAGTTGTAGATCTTTTAATTTCCTATAAATTTTATTATACTTTTTTGACGTAAAATGCATAATAGAGCTGGAAACTTTAAAGAAATCGATTTTTTTAAACGATTTCGTGAGAAAAAAACAGAAAATTGCTATTTATTGCTAAACTAAGCGTTATAGAAAAAAATGTTTGAAATAAAAGTTGTAGAATTTTAAATTCTCTACAACTTTACTAGATACATTTTTGTGCTAAAATGCATATTAAAGTCACAATATTAAAAAAACAATTTGTTTTCGAGTAAACAGCCTCACCAAGAATTTCAGCAGAAATGGCGCTTACCTTATCTGGTAGAGAATAAAAAATTTAGTAAATGTGGCGATTTTTAAAAAAATCTTAGGACCAGTTTTTGAGAAAATGGCAAAAAAGTGAAAAATTACACGAATAAACTACAACTTCCGGTTGACCGATTTTGATGAAAATGTTTGTGTTAGATCCGGTAGTGGTGTCTAACGTAAGTTTTAAGTTCGTACGAGGTTCCGTTCTTGAGATGGTCTGTTCACACACACACACAAACCAATCGGTAAAAACATGTTGTGTGGGTTGAGGGGGTCTGTTTACGTGTAGTTCGGGTGAAGAGTGTATTTGTTAAAATCGACATGAAAACAATACTTTCTTTCCTATAGGCTATATTCATATAGTTGGCAAGAGAAAGTAAAAATATAATCTGTTTAATCATGAGTGAACGTCGCCGCATGAAAATCAACCCCATTTCCACTTACAGATTAAGTACGACTCAAGAAACAAACACCTACTTTTTCCAGAAAAAGCGAGTAGTGTGCTGTGCGCTGTATGAGCGATGCTTCTTTCGCTTGAAATTTATGAAATATAAGAAAGAAAAACATTAGCTATTGTTTTCATGTCGAATTTTGCAAATCGGTTTTCACCGGATATACTGGTACATGTTTCGAGGCCTCCCGAACCGAAAACCCTGTATTACCAGTTAATCTGTAAGTGTAATGAGTGTGTGGGAGAGAGAGAGAGAGAGTGAGTTTGTTTGTTTGTTTGTATAAAAAGAATATGTCAGAAGAACTAAACATTTTATAAAAATGAAACGTTGACCTTAAGTTACCTGACACGAAACTTTTCATCAGCAGATTCAATCAACCGGAAGTAGTAGTTTATTCGTGCGATTTTTCACTATCCTGTTATTTTCTCAAAAAACAGATCCTATGATTTTATTTGAAATCCCCTCGTTTACTACATTTTTGTCTTTACAAGGTAGGTTAAACAGGATGTTTGCTGAAATTCATCGGTGGTCGGGTGGGGTTTGGGTTCGTGCTCTCGTGTGTTCTTTAGATGATCAGCTGAAAGGCTGGTTTCACCTTCTAGAGGCTTTATTAAGTAAAACGAGGAGTGAGGTGGTTTTAGTCCGTGGGCAAGATAGGGTTACCGTGCACCCCCCCCCCCCAATATCCCAACTCATCAAAATGGCGATTAAAATGGCCGCCAAGTTTTCCTGCATTAATTCGTTTATTTGATTATATCTTTTGTTCTAATTACTGTATAGGCTTTTCATACACACCAAATTAAAGATGTTGCCGAACATTTTAAGCACAAAAACCGGTTTTTAAATTGCAAAACCTTAGAGAAAAGTACGATCAAATTTGAAAGTTTTGCGAAAAATCCTTCTAGAACTCTTTTAAAACTTAAATAACACCAAAACGGCTTCATATTTTAAAAATTAGCAAAATAAAAGTTGTAGATAATTCAATTTACTATTAAATCCACTACTTACATGATATAATACTGCAACGTGTGATGGAACAGTCTCACTTGAAGTATCAGCGGCAGAGATTCTCGCGCGCTGTTCTCAAGTAGCTCTGTACACAACGTTGCATCGACCGTCATGTTGGTCTTTAGGCTTCTTCACGTTTTCTGGTTTATTTTTTTATTTAGTAGACTTGTAAGTATATTTTGTTGTGAATGGTAGTTTTCAAGTTTTTCCTCAAAATTACAAATTTTTTTCAGTCCAGTTTACAGATTATGGATGTCCTAAAAGTCCAAATACGGCAAAATATTTCGCAAACAAGTGACGTCATTCTTCAAAACACAATATAATCTTATGAATGCAAATAATATAATCTACTGAAAGTCATTTTTTAAAATATTTTCCCACCATCTTGAATTCAACTTTTTTTTAAATATGAGGTCATGTGACACATCATTTGCATGTAGAATTTTACGAAACATCCACTGGTGAAAACCGTTTATAAATATATTTTTCCTTTTTGAAGTTACAGCCTGTAAATTCGGGAACACAGTGAAATTTGCCTGTTTTGGATTTCAGTATCATCTTCCTTAACTGTCTCTAGAATTTAGTTTTCTGAATAATTTGACTTAATTTGAACAAGTGAGTGAATATATTATTTATTAGCCCTTGCTTTTTAACGCTTGTATGTATAATGGTAAATTTAAATAAGGTAAAACACTCGACAAGCCATACCGATTGATTACTTTGTTTTTTTAGATTTTTTAATTTTTTACTTTCTCTTGCCTATATGAATATATAGGAAGGAAAGTATTGTTTTCATGTCGATTTTTCGAAATCGAGTTTTCACCGGATCTATACGTTTTCAGACCCCCTGAACCCAAAAAACATGTTTTTAGCGATTGGTCTGTGTGTGTGTCTGTGTGTGTGTGTGTGTGTGTGTGTGTGTGTGTGTGTGTGTGTGTGTGTCTGTGTGTGTGTGTGTGTGTCTGTGTGTGAACAGAATATCTCAAGAACGGAACATCGTACGAACTTGAAACTTGAAACTTAAGTTACATACCACTACCGGACGCGACACGAACATTTTCATCAAAATCGGTCAACCGGAAGTAGTAGTAACTTAGTTTATTCGTATAATTTTTCAGTTTTTTGCGATTTTCTCAAAAACTGGTCCTACGATTTTTTTTAAAATCGCCTATTTTACTCAATTTTTTATTCTCTACAAGATAGGGTAGGCGCCATGTTTGCTGAAATTCTCGGTGAGGCTGTTTTCACGTAAAAACGTTGTTTTTTTAAGATTACGGCTTTAATATAAATTTTAGCGCAAAAACTTATATAATAAAAGTTGTAGAGAATTTAAAAACCTACAACTTCTGTTTCAAACATTTTTTTGTATAACGCTTAGTTTAGCGGTAATTTGCGATTTTCTGTTTTTTTTTCTCACGAAAACGTGAGAAAAATCGATTTTTTTAACATTTCGGTCTTAGTATGCATTTTACGACAAAAGTGTATATAATTAAATTTATAGAAAATTAAAAGATCTACAACTTTTGTTTAGAGCATTTTTCTCTACAGAGCCTAGTTTAGCGTGAAAGCGTGATTTTCCGTATTTTTAAGCCTAACAGAGTTCGATTGTCATTTTGCGTCATTCACTCATGATTAAAATAAGGTTATGTTTTTGAGGTTAGTTTTTGTTCATTTCTAATATTTTATTACTAATGTTAAATTATATGGTAAATTATTTGCATTGGCAAGAGAAAGTTGTGTGAGTGTTTCACACCAGATTTTTAGAATTAGATTGTTGTGGATTAGCTTATCCGTAAATTGAGTTAAATGTAGTGTTTCCGAAAGATTCCTTGAGAAATTTATTTCGGTTTGCCAAACATCTGTTGTAAATCGAAGTCTTTACGGATGATACCCGAGTTAGTTGTATTGTATTGATCTTTTCAATTACAGTGTCTATAAGATAGAAAGAGAGGGTATGATAATATTGCACTGTGTGTGCAAGTGAGACAGAAAAACTAAGGAAGTGTGATATCGGAACAATGTGCTTCTTACCCCTCCTGAAATTTCTGTTCCACCATAAAACGATCCTCACTTTACGGCTGCTATTATTTCAGATGTGCTAGGGGATGATACACCCACCCCCCCTTCACATGAACATTTCGCTCCTTTTTACCTTAACTTCTTACCTAACATTTACACCTATATCATACCCGGTGTCCAAAACTTTTACCGACAAAAATTACTTGAAATATTTTTAGGGTATTAAAAGGGCATCAATGCCCTTTTACCTAATATGCAACATTGGTAACAAGTTTGAATCATTGATAACTTGATCAGGTCAGGGGCGGTTCCAGGGCTGATTTTCGGGGGGGGGGCTATCTTGTTTTTATGTAGCTCTTACTGTTTGTAATTGAGTCATTGAAAAGTCCTCTTTTATCCTGTATTGCTGTAACCACAATTTTAATTCATAGAGAAATTTTCAAGGTGCTGACTGGATGCGAGTGGCTTTTCACTACTGACACTGATTGTTATCTTAATACTATTTAAAAATAGATACTTTCTGTTTGACTCATTTATATACTAAAATAATTATTGTTAATTGATAGGTACGAGTATTGGGATTCAGTTTTGTTAGAAATAATAGCTTATAGAAAATATTAAACTAAGTTTTCCTAGTATTTCGGGGGGGGGGCATGGTCCATATGGCCCCGCCCCTGGATCAGGTGAACTACAACGCCCTCATCAAAAGAAGTAGATGACACTTGATTATTACTTTGCAGAAAAGTTTTGCAGAATTATTACTTGATTTCAGAACAGAAATTAAAGAAAATTACTACATTTTTTTACGAGAACACAGCCTCTGCAAGAATTACATAATAAATACATCAATACAAACATCAATAAATTGCCACAAGGTTTAAAAAGTTGTGACAATTTAAGTCATTTAAAAAAAAAACTAAAATTATATTTGATTGATGAAACATTTTACAGTGTGCACGAATTCCTTTCTTTCCATTTCACAGACATCATTGTCATTTTTTACCCACCCTGTATTTATTTATCGAGACCAGCAACCAACACGCCGTTTACTGCCCATTACATATACCTCCTACGAGTACCACCCTTATTTCTTTCACACCCTTACGCGACTTCCAGGAAAGGGAAAGCAAAACGTTTAAGATTTTTCTTCTTGTAAATTTATGAAAAACAGGGTGTCTAAAAAAACTTTTTACAAAAATCATATATATAGGTACTGATGTCACGAGATTGCCTTTTGCGTATGTATGGAGTGCGAGGAAGGGAAATGATATATTTACAGTGCTGCCAACCTCAACAGTGAGACACTACTTGTACATTTCACTAACGTGCAGTTTCTACAAATATTTTGTAAGCTGTAGTTTATTCCGAGAAAATGTTTTCTTCATAAACCTTTAAAGAAATAAAAATGTCCTGTAATGTATTACCTATAGCTTAATTACATAACTAGAAATGTTTGATTTACTGTAATTACGAATGAATCGCCTTCTTTACTATTGCTGTCACCGGCGTTTTCATTATCAGTCTCTCTAGTATCTACCTAACCGTTTTCGTTTTTTTTACCACATGTCAACAAAACTGTTAAAGAATAGCTTCTTCACGTCCTTAATTTCCTTCTTTATTTTTCGAATTGTGGAGAGAGAACATCACAGTAGTTAGCCGCTCGCTCACGGTTTTTTTAAGAGGCACGGATTGGCATTTTTCTTAAGCTTCAACTTCATAACATTATTTTTATATTGCATATTAGATTTCGTTCAACGTTGTGAATAGTTCGACCATGTTTTAGAGAAACTGACATATCTGTAACTAACAGTTAACCTACAAAAGGTTCCGCGATATACTGTATGTGCTCTTTGTATAGAAAAATTACTAATGGCAGCTTATCATGGCCTCATTCTGTTTCATATCCGTTATGGTATCTTAGTATGGGGTAATTCTAGCATAGGTAATATGAATAGGGTTGTTAAAATTCAAAAGATAGCTATTAGGTGTAGGGTGGGAGCTAACCAGCTAACCTCATCCACACCACTATTTAACCAGCTTAAATTGCTTACGGTTCCCTCTCTGTACATTTTTGAGGTGATTATGTATGTTAGGCAAAATAATTTCATGCAGAATTTCAATGTTCACAATCATAACACGAGAAACAGGAATGATTATTATGTGGCTAATCACTCCACAAAATTGTTTGAACAAAAACCTACTTATGCAGGGAGAAAATTCATGAATAAAATACCCCAATTTTTAAAATGTTGTGAGGATTTGAATTCCTTTAAAAAGAATCTGAAAAATTACTTGATCGGTGAAACTTTTTATAGCGTACAAGAATTTCTTTGTTGATAGTAGTGATACATTGTGATTCTTATACAGGGTGTTTCACGAAGATATGCAGAAACTTTGGGAGCCCATTTTACATGTAAAAATAATGAAAAAAGTTCATATAAACATGGGTCCGGAAATGCTTCGTTTCCAAGTTACGGCTAGCGAAAGTTTCGCCTGGATTTCAGCTCACCAGGTGAAATGAGGTCTTCCTGGAATTCCGGTAAGGTAGATTAAGGGGCGAATTCAATCATTTCTTATGGTTTTTGATCTGATAAATTGAATAAAACAGGTCCCAGAACTGTAAGTTAAATAGTTTTTAAGAAAACCAGTGTCAAATGCAAAAAATGGAGTGAAAAACGCATTTTTTCATCTTTGCGCAAGAATAACTTTGTTATTTCACCAAGAAACAGTTAAAATTTTTCAATAAAACATGTAGAAAATTTTATTCTGAACAAACCGGTGTAAAGTAAGTACACAGAAAGCGAATAGTTTTTGAGAAAACCAGTGTCAAATGCAAAAAATGGAGTGAAAAAACACATTTTTTTATCTTAGTTTTTCCGGTTAATTTTACTTTGTACTCTTATGAATAAAAATTCATTTAATCAAACATCTATTCGCTTTCTGTGTACTTATTTTACACCGGTTTGTTCAGAATAAAATTTTCTACATGTTTTATTGAAAAATTTTAACTGTTTCTTGGTGAAATAACAAAGTTATTCTTGCGCAAAGATGAAAAAATGCGTTTTTCACTCCATTTTTTGCATTTGACACTGGTTTTCTTAAAAACTATTTAACTTACAGTTCTGGGACCTGTTTTATTCAATTTATCAGATCAAAAACCATAAGAAATGATTGAATTCGCCCCTTAATCTACCTTACCGGAATTCCAGGAAGACCTCATTTCACCTGGTGAGCTGAAATCCAGGCGAAACTTTCGCTAGCCGTAACTCGGAAACGAAGCATTTCCGGACCCATGTTTATATAAACTTTTTTCATTATTTTTACATGTACAATGAGCTCCTAAAGTTTCTGCATATCTTCGTGAATCACCCTGTATGTATTTCAGGTGTATAACTGACATGTCCTACGTATACTCCTCCTGGAGTCTTCAGGGCGCAAAAAAAAATAGTATAAGTTGTTATGTTTGTCGTACTGAAATTAAAGCAGTTGCGCATGCGCACTGATGCTTTCCCCCCTTTACCCCCTCGTGACAAACAAGGGGAAACTTGTGACTCAAGTGACTATATGACAAAATTATCAGGAAAGGGAAACTGTTTAATTATGTAAGTGAAATAATATGGAGTGTTGGCAGATGAGTAAGAGGAATGTACAGCGATTGGAAGCTTTAGAAATGGATTTTTTCCGCAGAGCATGTCGTTTGTCTAGATTAGATCGAGTAAGAAACGAGGATATTAGGAGACGGGTAGGAAGATCTAATACAATTATGAAGGGAATTGAGGACAGACAGTTAACATGGTATGGGCACGTTCAGCGAATGAATTCAGATAGATGGCCGAAGAGAGTGTGGGAATACTGTCCAGCGGGAAGACGAAGAAGAGGAAGGCCCAGGGGGAGATGGAGTGAGGGAGTTCGAGGGGCCATGGAGAAAAGGAATTTAAGAGAAAATGACTGGCGGGACAGGAGGCTGTGGAGATCGAAATGCGGGATGCGGAGCAATCTGTAGGAACCCCGCTAAAAAAAAAAAAAAAAAAAATATGGATTAAACCAGGTACAAGAGCACCGTGAAGGGTTGTACAAGGGTCATTTCTCCCATTCGTGCCTTACACTTCAGCCGTTGTTAGTTTGCTCCTACTGTCAACAAACAAAAGCCACCTACTACAGGGTGCACGCTAGAGTCTCCCACTTTAAAAATGTCCTATTCCTATTAAGTTAACTATATTTTAAATTATAAGTACTTAAAGTACTAAAAACTTCAGTCATGATATGATGTAGGCCTAACAATTTCATATAGAAAAATACTTTTAAAAGTATTGTTATAATAAAGTGGCGAAAATAAAATCAGCTGGTCAAATAAAATCAGCTTCTCATAAACAGCTGACTGGTTAAATATAAAAACGAAGGTTCCCATTGTTGGGACGCGGCCCCAGTTGGAATGGCTGACGTGTTAGTGGTCTAAATTGTACGGGAATCTTCGTTACGGTGAAGTTTGTTTTTGTCAGCAGACATTGTTATTTAATGTTTAATTTGGTAAGGGATATTGTCTATTTTATTTTATTGTTAATTAATTGCGTGAACTGTATTATTTTCAATGTTTAATAACTTATTTTCGTAAATTCATGTTCATTGTTGTCGTTTGTAAAGGTTAGTGTTTAGTTCTTGTCAAATAATTGTGTTAAATAACTATATGTGAATTAATTAAATAAAAGTTTACAATTTTACTTTACTATAACGAGTTGTAACAGTATTATGTATTTTAATACTTTTGAAAGTATTTAGTTGTTACTTTTTAATCAGCGTGTACACATTTGATACAATGCGCATGCTCAGTGACGTCATTATTTGTTTACATTAGGAGCAAACTAAGAGAGGTTGGACTATAGTGAATACTCGGTGGGCGGCATACCCACCGATATACACGTCCATCCCAGTTACACAATAATTACAATTTGCTATTTATTTCTGTTGTTTCATTTGCAGAATTTAATGGTGGCCACCACGCGTACATGAAAAGAATATATTTTTACTTTCTCTCTTGTCTATATGAATATATAGAAAGGGAAAGTATTGTTTTCATGTCGATTTTAACAAATCCATTCTTCACTGGATATACACGTAAACAGACCCCCTCAACCCACACAACAACATGTTTTTAGCGATTGGTCTGTGTGTGTGTGTGTGTGTGTGTGTGTGTGTGCGCGTGTGCGCGCGCGCGCGTGTGTGTGTGTGTGTGTGTGAACTGAATATCTCTAGAACGGAACATCGTACGAACTTGAAAGTTGAAACTTAAGTTAGACACCACTACCGGATTTGACACGAACATTTCCATCAAAATCGGTCAATCGGAAGTATTAGTTTATTCGTGTAATTTTTCACTTCCTTGCGTTTTTTCTCAAAATCTGGTCCTACGATTTTTTTTAAAAAATCGCCTGGTTTACTAAATTTTTTATACTCTGCAAGATAAAGGTAGAAGCCATGTCTGCTGAAATTCTAGAAGAGGCTGTTTTCTCGTAATAAAAATTGTTTGTTTAAGGTTGCGGCCTTAATATGCATTTAGCGCAAAAATTTATTTAATAAAAACTGTAGAGAATTTAAAATCCTTCAACAGTTGTTTGTATAACGCTTAGTTTAGCGGGCATTAGCGATTTTCTGTTTTTTTTCTCACGAAAACGCGTGAAAAATCGATCTTTTGAAGATTTCGGCCTTAGTATGCATTTTAGAGCAAAAGTGTATTTAATAAAATTTAGCTATAGGAAATTAAAAGATATAGAACTTTTATTTAGAGCATTTTTCTCCACAGAGCCTAGTTTAGCGCGAAAGAGTGATTTTCCGTTTTTTAAGCGTAACTGAGGTTGATTTTCATTTTGCATCATTCACTCAAGATTAAAATAAGGTTATTTTTAATGTTTTATTACTAATTTTAGGTTTTGTTTTGCAATGGCAAGAGAAAATTGTATGAGTGTTTCATACCAGATGTTTATTCACAGTGGAGTTTAGCGTCAATCAATGAGCGGTTTTCCGTATTTTTAAATCCAAATAGAGAGGTCCGTTCTCATTTAGCGTTGTCATTCACGAATGATTAAAATTACGTTATATTTTTCATTTTGTACGTTGGCAAAACAATGTCGTGTGAGTGTTTCTTTCCCGATCTTTTGTTATCCATTCTTTTAGATTTAAAAATATTTTAACTTTGTACTTTAGAGTATTTTAATGTTTTCTTTTACGCATTCGTGAACAATTTATATATATAATGTGAAAATGATTTTAGTCAGTAGGCTATTAAAGTTACCAACAAACGTGAATACAAATGGAAGAAGAGTTTGTCTCTCTGTCGGCAAGAGTTTTCCTGGAGAAAATGAAAGTTGTAAACATTTTTGTAACTGACAACCGTGCAACATAAACGCCGTGCGTAAGAGAAAGATGGAAAATAAGTTTTATTGAAGGGTTGTTGGGTAGGGGTGGGTAAATAAGGGAATTTTCGTTGAAAGTAGAAAGTATAGTTTTTCGAGCAGACCAAGGGGTTGACTAATAATATTACCCCTATATAAAGGAGGGTGGGAGGATTTTTGATTAGTGCCGTGGAAGGTTAGCGTTGCAATGACGGAGGAATTTAATTCCTCTTCTTTCCCTCCTACACAACTTTTCTTTCCTTTTTCTTTCGTATAAATCTTTCGTTCCCCATTTTCTTTTCAAGTAAGTCATCCACCTTGCTTTTTACTTTCGCACGTAACCTTCTTATCAACTGTTATTATCTGAGACAGGGTACACCGTAAGTCGATTAATTAATAATCAAATGCATCTCCCTGTATTAAAAAAAATTTCATTTATTACTTTCTCTTGCCCTGTATGAATATATAGGGAGGAAAGTATTGTTTTCTTGTCGATTTTTCAAAACTGCATTTTATACACGTTTTCAGACCCCCTGAACCCAACAAAATATGTTTTTAGCGAATGGTCTGTGTGTGTGTGTGTGCATATATACAAAATATCTCAAGAACGGAACATCGTACGAACTTGAAACTTGAAACTTAAGTTACAAACCACTACCGGACCCAACACGAGTATTTTCATCAAAATCGGTCAACCGGAAGTAGTAGTTTATTCGTATAATTTTTCACTTTTTTGTGATTTTCTCAAAAACTGGTCCTACGATTTTTTTTAAAAATCGCCTGGTTTACTCACTTTTTAATGCTCTACAAGATTGGGTAGGCGTCATGTTTGCTTAAATTTTCAGTGAGGCTGTTTTCGCGTAAAAAAATTGTTTGTTTTTAGATTGCGGCTTTAATATGCATTTCAGCGCAACAATATATACAATAAAAGTTGTAGAGAATTTAAAATTCTACAACTTTTATTTCAAACATTTTTTTGTATAACGCTTAGTTTAGCGGTAATTAGCGATTTTCTGTTTTTTCTCACGAAAACGTGTGAAAAATCGATTTTTTTTAAATATTTCGGCCTTAGTACGCATTTTACGACAAAAATGTATATAATAAAATTTATAGAAAATTAAGAAATCTACAACTTTTATTTATAGTATTTTTCTCTACAGAGCCTAGTTTAGCGTGAAAGAGTGATTTTCCGTATTTTTAAGCTAAACTGAGGTTGATTTTCATTTTGCGTCTTTCTCTCATGATTAAAATTAGGTTATGATATTAAAGTTAGTTTTTTGTTTATTTTTAATGTTTTATTTCTAATATTAGGATATATTTGCATTGCCAAGAGAAAGTTGTGTGGTGTTGCACACCAGATGTTTTACTTTCTCTTGCCCTGTATGAATATATAGGAAGGAAAGTATAGGGTGATTCAAAAAGAGCGCCGGTTTTGATATATCAAATTAAGAGATTTATTTTATTGAAAAACTGAAAATAAATACATCAACAAGTTCATCTTTTCTTCCGATTTTATGTATGAAAAATGATGTCATGCATGTGTCCTCCTCTACTGCGCTGGCACGCATCAACTCTGTCCATGAAATTGGATATTACTGCACGACAAGTTTCGACTTCCATTTGCCCGATAACCCGTCGAATTTCCTCCTTCAAGTCATTGATGTTTCGGGGTTTATTGGCATACACCAATGACTTCAGATGACCCCAAAGAGGAAAGTCACAAGGCGTCAAGTCACACGACCTTGGTAGCCATTGATGGTCGGAATTACGAGAAATGATGCGATCCTGGAACCGTTCACGGAACAACAACATTGTTTCTCGTGCAGCGTGACAGGTGGTACTATCCTGCTGAAACCACAACTCGTCAATGTCCATTCCATCCAAATGACGTCACAAAAACTCCCTAATCATCGTACGGTATCGGTCTCCATTTACTGTCACGGCTTGTCCTTCTTGATTTTCAAAAAAGTAAGGGCCGATGACACCGCCCGACCAAAAGCCGCACCAAACTGTCACTCGCTGTGCATACATTTCCCTTTCATTAACCACGCGAGGGTTTTCTAAACCCCACATACGGCAGTTCTGTTTATTAACAAAACCGTTTAAGTGGAAGTGCGCCTAATCACTGAAAATGATTTTGTTTGCGAAGGTGTCATCATCCTGCCGTTTTCTCAATACCCAGTCAACAAACTGTCGTCTCTTCTGGTGGTCTGCCACTTTCAAATGTTGCGTCAACTGAATTTTATACGGGTGATATTGGAGATCGTACCGAAGAATTCTCCGTACAGAAGAACATCTTAAACCCAATTGTTGAGAACGGCGACGTATTGATTTTGCTGGGCTAACAGCCACACTGTCACGAACCAACGCAACGTTCTGCTCAGTTCGGCCAGAACGACGACGTCCAGAACTTTTAAGGTCGACTGTTGAACCCGTCTCAAAAAACTTTTTCATGAGCCTGCGAACTGTTGATTCATTCGGTGCTTCATTACGTCCTAGAGTACCGCGAAGTCGCCTGACAGTAGCCGCATAACTCTCTCCACTCTGGTAAAATGTTTTGACGATTAACACTCGTTGTGCAATAGTAAACTTCTCCATGGTTAGAGACAGACTGCGAGAGTACTACACTGCGAACAAGAGAAACTACAACTGAGTTGTCAATCGGAATGTTCTCCAAAATAGAAATGAGGTCAAACAATGTTGCCAACCTATAAACGAAAATTTACCAGCCGTTTAAAAACCGGCGCTCTTTTTGAATCACCCTATATTATTTTCTTGTCGATTTTTCAAAACTGCATTTTATACCCGTTTTCAGACCCCCTGAACCTAACAAAATATGTTTTAAGCGATTGGTTTGTGAGTTTGTGTGTGTGTGTGTGTGTGAACAAAATATCACAATAACAGAACATCGTACGAAGTTAAAACTTGAAACTTAAGTTATTTGCCATTAGAAAAGGACCCGTATTTATCTCCTGAAGCCAAAACCATTTGAAGTTGTCTTAAAAAGCTTGTCCACTCGTATCGTTTCTCTCGGCGGAAAGATGTTACATTTTGCTAGTGTGTGTAGTTGCGGTAGAGAGCTCAGTAATATCTGAAAAGCCGCAATTAGCACCTGAAGTATTTGAAGGCCGAAATCTTAAAAAATCTCGTTTCGTACCGATTTTAATGAGCGAAATACAGAAAATCATTTATGACGACGAATTAAGCGTTGTAAAAATAATATTTCAAATAAAGTTGTAACATAGGTGTTTTTACTTTCTCTTGCCAATATGAATACTCGTATATAAGAAGGAGAGTATTGTTTTCATGTCGATTTTTCTAAATTAAATTTTCACCGTAGCCTATATACACGTTTTCAGACCCCCTGACCCAAAAAACATGTTTTTAAATCTGTATGGCGCGCGCGCATGTGAACAAATATATAAAAAACAGAACATCGTACGAAGTAAAAACTTGAAACATAAGTTACGTACCATTGGAGGACCCGACACGAAAAATTTCATCAAAATCTGTCAACCGGAAGTAGAATTTTATTCGTGCAATTTTTCACTTTTTTTGCAATTTTCGCCAAAAAGGCTCCTACGATTTTTTTAAATCGCCTTCTTTACTTAATTTTTTATGCTCTACAAAGTAAGGTAAGCGCCACGTCTGCTGAAATCCTTGGGGAGGCTGTGCTCTCGTAGAAAAATATGTTGTTTTTTTTTAAGATTGCGGCCTTTATATGAATTTGACGACAACAGTGTACATAATCAGATTTATAGGAAATTAAAAGATCTACTACTTTTATTTTAAGCGTTTTTCTCTACAGAGCTTAGTTTAGCGTGAAAAGAGTGATTTTCAGTATTATTAAGCCAAACTAAGGTTGGTTTTAATTTCGCATCATTCACTGATGATTAAAATTAAGTTATGTTTTTGAGATTCGTTTTTTTGTTTATCTGTAATGTTTTATTTCTAATATTGGTTATATTTGCATTGGTAAGAGAAAGTCGTGTGTGTGTATCACACCAGAATTTTTTTAGGTATTATGTAGTTGCAAATAAAGTTACTAAAAACAAAATAAAAATTTTAATTCATAAAGAACCAGGAATGTGTTAAAATATACATTTATTTATTAATGAAATCAGTACTGCCTGTGAAGTGATTTAAAATTTGTGAGGTTGGTAACATTGTTGACACGTGTATTACAATTTGTACACGTGTGTGCAGTTACGTAATTAAATGGTTTAGGCGTAAGCGGTTCGGTGGTTAGTTTGTGAGAGTGTAGAAGACCCTTGTGCATTGCAAATGTTAAACGAACCATAAGGTGTGTGTGTGTGTGTGTGTGTGTGTGTGTTTACTCTGGTATTTTGTTAAACAAGACAATTTAACTTTAATTACGTTTGTTAAACATTCCAACAATCTCTACGTAGGCCTATATCATGGAAAGAATGAAAAGGGTGCAAAATAGTTATTTTCTTGTTGTCTTTGGCTTTACTGTAATGTGAGAACGTGTTGCAGTCGTTGAAAAAAAAATCAGTATCGGGATTTAAATTGTTGTTTCCTAGTAAGTAGCATTAGCCCTTTGTAACGGAGTGTGACCTAGACGGCGGCATATTGGAGTGAAATAACAGACATAAAAACTTTAATTGTTAGAGACTACTTTTGATTAAAGAGCGCTGGATGTGAAGTGTAATAATTTTCTGTACCCTAGCCAGGAATCGAACCTGAGACCTCCGCTTTGCAGTGTAAGATGCTGACCACTACGCCACGGACGCGACCATTAGTTTCTTTTTAAAGTTATGTTTAGTTTTAATTATTCGTGTTCATTTACTAAAATAAAATAGCATTTCTTCGAGTATGTTAATGTACATACAAATATATTTTTTAGGCTGTAAATACTAATTTTGTCCATTTTACCAATATTTTTTAATTGTAACCTTTTTTAGTTTTAAATAATGCTTTGCTACAAATCTAAGCAAGAGAATTTTGTTTAGGAAGCCTGCACATGATTTTTACTTATTCATATTGTTGGGAACTTTGATACCATCAAGCCCAATGTGACATATGTTTCACACTGTTTTGTCACGCCATCAAAAAAACGGCTGAAGGTCTAAAAGTGATTTTATTTCACTTAAATGTCAGTAAAGTGTATGAAACAAAGTATACACATTTGTTTGTGTAAAGTTAAAAAATTTGGGATAGAAAGGGTTAAGTGTAATAAAATCACTTTTAGACCTTTGACCCCCCTTGACCCTTGAAAGGGTTAAGTGTAATATAATCACTTTTAGACCTTTGACCCCCCTTGACCCCCCCCTTGACCCTTGAAAGGGTTAAGTGTAATAAAATCACTTTTAGACCTTTGACCCCCCTTGACCCCCCCTTGACCCTTGAAAGGGTTAAGTGTAATAAAATCACTTTTAGACCTTTGACCCCCCTTGACCCCCCCTTGACCCTTGAAAGGGTTAAGTGTAATAAAATCACTTTTAGACCTTTGACCCCCCTTGACCCCCCCCCTTGACCCTTGAAAGGGTTAAGTGTAATAAAATCACTTTTAGACCTTTGACCCCCCCTTGACCCTTGAAAGGGTTAAGTGTAATAAAATCACTTTTAGACCTTTGACCCCCCCTTGACCCTTGAAAGGGTTAAGTGTAATAAAATCACTTTTAGACCTTTGACCCCCCTTGACCCCCCCTTGACCCTTGAAAGGGTTAAGTGTAATAAAATCACTTTTAGACCTTTGACCCCCCTTGACCCCCCCCTTGACCCTTGAAAGGGTTAAGTGTAATAAAATCACTTTTAGACCTTTGACCCCCCTTGACCCCCCCCTTGACCCTTGAAAGGGTTAAGTGTAATAAAATCACTTTTAGACCTTTGACCCCCTTGACCCCCTCCTTGACCCTTGAAAGGGTTAAGTGTAATAAAATCACTTTTAGACCTTTGACCCCCCTTGACCCCCCCTTGACCCTTGAAAGGGTTAAGTGTAATAAAATCACTTTTAGACCTTTGACCCTTTTGATGACCTGACAAAAAAGTGTAACCCATACGCCACATTACGATTTGATGGTATGAAAGTTCCGAACAATAAGAATAAATCAAATCATGTTCAGGCTTCCTAAACAAAATATATTCTCTTAGATTTGTAGCAAAAAAAACTAAGTATGAATTTAATATTATTTAAGACTTAAAAAATTTTATAATTAAAAAATATTGGTCAAATGGATAAAATCACTATTTAGTAACAGTTTTTTTTAAAATATACTTGTACATACATACAACATATTCGAAGAAATGTTACTTTATTTTAGTAAATGAATACAAATATCTAAAACCAAAATTAACTGTAAAAAGAAACTAATGGTTGCCTCTGTGGCGCAATGGTCAGTATACTACACTGCAAAACGGAAGTCTCAGGTTCGAATCCTGGCTAGGGGACAAAAAATTATTACACTTCACACCCAGCGTTCTTTAATCCAAAGTTGTCTCTAACATCTAAAATTTTGAGGTCTGTTATTTCACTCCAATATGACTTCTATGTCACACTGGGTTAGAAAGGTTTAAATATCAGTAAAATGAATGAAACAATGTAAACATATTCTTTTGTGTAAAATTTAAAAATTTTGGATTGAAAGAATTAATGGCAAAGTATTAGTAATAATAATAATAATAATGCCCATAACAGACAGATGGAGTGTCAAATTATTTACACTCAATCTGTTCATTGCAGGGCTAAAATAAATAGTTCTGTTTCTTATTACATGGTCAGCCAATTAAATGACTGAATCATTTAAGAACAGAAGAGGTAGAGGTGTACTGTGACACTAATCACAGTTGTATCCTCTGAAAGTAATGAATTTCATTATACAGCCAGACCCTGTGGTGAATGAAGTGAAGGTGTCATTTGCAGAGTGGAAAATCTATGCTTTTCAGAGGGCCCGGCATGCTGATAAGCGTAATTTTTCACTCAGTGAGGAAGGCAATGGTAAACCACCTCACTCCTTGTTTTACTTAGTAAAACCTCTAGAGGTTCAAACCAGCCTTTTGGCTGATGACCTAAACAACAACAAATAATAATAATATAATAATAATAATAATAATAATAATAATAATAATAATAATAATAATAATAATAATAATAATAATAATAATAGTAATAAAAATGGTAAGGCAGTTGTTAATGTCGTGTTCAATTGCAATAAACGATTGTAATAATAATTATAAGTTTATTAGTGGTGTCGCTGTTGTATTGTTTTAGTGAAAATAATGAAATGAATCTCCTTTCACTTTGGTTTGTTAAGTCAGTGCATGCAGTTGCTTCATAACTTAACTAAATAATAAATATATTGCATTGCGAATAAATGCTCTCCCTATGTAGCCCATTACTAAACCAATTCATTCATTAATAATATTAATCTACTACAACATTTAATTTTATTATTCATTTATTATAGTTCTGTGTACGAAACTTGAAGCTCGATTCTATTAAGTAAATTCATTTGCTCTATCTCTCTCTCTCTCTCTCTGCCTCTCTCTCTCACTCTCTCTCTTTCTCTGGTACTGCTAGAGGACCCGGCTGGAACATTTTCATCAAAATCGGTCAACCGAAAATAGTAGTTTATACGTGTAATTTTTCACTTTTTTAAGATTTTATCAAAAACGGATACTATGATTTCTTTTAAAAATCTGTCTGTCTCTCTCTGGTACTTCTAGAGGACCCGACTGGAACACTTTCATCAAAATCGGTCAATCGAAAATAGTAGTTTGTACGTGTAATTTGTCACTTTTTTAAGATTTTATCAAAAACGGATACTATGATTTCTTTTAAAAATCTGTCTGTCTCTCTCTGGTACTTCTAGAGGACCCGACTGGAACACTTTCATCAAAATCGGTCAATCGAAAATAGTAGTTTGTACGTGTAATTTTTATTTTTTTTAAAATTTTATCAAAAACGGATACTATGATTTCTTTTAAAAATCTGTCTGTCTCTCTCTGGTATTTCTAGAGGACCCGACTGGAACACTTTCATCAAAATCGGTCAATCGAAAATAGTAGTTTGTACGTGTAATTTGTCACTTTTTAAAGATTTTATCAAAAACGGATACTATGATTTCTTTTAGAAATCGGCTCACTACATTTTTTATGTTCTCGGAAATTTTTTTTAAGATTGTGGCCTTAATATGTATTTAGGGCAAAAGTGTAGGGCTATATTAAAATCAATGTTGTAGAAAAAAAGCCTATAATACTAAAAAATTTGTAATTCTATGTCAGACATTTTTTCTGTCTCTTGCCTTTTGGCGACGACTTTACCTCTAGACCAACGTGGTGGGTCGATAATTCCACCTAGACAACTATAATGGCAGCAAAAATTAAGAAAAGTCACTGCAAAAAACAACCAATGTCAACATTGGTTCTTATTGGGTAACGAACTTTATTTAGAAAATTTTAATTGCAATAATAGCCAATTATGACTTTGGTTGTTTTCGTATGAAGAAATTATGGTATCTGAGAACCACTGTTATGTTTGGTTGTCCTTGCAATAATATTTTTCACGCAGCTGACTGGCATTTGTAATGGAATGTATGCAACATCTCATCAACTATACACAATGGTCATTGGTTGCTCTTGCATTATAAAGTACAGTTGAGCCGTTGTTAGTTTGCTCCTCCTCCTCCTACTGTCAACAACTGCCCATGACGGACAGGTGGAGTGTCAAATTATTTACACTCAATCTGTTCGTTGCAGGGCTAAAATAAATAGTTCTGTTTCTTAACACATGGTCAGCCAATTAAATGACTGAATCATTTAACAACAGAAGAGGTAGAGGTGTACTGTGACACTAATCAGAGTTATCTCCTCTCAAAGTAATGGATTTCATTATACAGCCAGACCCTGTGGTGAATGAAGTGAAGGTGTCGTTTGCAGAGTGGAAAATATGTGCTTTTCAGAGGGCCCGGCATGCTGATAAGCGTACTTTTCCACTCAGTGAGGAAGGCACGGTAAACCACCTCACTCCTCGTTTTACTTAGTAAAACCTCTACGGGTTCAAACCAGCCTTTTGGCTGATGACCTAAACAACAACACTGTCAACAAACAAAAGCCACCTACTACAGGGTGAACGCTAGAGTCTGCCACTTTACGGATATCGTAATCCTAGTAAGTTAACTATTTTTTAAATTATAAGTACCAAAAACATCAGTCGTGATATGATGTAGGCCTAACAATTTCATTTATAAAAATACTTTTAAAAGTATTTTGTATTTAAATACTTTTGAAAATATTTTGTTGTTACTTTTTAATCAGCGTGTACACATTTTGATATAATGCGCATGCTCAGTGACGTCATTATTTGTTTACATTTGGAACAAACTAACAGAGGCTGGACTATAAACAAAAAATGACGTTGATAACGTGTTTAACTAATTTTTATAAATGAATGACATTGGTTGTTCGTGTTCTAATGTAGAGTCCAGCCTCTCTTAGTTTGCTCCTAATGTAAACAAATAATGACGTCACTGAGCATGCGCATTATATCAAAATGTGTACACGCTGATTAAAAAGTAACAACAAAATACTTTCAAAACTATTTAAATACAAAATACTTTTAAAAGTATTTTTATAAATTGAATTTTTAGGCCTACATCATATCATGACTGATGTTTTTAGTACTTAAAGAAGTTTTAATTTAAAAATTAGTTAACTTAATATGAATACGACATCCGTAAAGTCGTGGACTCTAGCGTGCACCCTGTAGTAGGTGGCTTTGGTTTGTTGACAATAGGAGTAAACTAACAACGGCTGAACTGTAGAGATATATTCGTTTTCAATATTCTCACAATATAGGCCGTTAGATAATTCGTAGAAAAATAACAGCTGTTTACCTTACTATGTATTTTGACAACGGTAAAAATATGAATATCTTACACTTTCGTTTAATGAAGAGGAAATTAGAATGAGATTGGTGCGAGGTGGACAGCCGCGGAAGCAATTAGACGGAAGCCTACCGAGTTCCAGTACTGTCCTCGTTCACTTTATTGATGCGATTTGTTTGGCTAAATTAGTTATCACCTGTCTACGCCTTCTAGATCTACTTTCCCCTTCATCAGTCATAAACTAAAGGCCTACCGACTATATTATGGTAACTAATTAGGCCTTACAAGAATCACTGCCTCTATGATCATCATCAACTTAATTATCATTATAATAAATAATTTCACTTCTCTTGTATTATAGTGTATCTAGAAGGCATTGCTTGCACTAATCAACTACTGGACACTTCTTTACATTCTAGATCTCTTTGATTTTACTTTCTATCGGGCACTAATTATGTTTAGGTACACCTGCCCATAACAGGCAGGTGGGGAGTGGTAAATTATTTGCTCTCAATCTGCTAATTCCAGGGCTACAAAAAGTAACTGTTGTTTTATTAAGGACGCAACCCTGATTATAAGAAGATAGAAGTAATACATCGGTAAATTTTCTATCCCCCAATCGGTATGTTGGCAACAGTGTACTATAGGCCAACTACTTAAGACAGTTAAAATGTTCCAGTCAAACATTAGTGTGGTGACAGCAGTCGTTTCGTTATATTGGTTTTTTCCAAGGAAGAACGGGTGTTTTATTATTATTATTTTCCATACTTTACAAATTATTAATTAATCTAAATTATTATTTTACAAATGAATAGAAAATTGCAATGAAAACATTGTATTACTTCTATGTTCTTATGATCAGGGTTGCGTCCTTAATAAAACACCCGTTAGTTGTGTTTCTTATCACATGGTCACCCAATTATATAACTGAAGCATTTAACAACAGTACAGGTACACTTGTAAAAGATACTACAGTTGAGCCGTTGTTAGTTTGCTCCTACTGTCAACAAACAAAAGCCACCTACTACAGGGTGCACGATAGAGTCCACCACTTTATGAATATCGTATTCCTATTAAGTTAACTGTTTTTTACTTTCTCTTGCCTTTATGAATATATAGGAAGGAAAGTATTGTTTTCATGTCGATTTTTAGAAATCGAGTTTTCACCGGATCTATACGTTTTCAGACCCCCCTGAACCCAAAAAACATGTTTTTAGCGATTGGTCTGTGTGTGAACAGAATATCTCAAGAACGGAACATCGTACGAACTTGAAACTTGAAACTTAAGTTACATATCACTACCGGACCCGACACGAACATTTTTATCAAAATCGGTCAACCGGAAGTAGTAGTTTATTCGTATAATAGTATAGTATAATAGTATAATAATAATGTTATATTAATAATAATAGTATAATAGTATAGTAGTTTATTCGTTCACTTTTTTGCGATTTTCTCAAAAACTAGTCCTACGATTTTTTCTAAAATCGCCTGGTTTACTACATTTTTTATGCTCTACAATATAGGGTAGGTGCCATGTTTGCTGAAATTCTGCGTGTGGCTGTTTTTACGCAAAAACTTTTTCTTTTTAAGATTGCGGCTTTAATATGCATTTTAGCGCAAAACGTTATATAATAAAAGTTGTAGAGAATGTAAAATTCTACAACTTTATTTCAAACATTTTTTTGTATAACGCTTAGTTTAGCGGTAATTTGCGATTTTCTGTTTTTTTTCTCACGAAAACGTGAGAAAAATCGATTGTTTTAACATTTCGGTCTTAGTATGCATTTTACGACAAAAGTGTATATAATTAAATGTATAGAAAATTAAAAGATCTACAACTTTTGTTTAGAGCATGTATCTCTACAGAGCCTAGTTTAGCGTGAAAGCGTGATTTTCCGTATTTTTAAGCCAAACTGAGTTCGATTGTCATTTTGCGTCATTCACTCATGATTAAAATAAGGTTATGTTTTTGAGGTTAGTTTTTGTTTATTTCTAATATTTTATTAATAATGTTAGGTTTATTATTAATTATTTGCATTGGCAAGAGAAAGTTGTGTGAGTGTTTCACACCAGATTTTTACATTATAAGTACTTAAAGTACTAAAAACAGCAGTCATGATATGATGTAGGCTTAAAAAATTTATTTATAAAAATACTTTTAAAAGTATTGTTGTATTTAAATACTTTTGAAAGTATTTTGTTGTTACTTTTTAATCAGCGTGTACACATTTTTATATAATGCGCATGCTCAGTGACGTCATTATTTGTTTACAGTAGGAGCAAACTAAGAGAGGCTGGACTATACACGTGTAAAAGACACTAATATGCTTTTCACGGTTGATGAGCTCTGCTGTTCCACACGTTTAGACCAATTATCAGAACGTTTGCCAGCGTTGTCAGATTGTACCTGACAAACATTACACGCGCATGCGTATAAGAGCCGCAATAGTTCACTCTCGTCTTGCATTTCGTAATGAACATAAATTGATTATAGAGCGCGATAACATGAGTACTTTATAATATACCAGCTGATTGTATGTTTATAGGTTATAATTTATTATTGAAAGACCAAATAAATGGCCGATGGAATATTTAACAGAGCTACAAGAGGGAGTGTTGGCGTAGTTGGTGGCAAGTGATTGGCTAGCTATAAAGTGGGTGGGTGTGGGGGCAATGCATACATACGTATAGAGAGCTCAACAGCCTTGTAAAATACGAGGCGTGTTCAGAAAGTAAGTACCATTTCATTCTACTGCCGCCGTAGCGCTGCAATCGGTGTTCCGCGCATGCGCACTAGTCGTCCTTGTTCACTAGCTATCGACTCACGCCATTGTAGTTGTTCTACGTTGTGTTTTCAGTTTTTTCTGAACGTTTAAAATGTTTAGGACAATTAGTGATCCCGCCGATTGTGAGATTCGTTCTGTAATAAGATTTTTGAACGCAAGGAATGTGAAACCAGCTGAAATTTATCGTCAACTTCGAGATTTTTACGGGGAAGACGTGATGAGTGAAGGAATGGTGAGAAAGTGGGTTAGAGTATTCAATGGCGGTCGAACAAATGTGCATGATGAGAATCGGAGCGGTCGGCCTTCTCTCGTCACCGATGACCTGGTAAGGGCAGTTGACGAAAAAATCCAAGAGAACAGACGTTTCACTATGACAACGCTATCTGACGATTTCCAAAAAATTTCACGCACTCTTTTGTACGAAATTGTTACGGACTGCTTAGGTTATCGCAAGCTGAAGTGAAAACTGCCGTGGAGTCGTGGCTACATTCGTTGGCGGGAACCTTCTACGAAAAGGGTATAGACAAATTGATCACCCGCTACGACAAGTGTTTGAACATCGGAGGAAACTATGTCGAAAAATAGTTTAAGGTTTGGGCTTTTATGTAGAAATAAAATTGTGTTGAAAAAAATTGTTTTACTTGTTTTTTACTTTCTCTTGCCTGTATGAATATATAGGAAGGAAAGTATTGTTTTCATGTCGATTTTTCGAAATCGAGTTTTCACCGGATCTATACGTTTTCAGACCCCCTGAACCCAAAAAACATGTTTTTAGCGATTGGTCTGTGTGTCTGTGTGTGAACAGAATATCTAAAGAACGGAACATCGTACGAACTTGAAACTTGAAACTTAAGTTACATACCACTACCGGACGCGACACGAACATTTTCATCAAAATCGGTCAACCGGAAGTAGTAGTTTATTCGTATAATTTTTCAGTTTTTTGCGATTTTCTCAAAAACTGGTCCTACGATTTTTTTTAAAATCGCCTATTTTACTCAATTTTTTATTCTCTACAAGATAGGGTAGGCGCCATGTTTGCTGAAATTCTCGGTGAGGCTGTTTTCACGTAAAAACGTTGTTTTTTTAAGATTACGGCTTTAATATAAATTTTAGCGCAAAAACTTATATAATAAAAGTTGTAGAGAATTTAAAAACCTACAACTTTTATTTCAAACATTTTTTTGTATAACGCTTAGTTTAGCGGTAATTTGCGATTTTCTGTTTTTTTTCTCACGAAAACGTGAAAAAATCGATTTTTTTAACATTTCGGTCTTAGTATGCATTTTACGACAAAAGTGTATATAATTAAATTTATAGAAAATTAAAAGATCTACAACTTTTGTTTAGAGCATTTTTCTCTACAGAGCCTAGTTTAGCGTGAAAGCGTGATTTTCCGTATTTTTAAGCCAAACTGAGTTCGATTGTCATTTTGCGTCATTCACTCATGATTAAAATAAGGTTATGTTTATTGAGGTTAGTTTTTGTTCATTTCTAATGTTTTAATACTAATGTTAGGTTTATTGTTAATTATTTGCATTGGCAAGAGAAAGTTGTGTGAGTGTTTCACACCAGATTGTTTTTTAAACGGTACTTACTTTCTGAACACGCCTCGTAGTATAGTAACAGTTATCTCCTATTTCATATAATACAGTAGTTGGTGAATGAAGTGAAGGGGTGTCATTTGCAGGGTGGAAAGTATATGCAGTGGTAAACCACCTCACTTCTCGTTTTACTTAGTAAAGCCTGCAGAGGTTAAAACCAGCCTTTTAACTGACCAATACAACAACGTGTAACAAGTGATGTTAATACGTATCGGTGCATAGTTGCTTGAGTCCGTTTATGTAATTTTTTTTAGGCACCCAGTAGCAATTTTTTTCGCGTGACAGAAAATTTGTAAAAATGAAACGTGTAGTAATTAATTTAAGTGCGTATACATGCGACCAAGAAATCGCTTCGATTTTTCAGTCGAATTTTTGCGCATTGTAATTTAATAATTGCCCGTTTCATTTTTTATCATTTTTCTGTCGCGCGACAAAATCGGTAACCTGAACGTATTCTTATGAAGAGGTCCGAAATTAAATACAATAAAACTTCACTAATTCGGAATATATGGAGGGGGACGAGTCCGAATTAGGAGAGTTTTTTTTAAATACGGTACTGAAAGCTCCTCTGAAAGTTTCATTTTCTAGGCCCACAAGACCAAATGTAGGCGTACATAGCTTATTTTACAAGAGTTAGTTTCAAAGACGCTGTTTAGTGACCCCTACGTAGTACGGTAGAGCGTCAACAATCCGGATTAATTGGGATGGGACCGGACGCCATCCGGATTATCAAATTATCCGGATTATTGAAACACCCGATAAAATTGCCAGTAGACGTCTTCAAAGTAAGAAAAGTACAGTAGCTAAACTCGACTATATTTTACATAATTTATTAACAGAATGTGAAGCGGGTAAGTAAAACTACGAAATATGTTGTTGTATTATAAAGAACTAATTTTTATTTAACGAAATTTGTAATTGTACATATATATATAAAAGAGTGACGAGTACGCAACACGCGATTCGAGCGTAGGCCTATCTCTTACTCATCACGCACGGCGAGCCGTTCAGCCAGATTGGACACTTTTAACCTACGATAAATATAATTAATTCCCATTTTTCGCCAGAATTGAATCCGGATTTTCGACGTTACGGATTTTTGACGTACAGATTATTGACGCTCTACTGTACCTAGTTGACAATCCGAATTACCGCGAATTCCGAATTAGTGAAGTTTTACTGTGGTACATAACTGATGTGGTAGGATAGTTTGCTGAAAAATAATTTAAATGTTTAATAGCTTATGTGTAACCAACTTATGTATTTTACGATTATTTAAATCCCCTTTCGGCTATAATACGTAACTATACATAATTGAATTACTTATTAGTAGTTCTCTCTTCTTAAAGTTGCATCTCGTATCGGAGGTTGGATATCATAATGGCTATGGTCACTTTGCTGGCTGCTGCTCTGAATAGTTGCTGCTCTGAATAGTTGCAATGAACTACAGTTGAAGTTGAACCATTCTCTAAGATTCCTCAGCCAGGAGATGCGTCTTCTTCCTACGCCTCTTCTTCCTCGGATCCTTCCCTGCATAATAATTTTCAGCAACTCATATTTTTCTCCTCTGGTTATGTGACCCAAATATTCTAGTTTTCCTGTTTTTATACTTTTCATAACTTCTAACTCCTTATTTAAACGTCGTAGCACCTCAACATTGGTAACCTTTTGGACCCACTGAATTTTCAACATTCTCCTGTAACACCACATTTCGAACGCTTCTATCTTCTTTATGTGTTGTTTCTTCAATGTCCAAGCTTCCATTCCATATAGTACGATAGAAAATACGTAACATCTTAGAGCCCTCAATCTGAGAGGCATGTGAAGGTCTTTGTTTGTTAGGATTGTCTTCAATTTTATGAATGCTTGCCTTGCAGTTTCAATTCTTACTTTAATTTCTTTGCTTTGGTCATTCTTGTCATCAATCCAGGTTCCCAGATATTTGTATGCCTCTACTTTTTCTATTTGGGTTTGCTCTATTGTTAATGTTTCATTTCCACGTTCTTTCTGCTCTCGAGAAAATCATAAATTTTGTTTTTTTCTCATTTATTCTAAGTCCATATCCAATGCAATGATCGTTAATTCTATTCACCAATTCTTGCAGCGATTCCAGGGTGTCTGCCATCACAACGGTGTCATCAGCGAATCTTATGTTATTTACTATTCTTCCACCCACAGAGATTCCATCCCTCAGTTCTGTTATGGCGTCTTGAAATATGGCTTCACTATACATGTTGAACAGTAGTGGCGACAGAACACAATCCTGTCTTACCCCTCTCTTTACATCAATATTCTCGGACTTTTGTTCTTCGACCTTTATATTGGCCTTTTGATTCCAATACAGATTGATGATGATTCGCAAATCTCGTCTGTCTATATTTTTGTTTTTCAATAATTCTATTAGTTTTTCATGTCAAATTATATATTTTAGTAGTTAAGTGATTGAAATGAAAAGCTGAAAATAAAATGACATGAGTGTTTTTGATGTAACATAAGTTTTGTTGTCGATGATGGTAAAATATTTTTTTTTTTATTCTCTAACGTGTGTACTTTGCAATCTGTTTTATTCAAAACAATAAGCAACCCAATGACCCAATGAGTTGAGAAATGATATGTATGACGTGTAAATGAGACTGTGTAGTCTTCTACAGAGTGAGAGAGTATGGTTAATTGAACCCCAATCATCTAAGTACACCGGTAACCACTGTCTAGTATTCAAATCCGTATAAAAGTAACTAACTTTTCTAGGATTTGAACCAGGAACCTAAAACCAGGATGCTAAAATGGCATACAAAAAACATATCTGATCTTCTTGAAACAGTTGTTGTAGGTTGGTTCTTCTCGTTGTACAAATTTCTTGAGTCTCTGCCGTGGTGATTACTTGTGGTGTCAGTTTGCCATACCGTTCCACGATCACTTTATGAAAGGATTTTACTACTATTAGTTTTATGTGTACTGTATGTATGAATTTGGAAGTGAAATTGTGTTCCGTTGCTTAAGGATAGGACAAGTGTGGCATATCTTAGAATCGTTTCCGACCGCTGCAATGGCAGTGTGGTTATGTTTTTCCGTGTTTATTTCCTTTCCCACACTGCTCGATTTGTTGTTTGTTTATGATTGTTTATACCCATAAATTACGTTATTAGATTTTTACGATTATTTTTTTAAATGAATATGAAAGTTTATTTCATAATCGACTTCCTTCAAAATAAGTACATCGAAGAATCGCACTGATCTTATGCCAAATGTTTATGGAGTTGTGAATTTCACTCACCACATCTCCTATAAGTTGGCTTACCAGAATTTTTGGACATTCATCCCGGAAATTATTTTTGAAAGGAGCTGTATTTTTTTAAGTAAATAACTTACAAAATATGTTTTGTTTATTTAATAATAATTTTTCCTACTGAAATACATTGATTTCTAAGTAATTGGTTTTATAATAATAATTTTAACAAAAAGTAGGTAAAAAAAAAAAATCTGGTGTGAAACACTCACACAACTTTCTCTTGCCAATGCAAATAATTAACAATATAATGTAACATTAGAAATAAACAAAAAACTAACCTCATTAAACATAACCTAATTTTAATCATGAGTGAAAAACGCAAAATGAAAATCAACCTCAGTTTGGCTTAAAAATACGGAAAATCACTCTTTCACCCTAAACTAGGCTTTGTAGAGAAAAAGCCGCTGAATAAAAGTTGTAGATCTTTTAATTTCCTATAAATTTCATTATAATACACTTAAATCGTAAAATGCATAGACTACTGAGGCCAAAACTTAAAAAAAAATAGATTTTTCACACGTTTTCGTAAGAAGAAAACAGAAAATCTCTAATTACTGCTAAACTAAGCGTTATACAAAAAAATGTTTGAAATAAAAGTTGTAGAATTTTAAATTCTCTACATTGTTTTATTATATAAATTTTTGCGCTATAATACACATTAAAGCCGTAATTTAAAAAAAAAACACTAAGTATTTTTACGTGAAAACAGCCTCACCAAGAATTTCAGCAAACATAGCGCCTATCCTATTTTGTAGAGAATAAAAAATTGAGTAAATGAGGCGATTTTTAGAAAATCGTAGGACCAGTTTATGAGAATCGCAAAAAAGTAAAAAATGACACGAATAAACTACCACTTCCGGTTGACCGATTTTGATGAAAATGTTCGTGACGGGTCCGGTAGTGGTGTGTAGCTTAAGTTTCAAGTTCGTACGATGTTTCGTTCTTGAGATATTCTGTTCACAGACACACACACACACAGACCAATCGCTAAAAACATGTTTGTGTGGGTTCAGGGGGTCTGTTTACGTGTAGATCCGGTGAAAATTCGATTTCTTAAAATCGACATGAAAACTATACGTTCCTTCCGATATATTCATATATAGGCAAGAGAAAGTAATAATATGGGGAAGTAGTTTTGTCTTAATTTACAATATTGTTAAGTTAGATTCTCTCCTGAATAATACCGGGTGATTTTTTAGTCCTGTTACGCAATTGTTAATGTCTGGTAATTTTTTTTCTAAGAAAGGGATATTTTGTTTTGTGACACAAAGTTGGTAGCCCTACTCAACCGGTATAGATACGACAGTTTGAGTTGATTCTCCTTGAGTGTCGTAAAATTTTGTGCTGTTTCCAGTTGTGTTACGAACAGAATGTCTTTTACCCTAGAACAACGGGTTTTCATTCTTGAACAATATTTTGCTACAAAATCGTGTGCGAGTGTAAAAGAATCATTTCAAATTAAATTGTTTGGTGTTCCTCCACTCTATTCTAGTCAATTTCTAGGCTAACTAACTGATTTTTAGAGGCAGGTATTGTTTGCAGCAGAAAACGTAGTGGTCGACCAACTCTCTTGACAGATGACGTTAAGAGAATGTGAAAACAAGATTGCTCAATTTTCCATGGAAAAATTTACAAAAACTTTCCTCGCATGTTGATTTGTCATGTTCGAGTGCTCAGAAAGCTGGTAAAAAATTGAAATTGTATCTGTATCACATACGATTAGTTCTAGAGCATCAGGCTTCAGATTTAAACAAGAGATTGTTTTAGGATAAAAGACATTCTGTTCGTAGCACGACCGGAAATGGTACAAAATTTTACACAGCTCAAGGAGAATCAACTCACACTGCCATATCCATACTGGTTGAGTAGGGCTACCAACTTAGTGTCACAAAACAAAATTTTTTTTTTAGAAAAATATTACCAGACATTAACAATTGTGTAACAGGACTAAAAAATCACTCTGTAGAAGGATATTCTGTATTTAATTGGTGACTAACAACGGATTTATTTAGTGGAAAAATAATTGACAAAAGATTTCTTTCAGTTGTTGTTGTTGTTTAGGTCAACAGCCGAAAGGCTGGTTTGAACCTCTAGAGGTTTTACTAAGTAAAATGAGGAGTGAGGTGGTTTACCATTGCCTTCCTCACTGAGTGGGAAAGTACGCTTATCAGCTTGCCGGGCCCTCTGAAACGCACATATTCTCCACTCTGCAAATGACACCTTCACTTCATTCACCACTGGGTCCAATTGTGTATAATGAAATTCATTACTTTCAGAGAAGATAATTCTGATTAGTGTCTTTTACACCTCTACCTCTTCTGTTCTTAAATGATTCAGTCATTCAACTGGCTGACCATGTGATAAGAAACAGAACTATTTATTTTAGCCCTGCAACGAACAGATTGAGTGTAAATAATTTGACACTCCACCCGTCTGTTAGGGGCAGTTCTTTCAGTTAGTGTAAGCTATTAATAAAATTATGTGGCTGCATAGACTAACAGTGATATTAGGTAGTAACCTTCTGGTTAAGTAGCCTATTCGTATGTTTGTTCTTTCTTAATACAAGTGAACATTTAATTGTTTTTAAGTCATGGGAAATAGTTACTTGTTTTATGTGCGAATTAAAGAAACTAGATAGGTTGTAACTATAGGGTGTTACATAAAAAATGTCTATTTTATTACTTTCTATTGCTATTGCGTAGTCTATGGAATATAGGAAGGATAATTGTGTTTTAATGTCGATTTTCTAAATCGATTGTTTTACTTTCTCTTGCCTATATGAATATATAGGAAGGAAAGTATTGTTTTATGTCGATTTTAAGAAATCAAGTTTTCACCGGATCTACACATTTTCAGACCCCCTAACCCAAAAAAGACGTTTTTTGCGCTTGGTCTGTGTGTGTGAACAGAATATCTCAAGAACGGAATATCGCACGAACTTGAAACTTGAAACTTAAGTTACATACCACTAGAGGACCCGACACGATTACATTTTCATCAAAATCGGTCAACTGGAAGTAGTAGTTAAGACGTGTAGTTTTTTACTTTTTTGCGATTTTTTTAAAATTTGGTCCTACGATTTTTTAAAAAAATCCCCTGGTTTATTCAATTTCTTATTCTCTTCAAGATAAGTTAGGTGCCATGTTTGCTGAAATTCTTGTTGAGGCTGTTTTCACGTAAAACAATTGTTTTTTTAAGACTGAGGCTTTAATATGCATTTTAGTGCAAAAATTTATATAATAAAAGTTGTAAACAATTTAAAACCCTACAACTTTTATTTCAAACATTTATTTGTATAATGCTTGGTTTAGCGGTAATTAGCGATTTTCTGTTTGTTTCTTACAAAAACGTGTGAAAAATCTTTTTTAAAATTTCGGCCTTAGTAGGCACGTTACGACAAAAATGTATATAATAAAATTTATTGGAAAGTAAAAGATCTACATGTTTTGTTTAGAGCATTTTCTCTGAAGAGCCTGGTTTAGCGTGAAAGAGTGATTTTCCATATTTTAAAGCCAAACTGAGGTTGAATTTCATTTTACGTTTTTAACTCATGATTAAAATAAAGTTATGTTTTTTGTTTATTTCTAATGTTAGGTTATATTGGTCATTATTTTCACTGGCAAGAGAAAGTTGTGGGAGTTTTTTACACCAGATTTTTTCTAGTTATTGGTTTTTTTTTTTTTTTTTTTTTTTTGTTTAACGTCCGACTGTTCTGCAATTACTGCTAATGCAGACGGTGATGGATGAAATGATGTTTTGTAACGTATGAAAATATGCCGTGCCTGAATGGGATTCGAACCCAAGACCGCATGATGAAAGGCGAGCACGTTACCAACTGCGCCAATGCGGCCGGCAATTATTGGTTATTGGTTATTGGTCTCTGGTGGTAGTCACACTGCTAGGTCTTACGCGTACTATTGCAGTACAGGTATCAGACGAACTAATGTCCCATAGCCGAACGAGTGAGAGGGAGATATATGGCATAACTACGCATGCGCTCAAACGTCTTTACCGCGTTATAATCCAAATCTGAAAACATACTACAGTCGTTATCTTGGTTGTTAGTTTACTGCATGCTTAAACGCTTACTCACAACAATGAGTAAAATTATACGACAATGTTATTGGAACGGCGCGTATGGGTTGTGCGAGTGAGAGCGTTATGCATTCTCTCACTCCCACGGCTAGGGGACTTCCACTCATCTGAATACTGTACTTATGAAGAATACGACTCATCTGTTGCTCGTATTAAAAATCAGGTGTGAAACACTCACACAAGTTTCTCTTGCCAATGCAAATAATTAACAATAAACCTAACATTAGTAATAAAACATTAGAAATAAACACACAAACTAACCTCAAAAAACATTAGTGAAATACACAAAATTAAAATCGACCTCAGTTTGGCTTAAAAATACGGAAAATCACTCTTTCACGCTAAACTAGGCTCTGTAGAGAAAAATGTTCTAAATAAAAGTTGCAGATCTTTTAATTTTCTATAATTTCAATTATATACACTTTTATTATAAAATGCATACTAAGGCCGAAATCTTAAAAAAATCGATTTTTCTCACGTTTTCGTGAGAAAAAAACAGAAAATCGCTAATTACCGCTAAACTAAGCGTTATACAAAAAAATGTTTGAAACAGAAGTTGTAGGTTTTTAAATTCTCTACAACTTTTATTATATAAGTTTTTGCGCTGAAGTTTATATTAAAGCCGTAATCTTAAAAAAACAACGTTTTTACGTGAAAACAGCCTCACCGAGAATTTCAGCAAACATGGCGCCTACCCTATCTTGTAGAGAATAAAAAATTGAGTAAAATAGGCGATTTTAAAAAAAATCGTAGGACCAGTTTTTGAGAAAATCGCAAAAAACTGAAAAATTATACGAATAAACTACTACTTTCGGTTGACCGATTTTGATGAAAATGTTCGTGTCGGGTCCGGTAGTGGTATATAACTTAAATTTCAAGTTTGAAGTTCGTACGATGTTCCGTTCTTGAGATATTTTGTATACACACACACACAGACCAATCGCTAAAAACATGTTTTTTGGGTTCAGGGGGTCTGAAAACGTATAGATCCGGTGAAAACTCGATATCTTAAAATCGACATGAAAACAATACTTTCCTTTCTATATATTCATATAGGCAAGAGAAAGTAAAAATAAGAGAGGGATTGTGTTTTTTGTAGCCATCTCTACTGCTAATGACAGCCCAATTGCAATAACTAGATTGTCCTCCATTACTCAAATCACAATTCAACTGAAACGGAACCTGATATGAGAATTGAAGTGACCGTGTAAAAGGACCATAATATTAGTATTTGTTTTCATTTTGATATTTAGGTGTTTAATTTTGTTTTTTTTGTTTTAGGTAAAAAAATTGATTGTGACCACTTGAAAAGATTTTGGAGTTCATCGGTTAACATTTTTGGTATGATGTTTATTTTTTCATGAGCTTATAATGAGGTTATTATTTTTCTTTGCAAAATTACACAAAAAATACCATTTTTTAAAAAAAATTCCTAATATGTGTCAGTTGCAATCTGTTAAATTCAGAACAATAAGCAACCCCATGACCCAATGAGATAAGGATGATATGTATGACGTGTAAATGAGACTGTACAATGAGTCTTGTACAGACTCAGGTCGACCATTCTTGAGAGAGTATGGTTATTTGAACCCCAACCATCAAAGTACACCTGGTTAATATTTAATTAATGTTTTATTTGTGTGTGAATGTGTTGAGTTGTGTGTGAATGGGCGCTGGCTACTGCCATGCGCGTAGCTAGTTCGAGTGCGTGGACCAGTGCGCAGGTGAGTGAGTGTGTGCTGAACGGTGATACAGTCCGCTTGTGTTCGTGTGTGTTGAATAAAACGTGTTCAAATTTCATACATTGAATCCTTTATTTTGTGTATTTATTCAACACTCAATCAATTAACCATTTTTTGGTTACTCCGACCGGATCCAAACTGTGGTAAATAACAAATTTATTACAAAAAACACCCACGACCACTGTCTAGTATTCAAATCCGTGTAAAAGTAACTACCTTTAGTAGGATTTGAACCAGGAACCTTCGTCTCCGAAAATTAGCTGTTAAACAGCTGATTTTGGCGACGACTTTACCTCTAGACCAACCCCCCCCCCTCCGGTGGGGTATAAATACCATACGCACTCTCTGAATTGTAAATCGATTATTTCTTTTTAATTTTTGATTTTCCCAAAATGAATTAATATTTCATTCATTAATTAAAATTTTCTTCTTTTTTTCTTCTACTCCTTCAGATTACTGACAGTTTTCTTTCTCTGTTTCACTAGGGAACCAAGTTCGAACATTTTTGTCAAAATCGGTTAACTGGAAGTAATAATTTATTCGTGCGATTATTCACTTTTTTGCGATTTTAAAAATAAACGGCTCTCGCGATTTTATTAAAAATCGCCATGTATACTAAATTTTTTATGCTGTATAAGTTAGCGTAAGCACTGGTGCTGAAATTCTTGGGGCTATGCTGTCGTAGAATTTTTTTTGGGGGTTTCAAGGTTGCGGCCTTAATATACATTTTTTTTGTAATCCCTAATGTGTGTACGTTGCAATACGAGTATGTTCAATTGAGAACAAAAAGCAACCCCATCACCCAATCAGATGAGGATGATGTGTATGACGTGTAAATGAGGTGACTCGTTTAAATGAAAGACCCAGGCCGACCATTCCTGAGAGAGTATGGTTAATTGAACCCCAACCATCAAAGTGCACCCACAACCACTGTCTAGCATTCAAATCCGTATAAAAGTAACTACCTTTACTAGGGTTTCAACCAGGAACCTTCGTCTCTGAAAATCAGCTGTTAAACAGCTGATTTTGGCGACGACTTTACCTCTAGACCAACCCGGTGGCTATAATATGCATTTTAGAGCAAAAGTGTATTAATTAAACTCGTACAAAATTGGAAAACCTGTAAATTTTGTTTTAAACATTTTAATCTGCCACAGTTAAATCACAGCTTAAAATTCACAGCTTAAATCAACCAAGAAGGAAAATGGTCCCTTCAAGATGGTAGTTTCTATATTGTACCAAACAAGGAAGTATATGAAACAATTGAGCCTTTAACCAGTATCATCAGGAAAAAAAGGATATCCTTCCTGGGACATATATTGAGAATGGAGGATACAAGATTACTAAGAAGGATGACTGAGTTTTTCTGGCAAAAGAAGATGACACCAAACTGGATAAAGGAAGTCAAAAAGGATATAGAGGAACTAAACATCACAATAGCTGACCTCAAAACTAAGTCAGGGAGCTACAGGACATACAAACAGCGATCGGTTAAATTTAGGGAACAAATGAGGGTCAGGAAAGCCATGGTGATTTCGGACGCTGAGAGACTGAGAAGATCCGAAACATTGAAGAATTATTGGCGAAGAAGAGGAGAAGTACGGGAGCGACAACTGCGGGGGCGTTTTGGTGGAACATCTGAAAGAGCTAGACGTTGAAAGATTGAACTTAAGTGGTCCTTTGTGGCCGTAAAATAAAAAAAAAAAAAAAAAAAGTAGTTTTAGTTATTGAAAAAAGAAGTTTTTTCTCTATTAATACAATTGTACATAATCTAAGGTAATGTTTAAATTTTTTTTTTTTTTAATATAAATTTAATGGTATTTATCATTTATTTTAATGCTTTTAACAAAAATGTTTAATGTATTTCTTGTACCCCTTTTTAGATTTTGTAATAGTATTATGTTTAACTAAATAAAACAAATAAATAAATAGTTCTGTTTCTTATCACATGGTCAGCCAATTAAATGACTGAACCATTTAAGAACAGAAGAGGTAGAGGTGTACTGTGACACTAATCAGAGTTATCTCCTCTGAAAGTAATGAATTTCATTACACAGCCCGACCCCTGTGGTGAATAAAGTGAATGTGTCATTTGCAGAGTGGAAAATGTGTGCTTTTCAGAGGGCCCGGCTTGCTGATAAGCGTACTTTTCCACCCAGTGAGTTGTGGCAATGGTAAACCACCTCACTCCTTGTTTTACTTAGTAAAACCTCTACAGGTTTAAACCAGCCATAATTCAGGCTGATGATCTAAACAACACAAAAGTAAAGTAATCTTTTAGTAACACCCTATATCCATCAACATGTCGTGTTGAAGAGTAATCCCGTAAAACCACAAACGAGATAAATGAAATAATAGCAGCCCACTCACTAGACTTCTCGTTTACCACAAATCTTTTAACTGAATAACTCTTCATTTTTATAGCCTACTAGGCTAGAGTAGGCTAAATACCGTATACTTAAATAAACATTATTTTATTTCTAATGTAGCTCCATGGAAAAAGTGAGAGGGAGAGATAGATTGATATATATATATATATATATATATATATATAGAGAGAGAGAGAGAGAGAGAGAGAGAGTGAGAGTGAGTGTGGTGGTGAGGGAGGGGAGAGACAGAGAGAGATTGATAGGTAAATAGAAATAGACGAGCCTATCTCTTTATTATTTACCTACTTATAAGTGTCACTCAACGTTTCAAACTGGGACCTCTACTTTTCATTATTATTATTATTGTAACAGTAGTAATAATGATATCTAACTCTGTTCATTTGTTTTCGCGTACAATAAAATAACTATTTGTTGTTCGTCTTATAAAAGTATTAAAAAAAATCTGGTATGAAATACTCACACGACTTTCTTTTGCCAATGTAGATAATGAACCATATAATCTATGGATAATCATGAGTCTACTTTTTGCTTTTTCTTACCTATATGAATATATAAAAAGGAAAGTATTGTTTTCTTGTCAATTTTAACAAATCGAGTTTTCACCGGATCTACATGTTTTCTGACCCCGTGAACCCAAAAAACATGTTTTTAGCGATTGGTCTGTGTGTGAACAGAATATCTCAAGAACGGAACATCGTACGAACTTGAAACTTGAAACTTAAGTTACGTACCACTACCGGACCCGACACGAACATTTTCATCAAAATCGGTCAACCAGAAGTGGTAGTTTATTCGTGTAATTTTTCACTTTTTTGCGATTTTCTCATAAACTGGTCCTACGATTTTTTTTAAATCGCCTCATTTACTTAATTTTTTATGCTTCACAAGATAGGGTAGGTCCTATGTTTACTGAAATTCTCGGTGAGGCTGTTTTCACGTAAAGAAATTGGTTTTTTAAGATTGCGGCTTTAATATGCAATTTAACGCAAAAATGTAGCCTATACAATTAAAGTCGTAGAGAATTTAAAATCCTACAACTATCATTTCAAACATTTATTTTTGTACAACGGTTAGTTTAGCGGTAATTAGCGATTTTCTGTTTTCTTTCTCACGAAAACGTGTGAAAAATCGATTTCTTTAAGATTTCGGCGTTAGTATGCATTTATGACAAAATTGTATACAATCAAATTTATAGGAAATTAAAAGATCTACAACTTTTATTTGAAGAGCTTTTCTCTACAGAGCCTGGTTTAGCGTGAAAAAGTGATTTTCCGTATTTTTAAGCCAAACTGAGGTTGATTTTCATTTTGCGTCTTTCCCTCATGATTAAAATTAGGTTATGTTTATTGAGGTTAGTATCTTGTTTTTTCTAATGTTTTATTACTAATGTTAGGTTTATTGTTCTGCCCATAACGGACAGGTGGAGTGTCAAATTTTTTACACTCAATCTGTTCGTTGCAGGGCTAAAATAAATAGTTCCGTTTCTTATCATATGGTCAGTCAATTAAATGACTGAATCATTTAAGAACAGAAGAGGTATAGGTGTAAAAGACACTAATCAGAGTTATCTTCTCTGAAAGTAATGAATTTCATTGTACAGCCAGACCCTGTGGTGAATGAAGTGAAGTTGTCATTTACAGAGTGGAAAATATGTGCTTTTCAGAAGGCCCGGCATGCTGATAAGCGTACTTTTCCACTCAGTGAGGAAGGCAATGGTAAACCACCTCACTCCTCGTTTTACTTGGTAAAACTTCTAGAGGTTCAAACCAGCCTTTCGGCTGTTGACCTAAACAACAACAGGTTTATTGTTAATTATTTACATTGGCAAAAGAATGTTGTGTGAGTGTTTCACACCAGATTTTTTGACGTAATTTCAGGTATTTTTTCTCTCCTGATAATTTTACTTAGTGGAGATAAGAAGGTTCCTTTTTCTTTGGATTGTCGCATAAGTATACACAAAGTTAAGCCGTTGTTAGTTTGCTCCTCCTCCTCCTTCTGTCAACAAACAAAAGCCACCTACTACAGGGTGCACGCTAGAGTCTGCCACTTTACGGATATCGTATTCCTATTAAGTTAACTATTTTTTAAATTATAAGCACTTAAAGTACTAAAAACATCAGTCATGATATATGATGTAGGCCTAACAATTTCATTTATAAAAATACTTTTAAAAGTATTTTTTATTTAATTACTTTTGAAAGTATTTAGTTGTTACTTTTTAATCAGCGTGTACACATTTTTATACAGGGTGTTTGGAAAAGAACTCCCTAGTTTTAAGTAAAAATTTATGGGTGAAATTAATTACTGGTTGACACTTGGTTGACTGAGTATGTCTTTCCCCAAATAGACGATATCGAGGCAGAAAAAAGGCTAGTGTTTTTCCAACAAGATGGCGCCCCACCTCATTGCAGTAACGAAGTGCGCGCGGCTCTTGATACTCACTTTCCGGGAAGGTGGATAGGCAGGTCTGGCCCAATCGCTTGGCCACCACGAAGCCCAGACTTAACCCCACTGGATTTTTTTATTTTGGGGCTACATAAAAAAGTTTGTGTATGGTGAAAAGATCCGAAACATCAAACATTTACGGGAAAGAATTGTCGCGGCGGTTGGGACAGTTACACCTGTTATGTTGCTGAATACGTGGAGAGAGGTGGAATATCGTCTCGACGTGTGCAGAGCTACAAATGGATCCCATGTTGAAGTCTACTAACATTAAACAAAACTTGAAGGTATACTCTTTAATTGTATGTACACGTTGATAAAGTTTTTAATTAATTTCACCCATAAATTTTTACTTAAAACTAGGGTGTTCTTTTCTAAACACTCTGTATAATGCGCATGCTCAGTGACGTCATTGTTTGTTTACATTAGGAGCAAACTAAGAGAGGCTGGAGTGTTGATTAGTTAATTGGTTTTATTGGTGAGGGAGAATGTGAATGGATGTTTGCGTGCGAAAACCACTTATGATGGATTAGAAACGGTTTAGTCGGAGTGTGTGAATCATTTGGTAAAATAGACAAATGGGATGAATTGATGGGCTTCCAGTTGTTCAACTAGTTCTCAGTGAAATTACAAGAAAGAATAAAAAAATAATAATTGATTTGTAGTTTTACCTACTCTGCTCTTATTTAGGTCGTCTTTCCATTATTCACTCTCATTTGCCAACGCATTCATTTATTCATTCATTATCCGACTTCTTTCTCGTTCATTCAATTCTTCATCCATTCACGGCAAATCGAACTTACTTCCTCGCGAATATAATATAGTCATAGTCTACCCCGGTATACGAACCACTTTTTTTTACTTTCTCTTGCCTATATGAATCTACCTATAGAAAGGAAAGTGTTGTTTTCATGTCAATTTTAAGAAATCGAGTTTTCACCGGATCTACACGTTTTCAGACCCCCTGAAACCAACAAAACATGTTTTTAGCGATTGATCTGTGTGTGTGTGTGTGTGTGTGTGTGTGTGTGCGCGCGCATGCGTGCGTGTGTGTGTGTGTGAAAGAATATCTTAAGAACGGAACAACGTACAAACTTGAAACTTAAGTTTCATACCATTACCGGACCCGACACGAACATTTTCATCAAAATCGGTCAACCGGAAGTAGTAGTTTATTTTTGTAATTTTTCACTTTTTTGCGATTTTCTTAACAACTGGTCCTACGATTTTTTTTTTAAATCGCCTGGTTTACTCAATTTTTCATTCTCTACAAGATGAGGTAGACGCCATGTTTGCTGAAATTCTCGGTGACGCAGTTTTCACGTAAAAACTTTGTTTTTTCAAGATCGCGGCTTTAATATGCATTTTAGCGCAGAAATTTATGTAATAAAAGTTGTAGAGAATTTAAAATTCTACAACTTTAATTCGAACATTGTTTTGTATAATGTCTAGTTTAGCGATTTTCTGGTTTTTTCACGAAAACGTGCGAAAAATCGATTTTTTAAAGATTTCGGCCGTAGTATTCATTTTATGACAAAAGTGTTTATAATCAAATTTATAGAAAATTAAAAGACCTACAACTTTTATTTAAATCATTTTTCTCTACAGAGAGTAGTTTACTGTGAAAGAGTGATTTTCCGTAATTTTAAGCCAAACTGAGGTTGATTTTCATTTTGCGTCTTTCATATATGGTTATATGATAGGTTTCATATAGGTTATGTTTATTGAGGTTAGTTTTTTATTTATTTCTAATGTTTTATTACTATTGTTAGGTTTATAGTTAATTATTTGCATTGGCAAGAAAAAGTCGTGTGAGTGTTTCACACCAGGTATTTTTTTTAAAGGCGAAAACCAGGGCGGTTATCATTGCCTGTTAATTTACACAAGGGTGTAAAGGGCCCAAGTGTCGGACGCACTTTTCTTCTTATAACATTAAAACCTTGTTGTTGTAGTTTAGGTCATCAGCCAAAAGGCTGGTTTGAACCTGTAGAGGTTTTACTAAGTAAAACGAGGAGTAAGGTGGTTTACCATGCCACAACTCACTCAGTGGAAAAGTACACTTATCAGCATGCCAGGCCCTCTGAAAAGCATATATTTTCCACTCTTTAAATGACACTTTCACTTCATTCACCACAGGGTCCAACTGTATAATGAAATTCATAACTTTCAGAGGAGGTAACTGTGATTAGTGTCACAGTACACCTCTACCTCTTTTCTTCTTAAATGATTCAGTCATTTAATTGGCTGACCATGTGATAAGAAACACAACTATTTATTTTAGCCCTGCAACTAACAGATTGAGTGTAAATAATTTGACACTCCATCTGTCTGTTATGAGCAAATTAAAACCTTACTAATTAGAAATATGATAAATAAAATAAAATAAGTATCATATCATTTTATATGTATCATAAATGTAATAAACAAAATATCTCAAGAACGGAACATCGTACGAACTTGAAACTTGAAACTTAAGTTACATACCACTACCGGACCGACACGACCATTTTCATCAAAATCGTTCAACCAAAAGTAGTAGTAGTTTATTCGTATAATTTTTTACTTTTTTGCGATTTTCTCAAAAACTGGTCCTACGATTTTTTTTTAATCGCCTCATTTACTTAATTTTTTATGCTCTACAAGATAAGATAAGCGCCATGTTTCCTGAAATTCTTGATGATGCTGTTTTCACGTAAAAAAAATTGTTTTTTTAAGATTACGGCGTTATTATGCATTTTACCGCAAAAATTAATATAATAAAAGTTGTAGAGAATTTAAAATTCTACAACTTTTATTTTAAACAATTTTTTGTATAACGCTTAGTTTAGCGAAAATTTATATTTTTCTATAAATTTATTAACTTGTTTAGGCGTACTACTATGTATGTTAGCAGGAAATTATTTAAATTAAATTAGAGTTTAAGTGTTAAAGAAAAGATTTCTTAATAAAATATGCAAAACGTTATCTTTGTTAATTAAATCGTGAGAAAGCAATAAACGAATTAAAATTGTAATTCATTAATATAATAAAAATGTGAGTTGATGTGGTAGTGAAATTGAAACAAAAACTAACCTCTTCAAGTTGTTCTACAACTAGTTGTAAGTATTTAAGTTATAGCCTGCGTATTGCATGTAGTGACAGTATTAGGGCTATCTAGTACGTATTTAGGTCGCGCGCTTCTGTCTTCCAAGTTGCTAGCTACTCAATTCATGGGACAACTCACACACACACACACACACACACACACACACACACACACACACTCTCAAATACGTATTACTTTCTCCCTGACTAAGTATGTACCGACTTATGTAGTAGTACCGAGTGAAAAAGTGTTGTGATCACAACACTTTTTACTTTCTCTTGCCTATATGAATACTGTCAAAACTGACAAAATTGTTTGAACAAAAATCTACTTATGCAGGGAGAAAATTCATGAATAAATTACCCCAATTTTTAAAATGTTGTGAGGATTTGAATTCCTTCAAAAAAAAATCTGAAAAATTAGTTGATCGGTGAAACTTTTTATAGCGTACAAGAATTTTTTTGTTGATAGTAGTTATACATTGTGTGATTCTTATATGTATTTCAGGTGTTATATCTGACGACATGTCCTATACACCTCCTGGAGTCTCCAGGGCGCAAAAAAAAAACCGATTTATGTAGTAGTACCGAGGGAAAAATTGTTGTGATCACAACACTTTTTACTTTCTCTTGCCTATATGAATACTGTATATTGGAAGGAAAGTGTTGTTTTCATGTCGATTTTTCAAAATTGAGTTTTAACCGGATGTAGGCCTTTGCGTTTTCAGATCCGTTTTTTTCTTTTTTTTAATCTGAGGTGGGGAGAAAAACTCATGTTCACTCCGTCACGGTGGAGGAAGTAGTGTTGGACTCAATTGGGGCGTCCTCGTCCAGCCCCAAGGAGGCCGCAACCGCCTACCAACCAAAAACCCACCGCCTGGCCACTTGATCCAGCATCAGCAAACAACCCTCCAAGTTGTTTGCTACTCTATTCATGGGACAAGACACGACACACTCTCAAATACGTATTACTTTCTCCCTGACTAAATATGTACCGACTTATGTAGTAGTACCGAGAGAAAAAGTGTTGTGATCACTACACTTTTTACTTTCTATTGCCTATATGAATACTGTACAGCAGGGGTTCTCAAACTGTGGGGCGCGACCCCCAAGGGGGACGCAAAGGATAAATAGGGGGCGCGAGAAAGTTAGAAAAATAAAAAAACTGTATTAATAACACAGAAAAAAATGATAAAAAACTTATTCATTTGCTTTGTTGGTTTTAATTTCTAACTCTTAACATGAGGGGGCGCGAGCCTAGAATAGATCAAGGTTGAGGGTCTTGGCCTAAAAAGTTTGAGAACCCCTGCTGTACAGTATTCAGATGAACTGCAGTCCCCTAGCCGTGGGAGTGAGAGAATGCATAACGCTCTCACTCGCACAACCCATACGCGCCGTTCCAATAACATTGTCTTTAATTTTACTTATTGTTGTGAGCAAGCGTTTATGCATGGAGTAAACTAACAAGCAAGAAAACGACTGTAGTATGTTTTCAGATTTGGATTATAACGGTAAAGACCTTTGAGCGCATGCGTAGTTATGCCACATTATCCCCATCTCACTAGCTCGGCTATGAGACATTAGTTCGTCTGATACCAATATATTGGAAGGAAAGCGTTGTTTTCATGTCGATTTTCCAAAATTGACTTTTAACCGGATATAGGCCTTCGCGTTTTCAGATCCCTTTTTTTCTTTTTTACTTTCTCTTGCCTATATGAATTGCCTATAGGAAGGAAAGTATTGTTTTCATATCGATTTTTCGAAATCGAGTTTTCACCGGATCTATACGTTTTCAGACCCCCTGAACCCAAAAAACATGTTTTTAGCGATTGGTCTGTGTGTGTGTGTGTGTGTGTGTGTGTGTGTGTGCGTGCGTGCGTGCGTGCGTGCGTGTGTGTGTGTGTGTGTGTGTGTGTGTGTGTGTTGTGAACAGAATATCTCAAGAACGGAACATCGTACGAACTTGAAACTTGAAACTTAAGTTACGTACCACTACCGGACTCGACACGAACATTTTCATCAAAATCGGTCCACCGGAAGTGGTAGTTTATTCGTGTAATTTTTCACTTTTTTGCGATTTTCTCAAAAACTGGTCCTACGATTTTTTTTGAAATCGCCTCATTTACTCAATTTTTTATTCTCTACAAGATAGGGTAGGCGTCATGTTTGCTGAAATTCTGGGTGAGGCTGTTTTCACGTAAAAACCTTTTCTTTTTAAGATTACAGCTTTAATATGCATTTGAGCGCAAAACTTTATATAATAAAAGTTGTAGAGAATTGAAAATTCTACAACTTTTATTTCAAAGAAGTTTTTGTATAACGCTTAGTTTAGCGGTAATTTGCGATTTTCTGTTTTTTTCTCACGAAAATGTGTGAAAAATTGATTTTTTTAAGATTTCGGCCTTAGTATGCATTTTACGACAAAAGTGTATATAATTTAATTTATAGAAAATTAAAAGATCTACAACTTTTATTTAAAGCATTTTTCTCTACAGATCCTAGTTTAGCGTGAAAGTGTGATTTTCCGTTTTTTTAAGCCAAATTGAGTTCGATTTTCATTTCGCGTCATTCACTCATGATTAAAATAAGGTTATGTTTTTGAGGTTAGTTTTTTGTTTATTTCTAATATTTTATTATTAATGTTAGGTTTATTGTTAATTATTTGCATTGGCAAGAGAAAGTTGTGTGAGTGTTTCACACCAGATTTTTCTTTTATCCGAGAAAAACTCGTGTTCACTCCTCTGCGATGGGGGAAGTAATTAGTGTTGGGCTCGATTGATGCGTCCTCGTCCAGCTCCAAGGAAGCCGCAACCGCCTACTAACCGAAAACCCGCCGCCTGGCCACTTGATCCGGCATCAGCAAAGAACCCTCCACCTCCCTCGGAACATTTTATATATAATACTACAAGGGAAATGTCGGCTTAAAAAAGAAAATTTTATTTAAAAATTTCAGATCCCTTGAACCCCAAAAAAATGTTTTTACTATTGGTCTGTGTGTGCGCGTGGGTGTGTGTGTGTGTGTAAACAAAATATCTCAAGAACAAAACATCGTGTGAAGTTGAAACTTAAAACTGAAGTTAGGTACCACTAGAGGACCCTACACGAACGTTTTCATCAAAATCGGTCGACCGGAAGTAGTAGTTTATTCGTGTAATTTTTTACTTTTTTTGCGATTTTCTCAAAAACTGCTCCGACGATATTTCCCCTCATTTATTATATTTTTATGGTCTACAAGATAGGGTAGGCCCCATGTCTGCTGAAATTCTTGGGAAGTCTGTTCTCTTTTAGAAAAAATGGGTTTTTTAAGATTGCGGCCTTAATATGCATTTTAGGGCAAACGTGTATAACATTTATATATTATTTTTTTTTAACTTCCTACTGTTCTGCAAATTGCTGCTAATGCAGACGGTGAATAATGAAATGATTTTTTTTTTGTAACGTATGAAAATATGCCGTGCCTGAATGGGATTCGAACCCAAGACCGCATGATGAGAGGCGAGCACAATATTTATATAAGCCGGCCGCATTGGCGTAGTTGGTAAAGTGCTCGCCTCTCATCATGCGGTCTTGGGTTCGAATCCCATTCAGGCTCGGCATATTTTCATACATTACAAAAAATCATTTCATCATTCACCGTCTGCATTAGCAGTAATTGCAGAACAGTCGGACGTTAAACCAAAAAAAGAAGTGTTTAATCAAATTTATAGGAAATTAAACGATGTAGCCTACAACTTTTACTGTAAGAATTTGTTTTTATAGAGCCTCGTTTAGTGTGAAAGCGTGATTTTCCGTATTTTTAAGCCAAACAAAAGAGTTGGTTTTCATTTTGCATTATTCACTCAAACCTAAAATTATTTTTGTGTATTTCCAATGTTTTATTACTAATGCTAGGTTATATTGCTCATTATTTGCATTGGCAAGAGAAAGTCGTGTGAGTGTTTCGCACTAGATTTTTCAACTAAGGTTTGCCCCTCTTTCCATTTTTAGAGCCAATTGTGATTTAGAGGAGGTTGAGTTTTACTGTAAGAATTTTTCTTTGTAGAGCCTCATTTAGCGTGAAAGCGTAATTTTCTGTATTATTAAGCCAAACAAAAGGGTTGGTTTTTCATTTTGCATCATTCACTCAAACCTAAAATTTCTTTTGTTTGTTTCCAATGTTTTGTTACTAATGCTAGGTTATATTGTTCATTATTTGCATTGGCAAGAGTGTTTCACACTACCTTTTTGAGATGTACTCGGCGACGATAGCCATGTTTTCGACTTAACGTTAAGATTTCTTAGACCCATTAGTGTATATAACAGTGTCTGATAGGGAAATAGCAATATTTGTTCAATTTTGTATGTGTATTTGTTTGTTTTTACTTTCTCTTGCCTATATGAATTAGGAAGGAAAGTATTGTTTTCATGTCGATTTTTCGAAATCGAGTTTTCACCGGATCTATACGTTTTCAGACCCCCTGAACCCAAAAAACATGTTTTTAGCGATTGGTCTGTGTGTGTGTGTGTGTGTGTGTGTGTGTGTGTGTGTGTGTGTGTGTGTGTGTGTGTGTGTGTGTGTGTGTGCGTACGTGTGTGTCTGTGTCTGTGTGTGAACAGAATATCTCAAGAACGGAACATCGTACGAACTTGAAACTTAAAACTTAAGTTACATACCACTACCGGACCCGACACGAACATTTTCATCAAAATCGTTCAACCGGAAGTAGTAGTTTATTTGTATAATTTTTCACTTTTTTGCGATTTTCTCAAAAACTGGTCCTACGATTTTTTTAAAAATCGCCTGGTTTACTACATTTTTTATGCTCTACAAGATAGGGTAGGCGCCATGTTTGCTGAAATTCTGCGTGAGGCTGTTTTTACGTAAAAACATTTTCTTTTTAAGATTGCGTCTTTAATATGCATTTTAGCGCAAAACGTTATATAACAAAAGTTGTAGAGAATTTAAAATTCTACAACTTTTATTTCAAACATTTTTTTGTATAACGCTTAGTTTAGCGGTAATTTGCAATTTTCTGTTTTTTTCTCACGAAAACGTGAGAAAAATTGATTTTTTAAACATTTCGGCCTTAGTATGCATTTTGCGTCATTCACTCATGATTAAAATAAGGTTATGTTTTTGAGGTTAGTTTTTGTTTATTTCTAATATTTTATTAATAATGTTAGGTTTATTATTAATTATTTGCATTGGCAAGAGAAAGTTGTGTGAGTGTTTCACACCAGATTTTTTATTTTCGTGGCCCCTTTACAGCCTTTTGTTTACCCATCAGGTCTGTGATATTATTACCTTTTAATGGAAATTATATTTTGTTTGCTGTGACACTAATTTGTAAGATTTTTATTTGATAAGTTGTTGTAAATGTTATTTATTCCGTCTGTGATATTAGGTTTAAGTTTATGTTCGTATGTTTATTCTATAAGTTTTTAATAACTTTTTTCTTATTATTATTCTAATTTTCTGTGATATTTCTAGTTTGTAAGACTTTTAGTTTATAATAAGAAAAGTACGTTCTACACGTTGGGCCCTACACCCGTGTGTAGAGGAACGGGCGATGATAACCGTCCTGGTTTTTGGCCCAAAAAAAAACTACATATTTTCCAACTAAGCTTTGCCCCTCCCTCCATTTTTAGAGCCAATTGTGATTTAGAAGAGGTTGAGAATAAAATGAGTGATGATGAGTCACTGACCGAGTGAGTGAGGACGTTTAGATATAGTGGGTACAATCGGGAATGAGACCAGTTACAAGTAATAAATTTCTATTTTCGTTTAAGATACGAGTAAATAGCGAAATGTTTTCTCCGTTTCAAGGTCAACGCATGGAGTAGTTTAGTGTGCAGTTTAGTAAGTGAATAATAATAGAAAATCAAATGAAATTAAATAAAAAAGTGGTATTTACCAAAAATGGTTCGGTAGGCTTCCACTGTTAATACAACTACCTACTAGGTATGTACTTTTCTTTAGTGCTAGTCTATTGTTTTAGTCGGCCGATTAATATTCACATCTCTCTCTCTCTCTCTCTCTCTCTCTCTCTCTCTCTCTCTCTCTCTCTCTCTCTCTCCATATTTTCCTCCTTTCTATCTTTTATTTATCTAATTTATCAGGCATATTATTTCAATCGTCTCTCTAGATCACTTACAAATATTTTTAATTTCTTTTCTTCGTTTTATAAGAATTTTTTTATACTTTCTCGCATTTTATCGCGTAGAACGAGAAATTATTGAGATCTGAATGAATTTTATTCAGCTGTTTCGTCCCAAGAGATTTACAACAAAGAATAGGATATGTCAAAAACTTTTACGTTAATTAATATTTCAATCACATATTGACCTATTAATAGAAATTTATTATTTATTTACTTATTAAACGCTTTTATTTAGCTTACTCTTGGATCCATCAAATCTTGCAACTTAAAATTTTAATACTTCTACCGTATCAATATGAATCAAACTTTGCACACTTGTTTATCTTCGATGACAATACGCTGTGGAGGTGTTTGTAAAAAAAAAATTCAAAAAATTACAAAAAAATTTTTTAAGAAACGCTTTTATTTAACAATTACTTAAAAAAATTAACTAAAAAGAAAAAATAAAAAAAATTTACGAAAAAAAATTTACAAAAAAATCACAGAAAAAAAAATTACAAAAAAAATCAAAAAAAAAATTAAAAAAATTTTTTTTAAGAAACCCTTTTATTTAACAATTAATCAAAAGAAAAATGAACTAAAAAGAAAAAAAGAAAAAATTTTACAAAAAAAAACAATCACAGACATTACAGTTAAAATAAAAGCGTGGCGCATTAATATATATAATATTTATTCTAAAATATTCGTTGTAATATTATATTCGTTGTAATAAAATATTCGTTGTAATATTTATTGTAAAATATTCGTTGTAATATTATATTCGTTGTAATAAAATATTCGTTGTAATAATATATACAATTATATTAATGCGCCACGCTTTTATTTTAACTGTAATGTCTGTGATTGTTTTTTTTTTGTAAAATTTTTTCTTTTTTTCTTTTTAGTTCATTTTTCTTTTGATTATTTATTATTTATTTAACGTCGCTTTAACTACAACGGTCATTAGTGACGACGTTGGGGTCAACTAACTATTGTACAATGGAGGATGAAATGACTTTTTCATACAATGGAGGATGACCTATTTTTAAAAAAAGTCGTACGAGCCGTTATTGAGAAAATCACAAAAAGTGAAAAAATACTCGAATAAACTACTACTTCCGGTTGACCGATTTTGACGATAATGTTCATTTTGGGTCTTCTAGTGGTATCTAACTTAAGTTTCAAGTTTCAACTTCATACGATGTTTTGTTCATGAGATATTTTGTTCACACACACACACACACACACACACACACACACACACACACACACACACACACACACACACACACACACACACACACACACACACACACACACAAACACACACACACTCACAGACCAATCGCTACAAACATGTTTTTTGAGGGGGGTGCAGGGGGTCTGAAAACGTGTAGATCCGATAAAGACTCGATTTAGAAAAATCAGCATATGAAAACAATACCTTACTGCCTTTACATTCATGTAGGCAAGAGAAAGTAAAAAAAAAAAATAAATAGTTGTAACAAAATTATGTATATATTGTGAAAGGAATAATTTTTGATACTATCCAGTGTAGGCCTATAGCTGAAAACGCTCTTCACCTACTTCACCTGAATACTCGCTGCTGGTGTGAATGTAATAATTATAATTTAATTATAATTAATTATAATTGTAATATAATAGTATAATTAATAATATAATAGTAATAGTAATAATATAATTAATTATAATATAATTATATTACGTATTATAACTATTATATTACAATTATAATATAATTATAATGTAATTATTATATTAATTATTATAATTAATTAAATATTACCGATACTGCTAAATGATTCATTCGCAAGAAATATATTTTGGTTTGCCATCCATTTAGTTATTTTGACATGATGAAATTAATGTTGTATAACATTTTCTATTAAATGATGTAATTGTTTTTAATTGCGTCAATGGATGTGTAGCGTAACCTAATTATTGACTTTTTCATCGTTTTTAACAAACTTTTCTCTGTTTAATCGAGTAGTTTATATTAAGAGTGTAAATTTAATTAGGTTTTTGTTTCTGGTTTTTTAATATGACGTTAACTAGTTTTTCGATTATGTTTTTACTTGGTATGTATACCACTTTTTCTTCTGTATTTATATTTTTTTTTGTTTTATCTTACATAAATTGTTTCGGTATAATGTTAACTACATTTTTGATCTTTAGGCCTATACATTGATCTATCGATTGTAGATCTTTCAATATTGTGAAAGCATTGCGTTCTTCCAAAAAAAAAAAAATGTCACTCTCATTACATCGACGCACAGTTGGGTATTTCATTCATATTTACTTTCTCTTGCTTTATACATTACTAGCATGCCCCGTCCCGGCTTTGCACGCAAAAAATGGTGTAAACACTTCTTTACTTTCTCTTGCCTATATGAATATATAGGAAGGAAAGTATTGTTTTCATGTCGATTTTTCGAAATTGAGTTTTCACCGGATCTATACGTTTTCAGACCCCCTGAACCCACACAAACATGTTTTTAGCGATTGGTCTGTGTGTGTGTCTGTGTGTGAACAGAATATCTCAAGAACGGAACATCGTACGAACTTCAAACTTAAAACTTAAGTTACATACCACTACCGGACCCGACACGAACATTTTCATCAAAATCGGTCAACCGGAAGTAGTAGTTTATTCGTATAATTTTTCACTTTTTTGCGATTTTCTCAAAAACTGGTCCTACGATTTTTTTTTAAATCGCCTGGTTTACTACATTTTGTATGCTCTACAAGATAGGGTAGGCGCCATGTTTGCTGAAATTCTGCGTGAGGCTGTTTTTACGTAAAAACATTTTCTTTTTAAGATTGCGGCTTTAATATGCATTTTAGCGCAAAACGTTATAGGCCTATAACAAAAGTTGTAGAGAATTTAAAATTCTACAACTTTTATTTCAAACATTTTTTTGTATAACGCTTAGTTTAGCGGTAATTTGCAATTTTCTGTTTTTTTCTCACGAAAACGTGAGAAAAATTGATTTTTTAAACATTTCGGCCTTAGTATGTATTTTACGACAAAAGTGTATATAATTAAATTTATAGAAAATTAAAAGATCTACAACTTTTATTTAGAGCATTTTTCTCTACAGAGCCTAGTTTAGAGAGAAAGAGTGATTTTCCGTATTTCTAAGCCAAAATGAGGTTGATTTTCATTTTGCGTCTTTCACTCATGATTAAAATTAGGTTATGTTTTTTGAGGTTAGTTTTTTGTTTATTTCTTATGGTTTATTACTAATGTTAGGTTTATTGTTAATTATTTTCACTGGCAAGAGAAAGTTGTGTGAGTGTTTCACACCAGATTTTTTTAAATATGTAGCAGAAATTGTGTAGCTGCTATATCAAAATAAAATACCAAAGCAATTAAAAGATCACTCACCAATCAAAAGAAAATTAAAACATATTAAAAAAACACAGAACTTTACTTTTATAAAATACTCAACGATACAAAATCGTATCTGCATTAATAAAATAGAATAAAATGATCATGTGATGTTGTCACCAGCTGATTCTTAGCACCACGTCGCTATTTTCTAAATCATATCACTTTATTTATGACAAATCTTTATTTGAATCACATCAGCTGGTTTAAAAACAGCAGATTATCTAACCTCATAAAAGCCTTAATGTAGAACATAAACATTATTTTTAACCCTTTAGGGCAAACTTTTTAAAGGTTTCAATCGCCTAAAACCTGCACCGGCATCATAGTTACAACATAAAAAAACTGCATAAAAATTGGTTCAGTAATTTAGGAGATAAAGGGGAACACACACACACACACACACACACACACACACACACACACACACACACACACACACACACACACACACTTGCATACATCGAATTTTATATATAAAGTTATAGGGAGTTTATTATATTTATTTCGTTTATTACTCCTCCAAAAGAGGAAAACCCGTGCTTGGAGGAGGATTAATCTAAATACACCAAAAACACATAAACCACAAAAAAAACTCAGAATAAAACAATAATAGCAGTGCTGAATAGCTCTGAATAATATTGTTATCACATATTCCAAAAAAAAATCACAAAGAAGAGAAAATGATCAAATAAGCATAAAAAACAAATTAGTGAAAAAAATTATATTATAGTCCAGCCTCTCTTAGTTTGCTCCTAATGTAAAGAAATAATGACGTCACTGAGAATGCGCATTATATCAAAATGTGTACTCGCTGATTTAAGAGTAACAACAAAATACTTACAAAAGTATTTAAATAGAAAATACTTTTGAAAGTATTTTTATAAATTAAATTGTTAGGCCTACATCATATCATGACTGATGGTTTTAGTACTTTAAGTAGTTATAATTTAGAAAATAGTTAACTTAATAGGAATACGAAATCCGTAAATTCGCAGACTCTAGCGTGCACCCTGTAGTAGGTGGCTTTTGTTTGTTGACAGAAGGAGGAGCAAACTAACAACGGCTCAGCTGTAGATAGAAACACAAACGTAAGCAAAATTATGATAATTGCATTAATAAAATACAAAAAAAAGAAACCTCTACCAATTTTTTTTTACGTTATTTTAGAAGAGGAAAAATCTGGTGTGAAACATTCACACGACTTTCTCTTGCTAATGCCAATAATGAACAATATAACCTAGTACTAGCAATGAAACATTAGAAATAAACAAAAAACTAACCTCAAAAAACATAATCTAATTTTAATCAAGAGTGAAAGACGCAAAATGAATATTAATTTCAGTTTGGCTTAATAATACGGAAAATCACTCATTCACGCTAAACTAGGCTCTATAGAGAAAATTTCAATAAAAGTTTTAGACCTTTTAATTTTCTATAAATTTGATTGTATACGCTTTTGTCGTAAAATGCATACTAAAGCCGAAATCTTAAAAAAATCGATTTTTCACGTTTTCGTGAGACAAAAACAGAAAATCGCTAATTACTGCTAAACTAAACGTTACTCAAAGAAATGTTTGGAATAAAAGTTATAGGATTTTAAATTAGTTTATCTACATTTTTTATAATATAAATTTGTGCGCTAAAATGCGTATTAAAGCCGCAATCTTAAAAAAAAACTATGTTTCACGTGAAAACAGCCTCACCAAGAATTTCAGCAAACATGACGCCTATCGTAACTTGTAGTGAATAAAAAATGTAGTAAACCAGGTGATTTTTAAAAAAAAATCGATCGATTTTGAGAAAAGCGCAAAAAAGTGAAAAATTACACGAATAAACTAGTACTTCCGGTTGACTGATTTTAATGAAAATGTTCGTGTCGGGTCCGGTAGTGGTATGTAACTTAAGTTTCAAGTTCGCACGATGTTCCATTCTCGAGATATTTTGCACACACACACACACACGCACACACACGCGCGCGCGCGCGTACAAAACACACGCACGCACATATACACGCGCGCGCGCAGAGAGAGAGAGGGAGAGAGACCGCTCGCTAAAAACATGTTTTTTAGGTTCAGGGGGTCCGAAAACGTGTAGATCCGGTGAAAATTCGATTTGTTGTGATCGACATGAAAACAATACTTTCCTTCCTATATATTCATATAGGCAAGAAAAAGTTAAAATAGCGTATAGTATCTTGTACTATATATCACGTGTAATAATTTATTAATTTGTAATTTAGGCTGACATTTTTGTAGATGTGAATAACGTGAAAAAACGAACGACTAGTGACATTTATAAGTAATATCGTGTCGCTCTTTAGGCCAGTAGGCTACTCTTATGAAATTGGTCGATTGGAATTTGCTCGTTTCGTAATCGAAATATTTTTAAAACAAGTTGGCAAAAATAATAAGATATTTATATTTAAACGTACATATGTAGCACACAGACGTGTGTTGTTGTGTGTTTCAATAAAACACAATCAAATTGTTTTTATACGTCAGCAGTGTAATTGTTCATTAATATTGCAATTTTTTTGCTTTCTCACACATACGAATATACCTAATTCAATCAATTACCTATTATTATTATTATTATTATTATTATTATTATTATTATTCAACGGAAAATTTCATACAATTACGTTTTTATTTTATTCCGACGACACAGCCATTCAGGCAATACACGAAGATGCACAAATTGCATCTCATAACTTGCAGCAACACTTAGACAGCGTACAATGGCAAAAAAGTGGCGTATAAAAACAAATGAACACAGGAGTTTGCACGTCACATTTACACTAAAACGGGAAACATGTTCACCAGTGTTTTTGAACAACGTACAAATTCCACAATCCGATACGGCAAAATATCTTGGCCTCCACCTGGACAGGCGTCTAACATGGAGGACTCACATATGGAACAAACGAAAACAGTTAAATCTTAAATACTAACAACTGTATTGGATGCTTAATGGAAAATCCAAATTATCGGCACAAAACAAATTGTTAATTTATAAAACTGTACTTAAACCTGTGTGGACATATGGGATACAACTCTGGGGCACAGCAAGTCACAGTAACATTGAAATAATTCAACGGTTTCAGTCAAAAATACTTCGAAACATCATGGACTCACCTTGGTACATATCCAACACTATATTGCACAGAGACACGAACACTTCCACGGTACACGAAGCTATACAGAAATTTTGCACCAGTTACCAAACAAGACTTGAAAATCACCAGAATCCAGAAGCCATCAATCTCCTAGACAACAGTGGAACACACAGAAGACTATGCAGACTACACCCTACAGATTTATTTTAATATGTGATTGTGTAATTTATTTTACGATCGCAAGATCACTTCAAAAAAATGGGAAATTTTATAGAGTAATACCAACGGGTATTACTTGCTCATGATTTAAACTTACAACACATCTACTCATTGTTCTATGAGAGCAGATCGTAGATTTACAGTTATTCAAAAAAAAAAAAAAAAATTTATTCCTAATCTGTGTATGTTGCGATTGACCCACTGGGTTGATCTAGAGGTAAAGTCGTCGCCAAAATCAGATATTTAACAGCTGATTTTCGGAGACGAAGGTTCCTGGTTCAAATCCTAGTAAAGGTAGTTACTTTTATACGGATTTGAATGCTAGACAGTGGTTGTGGGTGTACTTTGATGGTTGGGGTTCAATTAACCGTACTCTCTCAGGAATGGTTGGCTTGGGTCTGTACAAGACTACACGTCATACACATCATCCTCATCTCAGTGAGTGATAGGGTTGCTTATTGTTCTAAATTGAACACATTGCAACGTACACAAAGTAGGAATAAAAAAAAATTGTTGCGATCGGTTCAATTTCAGAACAATAAACAACCCCATCAACCAATCAGATGAGGATGATGTGTACAGTCCATTTGAAATATGATGATAGTATGTATTACTTGAATGGTATGTACAGTCCAGCCTCTCTTAGTTTGTTCCTAATGTAAACAAATAATGACGTCACTAAGCATGCGCATTATATCAAAATGTGTACACGCTGATTAAAAAGTAACAACAAAATACTTTCAAAAGTATTTGAATACAAAATACTTTTAAAAATATTTTAATAAATGAAATTGTTACGCTTACATTATATCACGACTGATGTTTTTAGTATTTTAAGTACTTATAATTTAAAAAATAGTTAACTTAATAGGAACACGACATCCATAAAGTCGCGGACTCTAGCGTGCACCCTGTAGTAGCTGGTTTTCGTTTGTTGACACTAGAAGCAAACTAACAACGGTTCAACTTTATAAAGATCAGATGGATTTTTTTTTTTTAATTCATTTATTTAACGTCACATCAACTGCAACGGTCATTAGCGACGACGTTCGGGTGTAACTTTTTGTACGATGGACGATGAAATGATTTTTTGTAACGTATGAAAATATGCCGTGCCTGAGTGGGATTCGAACCCAGGACCGCATGATAAAAGGGAATTTTGTTATGTGCTCATACGTCTCTACTTCCACTTAACAGATTTTTCTCTGTCTTAACTTTCCCTGTTACTGAATGGAAACGTTTTAAAATTGGAAGCGTTTTAAAATTAGAAGCGTTATAGGATTTTAAATTGTCTAAAACTTTTATTATATAGTTTTGCGCTAAAACGCATATTAAAACCGCAATCTTAAAAAAACAATTTTTTTACGTGAAAACAGCCTTACCAAGAATTTCAGCAAACATGGCGCCTACCCTATGTTGTAGAGCATAAAAAATTTAGTAAACAAGGCGATTTTTAAAAAAAAGTCGTATGACCAGTTTTTGAGAAAATCGCAAAAAGTGAAAAATTACACGAATAAACTACTATTTCCGGTTGACCGATTTTGATGAAAATGTTCGTGTCGGATTCGGTAGTGGTATGTAACGTAAGTTTTAAGTTTCAAGTTCGTACGATTTTCCATTCTTGAGATATTCTGTTCACACACACACACACACACACACACAGACCAATCGCTAAAAACATGTTTATTGTGTTCAGGGGTTGAAAACGTGTAGATCCGGTGAAAACTCGATTTCTAAAAATTGACATGAAAACAATACTTTCCTTCCTATATATTCATATAGGCAAGAGAAAGTAAAAAAGGAAACACTATTTGCTTATTCATTACCGTCGTGAAACATTAAACTTTCTGTAGAACATTGTTAACATTTTTTAAACGGTAATCTGAAAATGACAGTCTAACTTTTGTCTGTAACACTTCACCGTTGGTCTTGTCTGGTGGTATTTTAAATTTGTTATAAAATTAATAGTGTAATATTATTCATACAATTCCATAATCGTAGCCTACACTAAACTCTTATTAAATGTTAGCTTTTATAAAAAAATTGGTATGGAACACTCACACAACTTTCTCTTTCCAATTCAAATTATTAACAATAACCCTAACATTATTAATAAACAAAAAACTGCCTTTAATAACATAACCTAATTTTTATCATGAGTGAAAGATGCAAAAAGAAAATCAACCTCAGTTTACCTAAAAATACAGAAAATCACTCTTTCACGCTAAATGAGGCTCTGTAGAGAAAATTTTTTTTAATAAAAGTTGTAGATCTTTTAATTTCCTATAAATTCGATTATATACGTTTTTGTCATAAAATACATACTAAGGCCGAAATCTTAAGAAAATCGATTTTTCACACGTTTTCTTGAGAAAAAACAGGAAATCGCTAATTACCGCTAAACTAAGCGTTATACAAAAAAAAAAAAAAATGGTTGAAATAAAAGTTGTAGAATTTTAAATTCTCTACATATTTTATTATAGTTATAAATTTTTGCGCTATAATACATATTAAAGCCGTAATCTTAAAAAAACATTTTTTTTACGTAAAAACACCCTCACCAAGAATTTCAGCAAACATGGCGCCTACCCTATCTTGTAGAAAATAAGAAATTGAGTAAACTAGGCGATTTTTAAAAAAAATCGTAAGACCAGTTTTTGAGAAAATCGCAAAAAGTGAAAAATTACACGAATAAACTACTATTTCCGGTTGACCGATTTTGATGAAAATGTTCGTGTCGGATCCGGTAGTGGTATGTAACGTAAGTTTTAAGTTTCAAGTTCGTACGATTTTCCATTCTTGAGATATTCTGTTCACACACACACACACACACACACACAGACCAATCGCTAAAAACATGTTTATTGTGTTCAGGGGTTGAAAACGTGTAGATCCGGTGAAAACTCGATTTCTAAAAATTGACATGAAAACAATACTTTCCTTCCTATATATTCATATAGGCAAGAGAAAGTAAAAAAGGAAACACTATTTGCTTATTCATTACCGTCGTGAAACATTAAACTTTCTGTAGAACATTGTTAACATTTTTTAAATGGTAATCTCACATATCAGAGTGCGTTTTTGTCTGTAACACTTCACCGTTGGTCTTGTCTGGTGGTATTTTAAATTTGTTATAAAATTAATAGTGTAATATTATTCATACAATTCCATAATCGTAGCCTACACTAAACTCTTATTAAATGTTAGCTTTTTAAAAAAAAAGAAACGAATGCCTGAAGGCAGAATAGTTTAGTCACCCATTTAAATGCATTACATTACGGTATTTCATTTTTACTTTTTAATCTAACTGCGTTGTTTGTTTTTATTACTGTACCTCGTTTATACAGGGTGTCCAGAAAGTTATCTGTTTTTTTTTGTTCACGAATTAACCTGCTATGGATCACGTTACCAAGTTGTTCCTCTGGCCTACTATATTTGCCAGCTTCCCTTGCGTTCGGCCCATAACGCCTTCATTCTCGCGCTTTGTTGGTGTCTCCTTTCCTCTGACCATTCGCCGCCATTTCCCAGGCGCATCCTCCTGCTCTCGATCGCCCCAGATTCCCTTATCACTGCTGTATAGTGCTCTCTGTCCTGTGTGTCCCGCGGTGTTAATCCTATCTGTTCCAGATCCAGTTTAGTCTCTTTGGCCCATGTGTAGTTCTTCTTTCCCCGGTTTATAAAGTCGAATACCTGTTTGACCAATCTATCGCCACTCATCCTGCTGAGATGCCCAAAGAATACCAGTCTGCGCTTCCTCATCCGTGAGACGATGCTCTCTGAGAATTTATACACGTCTTGGTTGTGCTGCAGTCTCCATCCCTCCGTGGTCATCCTGCCCCCCATTATCTTCCTGTCCAATCCCTCAATCTTCCTGAGGCCCCTATTGAGAAGCAGCGTTTCACTGGCGTACAGTGCCTCGGGTTGGACTACCGTGTGATAGTGTCGCTTCTTAGCATTTTTGGAGATGCACTTCTTGCTGTATACGCTTCGTGTTGTCCTAAATGCGTTCCACATCTTCCGTATTCTTTCCTCTATCCCGGGCTTATCCAGACCGTTTGTGTGGATGTGTTCTCCCAGATACTTAAACGATTCGACCTGTTGCAATGTTCCTATGTTAGTCTCGATGTCCTCTTGTGTTTTGTGGCTTGTTATGAACTTATATTTTTTTTATAAGCGTAATGTGTGTACGTTGCAATCAGTTCAATTGAGAACAATAAGCAACCCCATGACCTAATGAGATGAGGATGATATGTATGACGTGTAAATGAGACTGTGTAGTCTTCTACAGACACACTCACTGAGTATGGTTAATTGAACCCCAACCATCAAACTACACCGGTAACCACTGTCCAGCATTCAAATCCGTATAAAAGTAACTACCTTTACTAGGATTTGAACGAGGAACCTTCGTCTCCGAAAATCAGCTGTTAAACAGCTGATTTTGGCGACGACTTTACGTCTAGACCAACCCGGTGGGTTATGACCCTGTTTTTAGGTTGAGTATTTTGCCGACCCCATCTCAATTGTTGTTGTTTAGGTCTTCAGCCTGTAGGCTGGTTTGAACCTGTAGAGGTTTTACTAAGTAAAACGAGGAATGAGGTGGTTTACCATTGCCACAACTCACTGAGTGAAAAAGTACGCTTTCCAGCATGCCGGGCCCTCTGAAAAGCACATATTTTCCACTCTGCAAATGACACCTTCACTTCATTCACCACAGGGTCCAACTGTATAATGAAATCCATTACTTTGAGAGGAGATAACTCTGATTAGTGTCACAGTACACCTCTACCTCTTCTCTTCTTAAACGATTCAGTCATTTAATTGGCTGACCATGTGATAAAAAACAGAACTATTTATTTTAGCCCTGCAATGAACAGATTGAGTGTAAATAATTTGACTCTCCACCTGTCTTTTATGGGCACCCATCTCAATTATAAATGGTAATAAAAAAATCGGGTTTGAAACACTCACACGACTTTCTCTTATCAATACAAATAATGAATATTATAAGCTAACATTAGTAATAAAACATTAGAAATAAACAACAACCGTTACTTAATTTAATGATGAGTGAATGATGCAAAATGAAAACTAACCTTAGTTAATAATACAGAAAATCACTCTTTCTAAACTAGGCTCTGTGGACAAAAATACTTAAAATAAAAGTTGTAGAATTTAGATTTCCTATAAATTGGATTCTATACATTTTTGTCGAAAGCATACCAAAGCTGAAATCTTTTAGAAAATTCAGTTTTTTACAGATATTCGTAAAAAATACCAAAAACCCACTAATTACCTTTAAACTAAGCGTTATACAAACAAATGTTTAAAATAAAAGTTGTAGGTTTTTAAATTTTCTGCAAGTTTGGTTATGTATACACTTTTACACTAAAATGTATATTAAGACATCTTAATAAAACTGTTTTTACGAAAGCACAGCCTCCCCAAGAATTTCAGCAGCCATCTACACTATCTTGTAGAGGAAAAAATGTAGTAAATGAGGCGATTAAAAAAAATCGTAGGAGCCGTTTTTGAGAAAATTGCAAAAAAGTGAAAAATTACACGAACAAACTACTATTTCCGATGAAGAAAATATTCAGGTCGGGTTTTCTAGTGGTACCTAACTTAAGTTTCAAGTTTCAACTTTGTACTATGTTTCGTTCTTAAGATATTTTGTACACGCGCCAGTGCACGCACGCTCACACACACACACACACACACACACACACACACACACACACACACACACACACACACACACACACACACACACACACACACACACACACACACACACACACACACACTTACATACACACACGCACACACACACACGCTCACGCACGCACGCGCACACACACACACACACACATACACACACGCGCGCGCGCAGAGAGAGAGAGAGAGAGAGAGAGAGAGAGAGAGAGAGAGAGAGCGAGAGAGAGAGAGAGAGAGAGAGAGAGAGAGAGAGAGAGAGAGAGAGAGAGAGAGAGAGAGAGAGAGAGGTTAATCGCTAAAAACATGTTTTGTTGGGTTGAAGGGGTCGGAAAACGTGTATATACGGCGAAAAGCATCTACTTTCCACCCTGCAAATGACACCTTCACTTCATTCACCACAGGGTCCAACTGTATAATCAAATTCAGTACTCTGAGAGGATACAACTGTGACTAGTGTATTTTACACTTCTACCTCTTCTGTTCTTAAATGATTCAGCCTTTAATTGGGTGACAATGTGATAAGAAACACAACTATTTTTTGTAGCCCTGGAACTAACAGATTGAGTGTCAGTAATTTAATACTCCACCTGCCTGTTATGTGCAAATAATATGAGTATTGGAATTATTTGTTGTGCCCTCTCAGATTTTTATCCCGTACGACCAGTCGCGCTTCAGAATTTGTTTATTTAATATTTGATAGATACACAACAGGGTCCATTAAACTGTACAGTATTACAATAATAAGCATTTAGATTGAACTAAACATTACAAACAATTATAAAATTAATTTAGTTTTTAATATTAATTAAGTTAATTTGACTTAAATTAACTACTAAACATCTACAGTCCAGCCTCTCTTAGTTTGCTCCTACAGTCTAGCCTCTCTTAGTTTGCTCCTACAGTCCAGCCTCTCTTAGTTTGCTCCTACAGTCCAGCCTCTCTTAGTTTGCTCCTAATGTAAACAAATAATGACGTCACCGAGCATGCGCATTGTATCAAAATGTGTACACGCTGATTAAAAAGTAACAACAAAATACTTTCAAAAGTATTTAAATACAAAATACTTTTAAATTCTTTTTTCTAAATGAAATTGTTAGGCCTACATCATATCATGACTGATGTTTTTAGTACTTTAAGTACTTATAATTTAAAAAATAGTTAACTTGATAGGAATAGGACATCCGTAAAGTGGCAGACTCTAGCGTGCACCCTGTAGTAGGTGGCTTTTGTTTGTTGACAGTAGCAGCAAACTAACAACGGCTCAACTGTAGATGAAAATTAACAAAAAAGTAAAGATAGGGGAAAATGAGATATGGGCTTATTTACCAGAGGCAAACAGCAAAGACGGAATATGCAGCAATTTAAAGAGAAATAAATCAATAGTGTTAATTGAAAATTATTGGTGGTACTGTAATTTTTAAAATAATTAAAATCGATTAAAAATATCACTTTTCCGTCCGTCCGTCCGTCCGTCACGCCCGCGTCTCAGAAACTATAATAGATATCAACAAACGGTTTTTGAATTCGTAATCTACACAAATGGACCTAAATTGGATTTGAAGTTCCGGTTTCGACCGGAAGTGGTCCTAAACCGAAAGTCAAGAAATTAAAGTTAGAAACTAGAAGAGACAGCAACAAACGGTTTTGAATTCGTAATAAACACAAAAAGTTAGTGGGCCGAAATTGGGTTTGAAGTTTCGGTTTCATCTAGAAGTGGCCCGAAGCCGGAAGTCAAGATATCAAAGTCAGAAACTACAAGAGGCAGCAACAAACGGTTTTCGAATTCGTAATCTAAAGGGTGATTCAAAAAGAGCGCCGGTTTTTAAACGGCTGGTAAATTTTTGTTTATCGGTTGGCAACATTGTTTGACCTCATTTCTATTTTGGAGAACATTCCGATTGACGATTCAGTTGTAGTTTCTCTTGTTCGCAGTGTACTACTCTCGCAGTCTGTGTCTAACCATGGAGAAGTTTACTATTGCGCAACGAGTGTTAATCGTCAAAACATTTTACCAGAGTGGAGAGAGTTATGCGGCTACTGTCAGGCGACTTCGCGGTACTCTAGGACGTAATGAACCACCGAATGAATGAACAGTTCGCAGGCTCATGAAAAAGTTTTTTGAGACGGGTTCAACAGTCGACCTTAAAAGTTCTGGACGTCGTCGTTCTGGCCGAACTGAGCAGAACGTTGCGTTGGTTCGTGACTGTGTGGCTGTTAGCCCAGCAAAATCAATACATCGCCGTTCTCAAGAATTCTTCGGTACGATCTCCAATATCACCCGTATAAAATTCAGTTGACGCAACATTTGAAAGTGGCAGACCACCAGAAGAGACGACAGTTTGTTGACTGGGTATTGAGAAAACGGCAGGATGATGACACCTTCGCAAACAAAATTGACGCCTTGTGACTTTCATCTTTGGGGTCATCTGAAGTCATTGGTGTATGCCAATAAACCCCGAAACATCAATGACTTGAAGGAGGAAATTCGACGGGTTATCGGGCAAATGGAAGTCGAAACTTGTCGTGCAGTAATATCCAGTTTCATGGACAGAGTTGATGCGTGCCAGCGCAGTAGAGGAGGACACATGCATGACATCATTTTTCATACATGAAATCGGAAGGTAAGATGAACTTGTTGATGTATTTATTTTCAGTTTTTCAATAAAATAAATCTCTTAATTTGATATATCAACACCGGCGCTCTTTTTGAATCACTCTATATACAAACATTTAGTGACCCTGGATTGGGTTTGAAGTTTCGGTTTCATCTAGAAGTGGCCCGAAGCCGGAAGTCAAGATATCAAAGTCAGAAACTACAAGAGGCAGCAACAAACGGTTTTCGAATTCGTAATCTATACAGACATTTAGTGGCCCTGGATTAGGTTTGAAGTTTCGGTTTTGACCGGAAGTCAAGAAATCAAAGTCGGAATTCGTAAATAAAAATTGTGTTATTCGATTTCTCTTAAAGAATAGATAAAATCAATAATGGGTTTTGTGTCGTAGGTCAAAGGAAAACAATTTTAAAAATTCCCATTAGTCAAGAGACGGTCTCATAAGAGGTCGTCTCATTAAAGGAATTTTAAAAATTTTCAATTTTAAAAATTCCCATTAGCCAAGAGACAGTCTCATAAGAAAGAGATCGTCTCATGGAAGGAATTTTTTAAATTTACCATTTTAAAAATTCCCATTAGCCAAGAGACAGTCTCATAAGAAAGAGATCGTCTCATAGAAGGAATTTTAAAATTTTCCATTTTAAAAATTCCCATTAGCCAAGAGACAGTCTCATAAGAAAGAGGTCGTCTCATGAAAGGAATTTTAAAAATTTACCTTTTTAAAAATTCCCATTAGCCAAGAGACAGTCTCATAAGAAATAGATCGTCTCATAGAAGGAATTTTAAAATTTTCCATTTTAAAAATTCCCATTAGCCAAGAGACAGTCTCATAAGAAATAGATCGTCTCATAGAAGGAATTTTAAAATTTTCCATTTTAAAAATTCCCATTAGCCAAGAGACAGTCTCATAAGAAAGAGGTCGTCTCATGAAAGGAATTTTAAAAATTTACCTTTTTTAAAAATTCCCATTAGCCAAGAGACAGTCTCATAAGAGGTCGTCTCATGAGAGGAATTTTTTTAACGTTGTCCTAATTTAAGCCAAACGACATAACAAAATATGTATAGTGTAATACGAGGGCTATTCAGAAAGTAGGTAACGTTTTGTAAATAAACAAAAACTACGTAAATGAAAAATTTTTTATTATATACATCTGAAAGAGTGACCTCCGCCGCCTGCGACCGCAGCCACTCAGTGACGCGCGCCCGGAGTTCCTCGTCGTCGTCGTCGTCGTCGAAGCGCTGTGTTGCTAGCCAGTTCTTCATTCTTGGAAACAAGTGAAAATCACTCGGTGCAAGATCAGGACTATAGGGTGGATGAGGGAAACCTCCCATTTGAATGAATCAAGGAGTTCTTTTGTGCGGTTTGCCGTGTGTGGTCGGCACATATCAGAGTGCGTATGAAGAAACAAAATTTTTGACAACTTTCCTCGGCGCTTGTTTTGAACTGCTCTCCTAAGGTTGCGCAATGTTTGGCAGTACCGATCAGAGTTTATTGTTGCACCACGCTCGAGAAAGTCAATGAGCAGCACACCTTGCCTGTCCCGAGGAACTCCGGGCGCGCGTCACTGAATGGCTGCGGTCGCAGGCGGCGGATTTCTATGATGAAGGAGTTTTGAAGCTTGTCCACCGCTATGACAAGTGCCTCATTTTGCTTGGTGACTATGTAGAAAAGTAGTATTTTAGTCACTCTTTCAGATGTATATAATAAAAAAATTTTCTTTTACATAGTTTTCGTTTATTTACAAAACGTTCCCTACTTTCTGAATTGCCCTCGTATTTTGTTGACACCCGTTAGGCAGTTACCGTTCCTTCTAATAGTTACCAAATAAATGAACGGTTTTTTATCTCTAAGATTTTAACAACGATTCAATTTATTTTCTTATTATTTCTATTCTATTGTTATTTGTTATTTTATTTTATTTAAATTTCACGAATCTATTATTTTTATTTGTTTATTTATCTTATGTTTTTATCGAAAAATATTTATTCATGTCATTTTCTATGCCCTCAAGTTCATATCGAAAGTAAATGCTTCGTTTTGTTTATTTCTCACACGATTTTCATTTGTTTTTTTTTTACTTTCTCGTATCAGTAAGTTACTTGAAAATATATAAATTTTAGATAATCGAGTTTTTTTTTCTTTGGTTTAACGTCCTACTGTTCTGCAATTACTGCTAATGCAGACGGTGAAGGATGAATGATTTTTTGTAACGTATTAAAATATGCCGTGCTTGAATGGGATTCGAAGCCAAGCCCATGATGAGAGGGGAGTACGTTACCAACTACGCCAATCCGGCCGGTATTATAATAGCTAATCGAGTTTAAATTAGTGTTCACTGACTATGCCTTCTTGAAGCCAAAGAAAGTTTTCGGGAAGGATGTTTTTTTGTGAAAATATGTTATTTTTCTTAGATTACAAATTACTACTGAAATTTTAAAAATACAAGTGCGTCGACCAATTTTCGAAAGTGTTTACATTTTATGCGACATTTTCATCAAAACGGTCAATTGGAAGTAGCAGTTTATTCGTGCAATTTTTCACGTACCCACCGGGTTGGTCTAGAGGTTAAGTCGTCGCCAAAATCAGCTGTTTAACAGCTGATTTTCGGAGACGAAGGTTCCTGGTTCAAATCCTAGTAAAGGTAGTTACTTTTATACGGATTTGAATGCTAGACAGTTGTTGTGGGTGGACTTTGATAGTTGGGGTTCAATTAACCATACTTTTCAGGAATAGTCGGCCTGGGTCTGTACAAGACTACACCTCATTTACACGTCATCTCATTGGGTGATGGGGTTGCTCATTGTTCTAAATTGAACAGATTGCAATGTACACACATTAGATATTAATATATTATTTTTCACGTCTGTGGAATTTTCTTAAAAACAGCTCTGTACTATTTTGTTTGAAATCAGCTCGTTTACTACATGTTTTGTGCTCTACAAATTAGGGTAAGACATCTGAAATCTTAGTGGGCCTGTGCTGTCATGATAAGTTACAGTTTTTTTTAAAGACTGCTGCCATAATATGTACTCCAAAGCAAAAATTTTATAAACCAAAGTTGTAGAACATTAAAAACTAACAACTTTTATTTCAAACTTTTGTTTCTACACCATTTAGTTTAGCGCCAATTAGTGTTTTTTTTTGTACTTTTTTATCAAAATCTGTACAAAATGAGATTTTTTAAGATGGCGGCCGTAGTATGCATTTCACGACAAAAATGTATACGCCTAATAAAAGTTATAGGGAATAAAAAAATCTACACTTTTTATTTTAAATGTTTTTCTCTGCAGAGAGTTTAACGTAAATTAGTGATTTTCCGTATTGTTACTTTCTCTTGCCTATATGAATATATACCCTATATGCCTACCCTATCTTGTAGAGCATAAAAAATTTAGTAAACCAGGCGATTTAAAAAAAAATCGTAGGAGCCGTTTATAAGGAAATCGCAAAAAAGTGAAAAATTACACAAATAAACTACTACTTCCGGTTAATCGATTTTGATGAAAATGTTCGTGTCGGGTCCAGTAGTGGTATGTAACTTAGGTTTCAATTTTCTAGTTCGTACAATGTTCCGTTCTTGAGAAATTCTGTTCACACACACACACGCATACACACACGCGCGCGCACACACACACACGCGCGCGCGCGCACACACACACACACACACACAGAGAGAGAGAGAGAGACCAATCGCTAAAAACATGTTTTTGGGTTAAGGGGATCTGAAAATGTGTAGATCCGGTGAAAACTCGATTTCGAAAAATCGACATGAAAACAATACTTTCCTTCTTATGTATTCATATAGGCAAGGAAAGTAAAAAAATTAAAAATGGGGGTTTTTAAATTGAACAGATTTCAACTTACGCACATTACGAATAAAAATCTTATTTTTATTCGTTAGTTAGAAAGTTGGGATGCCTATCTCATCCAAGGTCGTTCAAACCATGACAAACATAATTTTTTGTTTTTTCGTCAGATTTAAGATAAGATGTGAAGCTGTGCAAATGAAATTGATCATAATATAAGTCGTTCATCGTGTGCATAATCAACATACAGTTGATATTTATGCATGCAGTGTATTTTTACTTTCTCTTGCCTATATGAATATATAGGAAGGAAAGTATTGTTTTCATGTCGATTTTTACAAATACACTCTTCACCAGATCTACACGTAAACAGACACCCTGAACCCACACAAACATGTTTTTAGCGATTGGTGTGTGTGTGTGTGTGTGTGTGTGTGTGTGTGTGTGTGTGTGTGTGTGTGAACAGAATATCTCAAGAGCGGAACATCGTACGAACTTGAAACTTGAAACTTAAGTTACATACCACTACCGGACCCGACACGAACATTTTCATCAAAATCGGTCAACCGGAAGTAGTAGTTTGTTCATGTAATTTTTCACTTTTTTCGATATTCTCAAAAACTGGTCCTACGATTTTTTTTAAATCGCCTGGTTTATTCAATTTTTTATTTTCTACAAGATAGGATAGGTGCCATGTTTGCTACAGTTCTTGGTGAGGGTATTTTCACTTGTAAACGTTGTTTTTTTAAGATTGCGGCTTTAATATGCATTTTAGCGCAAAAATTTATATAATAAAAGTTGTAGACAATTTTAAATCTACAATTTTTATTTCAAAATGTTTTTGTATAACGCTTAGTTTAGCGGTAATTAGCAATTTTCTGTTTTTTTTTTTCACGAAAACGTGTGAAAAATAAATTTTTTTAAGATTTCGGCCTTTGTATGTATTTTACGACAAAAGTGTATATAATCAAATTTATAGGAAATTAAAAGATCTAAAACTTTTATTTAAAGCATTTTTTTACAGTGCTTAGTTTAGCGTGAAAGAGCGGTTTCCGTATTTTTAAGCCAAACTGAGGTTGATTTTCATTTTGCGTCTTTCATATTTGATTAAAATAAGGTTACGTTTTCGAGGTTAGGTTTCTGTTTATTTCTAATGTTTTTATGACGAATGTTACGTTTTATTGTTAAATATTATTTGCATTGGCAAGAGAAAGTCGTGTGAGTGTTTCACGCCAGATTTTTTTTTTTTTTTTATGTTGGGATGTCCATCTCATTCAAGGTCGTTCAAACCACGACAAACATAATTTTGTTGTTTTTTCACAAATCAAAGATAAGATTTGAAGCTGTGCAAATGAAATTGATCATGTAAGTTGTTCAACGTGTGCATAATCATCATACAGTTGATATATTTATGTATGCAGTGTATTTTTATATAATGAATACATAATAGATAATATATAATATTGTAATCCGGTAAGTAGGCCCTAGGTAGAGGTAGAGGTATTTACGTTCCGGAACAGTGGTGGTTACGTCTTGTATGACCAGTAAGTAGTATCTGATATCATATCAAGGAGGCAGCGGTGGCACTACCACCGCCTACCTAACTCACCGTAGGCCACACTGCATAACATGCTTCGTAATACAATACCTGTATGCCGTCTCTATAATACAGCCTACGTCACTATTCCTTTCTGTAATTATTTCACCTTGTTAAGACAACCCAGAGCTATGGAAAAAAATCTGGTGTGAGAAACACTCACACAACGTTCTCTTGCCAATGCAAATAATAATCAATATACTCTAACATTAGTAATATAACGTTAGAAATAAACAAAAAAACTAACCTCAATTAACATAACCTAATTTTTATCATATATGTGTCACCGGATGGCGACATTAAGTTGCTAACCTTATCTGTTTGGTGGCCGTGAAAAGGGCCGTTCATGTGTGTGTGTCCGCCGAGGCGGACAGAGGTGTTTGATGGCCCTGAAAAGGGCCGGTGTAAACCTTATTGAGTTGGTCCTGAGAAGGACCGTTGTGCTGGTCTCGAAGGAGACCGGCGTGGCTGCGACGAGAAGCTGGGCGACACTGCGTGTCGTCGTCCAGCGGAGACGTCATTTTCTTCCCTCGCAGTAGTGCGTCGATGGCTGCTTCGACGGGTCCGGTGGGCGTAAGGCTCTGTCGGGGGACCGCTGTGGGCATCGCTCGCGTCAGCAGGCGATGACGGTCCGGTCGACGGCTTACTGTGACGGGTCGGCGAGCGGAACCATCATCTTCTCTCTTGCGGGGTCGTCGATTAGTTCTCGCTGGAATCTGGCAGCCGTGTGCCTTGGTGGACGTCTCGTCTGCTGTCTGGTTCGAAGTGAAGCCCTCTGTGTCTTGATTGGAAATGAATCGACTCGGCTCAGTGCAGCGCTCTTTATATAGCGCTGCCGAGAGCGCTGTGGTAGAGAGCGGCTACTGGCTTGGCCTTCATGACAAAGGCCTTTGCGATGCGCAGCCGAAAAGTTTGTCGCTATACCGTCAAAGGCCGGAAGAACTATTGAAGCCGGCAACAGAGTAAATGATTAATTAGATGGGGTGGCGGTGACATATGAAAGACGAAAAATTAAAATCAACCTCAGTTTGGCTTGTAAATAAGGAAAATCACTCTCACACTAAACTATGCTCTGTAGAGAAAAATACTCTAAATAAAAGTTGTAGATCTTTTAATTTCCTATAAATTTGATTATACTTTTTGTTGTAAAATGCATAATAAAGCTGAAATCTTTAAAAAGTTGATTTTTTTACACGATTTCGTGAGAAATAAAAACATAAAATCGCTAATTAGCGCTAAACTAAGTGTTAAACAAAAGAATGTTTGAAATAAAAGTTGTAGGATTTTAAATTCTCTACAACTGATACTAGATACATTTTTGCGCTAAAATGCATATTAAAGTCGCAGTCTTAAAAAAAACAATTTATTTACGAGAAATCAGCCTCACTAAGAACTTCAGCAGAAATGGCGCCTACTTTATCTTGTAGAGAATAAAAAATTTAGTAAATGAGGCGGTTTTATAAAAAAATCGAAGAGCCGTTTTTTGAGAAAATCGCAAAAAAGTGAAAAATTACACGAATAAACTACTACTTCCGGTCAAACGATTTTGATGAAAATGTTCGTGTCGGGTTCTCTTGTGGTATCTAACTTAAGTTTCAAGTTTCATGTTCGTACGATTTTCCGTTCTCGAGATATTCTGTTTACACACACAGACCAATCGCTAAAAACATATTTTTTGAGTTCAGGGTGTCTGAAAACGTGTATATCTGGTGAAAACTCGATTTCTTGTAATCGACATGAAAACAATACTTTCGTTCCTATATATTCATATAGGCAAGAGAAAGTAAAAATATAAAAAAAAATTTTTATTTGTCTCATATTTTTTTAAATTTTTGTCGAGCTCATATCAGCTCGAATTATTGATTCTTGTATTTTTAAAAATCAGGTGTAATACACTTACACGAGTTTCTCTTGCCAATACAAATAATGAACAATATAATCTAACATAATTAAATAACGTAAAAAAAATCGTGAAGGAGCTGCTAAAAGATGGCTTCCAGCGCTGTTTCCAACAATGGAAAATTCACATGGAGCGTTTTAGGGATAGAGAAGGAGGGTATATTGAAGGTGACAATAAGTGATTATGTATAAAATAAAAATAAATTTTTTTACAACGTCAGTCTCGTTATTTAATAGCCACACCTTGTATACTCAGTTTTGTCCAGTTTCACAGCATCGACTCACTAGAACGGATGTCGAGCAAGAACTGATCGTCCAAAATGGCTGAAATTTTTGTGAGTACATTTTTACTTTCTCTTGCCAATGTGAATGTATAGGCAAGAGAAAGTATTGTTTTCATGTCCATCACAACAAATACACTCATCACCCACTACATACACCTAAACAGACCCCCTCAACCCAAAAAACATGTTTTTAGCGATTGGTCTGTGTGTGTGTGTGTGTGTGTGTGTGTGTGTGTGTGTGTGTGTGTGTGTGTGTGTGTGTGTGTGTGTGTGTGCAGAATATCTCAAGATTGGAACATTGTACGAACTTCAAACTTGAAACTTAAGTTACATACCACTACTGGACCCGACACGAAAATTTTCGTCAAAATCGGTCAACCGGAAGTAGTAGTTTATTCGTGTAATTTTTCATTTTTTTGCGATTTTCTCAAAAACTGGTCTTACGATTTTTTTAAAAATCGCCTGGTTTATTCAATTTTTAATTCTCTACAAGATACGGTAGGCGCCATGTTAGTTGAAATTCTTGGTGAGGCTGTTTTCACGTAAAGAAATTGTTTTTTAAGATTTTGGCTTTAATATGCATTTTACCGCAAAAATGTATATAATAAAAGTTGTAGAGAATTTTAAATGCTACAACTTTTATTTCAAACTTTTTTTTGTATAACTCTTTGTTTAGCGGTAATTAGCGATTTTTTTTCTCACGAAAACGTGTGAAAAATTGATTTTTTTAAGATTTCGACCTCAGTATACATTTTACGACAAAAGTGTATATAATCAAATTTATAGGAAATTAAAAGATCTACAACTTTTATTTAAAGCATTTTTTGTAGACTTTCTAGTTAGCGTGAAAGAGTGATTTTCCGTATTTTTAAGCCAAACTGAGGTTGATTTTCATTTTCCGTCTTTCACTCATGATTAAAATAAGGTTATGTTTTTTGAGGTTAGGTTTTTTGTTTATTTCTAATGTTTTATTACTAATGTTAGGTTATATTGTTTAAATTATTTGCATTGGCAAGAGAAAGTTTTGTGAGTGTTTCAGACCAGATTTTTAAACATGCGCGAGCACATTCCTCAAATGTATTTGACGAATGTTGTCATCTAAATATTGATGTCGGAAACTTTTCAGACAACCATTGTATTTAAATTTTTTCTCGGATCACCCGTTTGTAATTATCACTAACAAGAAAAAACTGATAATGTTGTTTTTGTTTTTCTGTTTCAGGTAATTGGAGATAAATTGTTTTGTTGTTCATGACGTCAGAATTGTCATTCTTACCGGGTCTGTTAACACTGATTCATTTTATTTGTAGTCTGTAAAGTCCAGCCTCTGTTAGTTTGCTCCTAATGTAAACAAACAATGACGTCACTGAGCATGCGCATTATATCAAAATGTGTACACGCTGATTAAAAAGTAACAACAAAATACTTTTAAAAGTATTTTTATAAATGAAATTGTTAGGCCTACATCATATCATGACTGATGTTTTTAGTACTTTATTGTTTAGGTCATCAGCCGAAAGGCTGGTTTGAACCTGTAGAGGTTTTACTAAGTAAAACGAGGAATGAGGTGGTTTACCATTGCCTTCCTCACTGAATGGAAAAGTACACTTATCAGCATGCCGGGCCCTCTGAAAAGCACATATTTTCCACTCTGCAAATGACACCTTCACTTCATTCGCCACAGGGTCTGGCTGTATAATGAAATTCATTACTTTCAGAGGAGATAACTCTGATTAGTGTCTTTTACACCTCTACCTCTTCTGTTCTTAAATGATTCAGTCATTTAATTGGGTGACCATGTGATAAGAAACAGAACTATTTATTTTAGCCCTGCAACGAACAGAGTGAGTGTAAATAATTTTTGACACTCCACCTGTCCGTTATGGGCAGGTTTTAGTACTTTAAGTGCTTATAATTTAAAAAAATAGTTAACTTAATAGAAATACGATATCCATAAAGTGGTGGACTCTAGCGTTCACCCTGTAGTAGCTGGCTTTTGTTTGTTGACAGTCAGAGCAAACTAAAAACGGCTCAACTGTAGATTTGGTGTTGTTGTTAAGGTGATCAGCTGAAAGGCTGCTTTAATCCTGCTTTAATGCTTTCCATGGTTGATGAGCTCTGCTGTCTGTTCCACACGTTTAGACCAATCACAACGTTTGTCAGAATGTAGGCCTACTAATGTATCAGTCTGACAAATTACGCGCGCATGCGTATAAGAGCCGCAGTAGTTCACTCGTGTCTTACATCTCGTACTGAACACGTCAACTATAGAGCGTGTGGCAATCCATTTAATTAATATGAAATATTTGATTGAAAAATTGTTTTGAATATTTCTTCCTTTTATCCATAATGATTCGTATAATAGTATTGATTATGCTATATTATTGATAGCATTCAAGTGAATGTACAGTTAAGCCTTTCTTAGTTTGCTCCTACTGTCAACAAACAAAAGCCACTTACTACAGGATGCACGCTAGAGTCTGCCACTTTACGGATGTCCTATTCCTATTAAAATAGCTATTTTTTAAATTATAACTACTTAAAGTACTAGAAACATCAGTCACTAGAAACATCATTTATAAAAATACTTTTAAAAGTATTTTCTATTTAAATACAGTAAAACCTCTCTAATTCGTCACTCTCTAATTCATCACCTTCTATAATTCGTCAGCCCTCCCCAGTTCATTATAGGAAAATATTTCTGCAGAGTTTGATATTTTCCGAAAATGAAACGCAGGTTCAAGAATTTTGGAAAAAGTATACAATCAAAGATGCTATATAACATATCACAAGCATGGCATAACATTTCGAAAACAACACTTAAGTCTTGTTGGCTGACCGAGAAGAAACTAGTAGCATCCGTTCTTATAATGAAACAAACAATGTCTTATCAGAATTAAAAGAAGTGTGCCAGAGTATACCTGTGACTAAAAATATTACCGACGAGGAATTAGTTGAATGGATAGAGCAAGATGCTAACGAACTTGGGTATGAGATTTTAAGTGACAAAGAAATTGTGGCCTACGTTCAAAACAAAGATTCACCTGTTGAGGAAGATAGCAACGAAGAATATGTTTCAAGCCCTGAAAATATTGGTACGAATCGAGATATAGAAGGAATGCTGACGAAGTGCATCGAATGGTATGAGAGACAGAAAGAAGCAGAGTTATCAAAATTAATTGTAATACGACAAATTCGCCAGTTGGCTGTGGAAAAAGAAAAGAACTCGTTGGTAGAAAAGAAGATAACCCACTTTTTCAAGAAATAAATTTGGCATTTTACATACATACATACATACATACATATTAGTGTAATTAAGTAACGTTTTCTAAATTTTAATGTGATTTTTTTTGTAGTGTTAAGTGATACATAGTTAAAGATTCGTTTCATCGATTTTGCAAATGTATACTTTTTCGATTGTAATTTTATATTCGGTAACGTGTACTGTGTTTTGCGTTCTACAAATTAGAAAATGTAAGTACAACCATATACAGAATTTCTGAAGTAGTATAAAACTAGATACGTAGACTAATACAAATTTACTGTAGTTATAGGACTTAGAATTACTTATTGTGTTTATCGTTAATGTAAGTTTCATTTATGTAATTCGACTTTTATGGAACTAATATACGTACGAGTATGTTATTTATTAACCGTTCATAGCAAATTCCATAATTCGTCACTTTCTGTATTTCGTCACTCCTTCGGTCCCGAACGAGACGAATTAGAGAGGTTCCACTGTACTTTTGAAAGGATTTTGTTGTTAATTTTTAATCAGCGTGTACACATTTTTATATAATACGCATGCTCTGTGACGTCATTGTTTGTTTACATTAGGAGCAATCTAAGAGAGGCTGGACTTTAGTAATATTCGATAATATTTTATAATTTAATGTAGTAATGATTCGTGTAATATTATAGATTATAGAATGTACCTCTGAATAGAGTACAATTTTTATATTATAGTAAGTTTTTGTTTTTTTCTTCCGAGGCTTCATCACGCGGTCTTGGGTTCGAATCCCATTCAGGGACGGCATATTTTCATACGTTACAAAAAATCATTTCATCCTTCACCGTCTGCATTAGCAACAATTTCACAACAGTCAGGCGTTAAAAAAAAAGAATTCCGAGGCTTCTCTTTCATTGTTATTGTACGTTATTACTTTCTCCAAAAATGTTTTAACGATTCAACCAGTTGTATATATTTGTTGTTAATCTCCACTTGAATCAGTCATTTCAGAAAGCCTGTTGTTGTTTAGGTCAACAGCCGAAAGGCTGGTTTGAACCTCTAGAGGTTTTACTAAGTAAAAACGAGGAGTAAGGTGGTTTACCCTGCCTTCCTCACTGAGTTGAAAGAGTATACTTATCAGCATGCCAGGCCCTCCGAAAAGTACTCACTTTTCACCCTGCAAATGACACCTTCACTTCATTCACCACAGGGTCTGGCTGCATAGTGAAATTCATTACTCTCAGAGGAGATAACTCTGACTAGTGTCACAGTACACCTCTACCTCTTCTGTTCTTAAATAGTTCAGTCATATAAGTGGCTGACTATGTGATAAGAAACAGAACTATTTTTTTTAGCCCTGGACCAAACAGATAGAGTGCAATTAAAATAACACTCCACCTGCTCGTTTTGGGCAGCAGAAAGCCTATAAGTCAAAATTTTACATTTTTTCTTTAGTGCATTTTAGGACTAACTGAATGTAAACATAGGCCTACCGTTCCTCCAAAAACACGTTAGTCTAGCTTTCCTTAAGTAGTATAACTCTAAGAAAAAGTTTATCCTTAAGGATATAAAATGTTTCCTTCTAATAATTAAAAAATCTGGTGTGAAACACTCACACAACTTTCTCTTGCCAATGCAAATAATTAACAATAAACCTAACATTAGTATTAAAACATTAGAAATGAACAAAAACTAACCTCAAAAAACATAACCTTATTTTAATCATGAGTGGAAGACGCAAAATGAAAATCGAACTCAATTTGGCTTAAAAAAAACGGAAAAATCACACTTTCACGCTAAACTAGGCTCTGTAGAGAAAAATTCTCTAAACAAAAGTTGTAGATCTTTTAATTTTCTATAACTTTTATTATATACACTTTTGTCGTAAAATGCATACTAAGACCGAAATGTTAAAAAAATCGATTTTTCTCACGTTTTCGTGAGAAAAAAAACAGAAAATCGCAAATTACCGCTAAACTAAGCGTCATACAAAAAAATGTTTGAAACATAAGTTGTAGGTTTTTAAATTCTCTACAACTTTTATTATATAAGTTTTTGCGCTAAAATTTATATTAAAGCCGTAATCTTAAAAAAACAACGTTTTTACGTGAAAACAGCCTCACCGAGAATTTCAGCAGACATGGCGCCTACCCTATCTTGTAGAGAATAAAAAATTGAGTAAAATAGGCGATTTTAAAAAAAATCGTAGGACCAGTTTTTGAGAAAATCGCAAAAAACTGAAAAATTATACGAATAAACTACTACTTCCGGTTGACCGATTTTGATGAAAATGTTCGTGTCGCGTCCGGTAGTGGTATGTAACTTAAGTTTCAAGTTTCAAGTTCGTACGATGTTCCGTTCTTGAGATATTCTGTTCACACACACACACACACACAGACACACAGACACACACACAGACCAATCGCTAAAAACATGTTTTTTGGATTCAGGGGGTCTGAAAACGTATAGATCCGGTGAAAACTCGATTTCGAAAAATCGACATGAAAACAATACTTTCCTTCCTATATATTCATATAGGCAAGAGAAAGTAAAAATGAAAGTGGATGTTCTTTGAAGCTTAAGTTCTACTGTCTAGTGGAAGAGGCTACACAAAGATTCTATGCAGAAATCGTTTTATGGTATATAACTACTGTTTATGACAACGATCAAGAACGTAAATAGCCCTTAAAATCAAGATTTTGCTTTCTTGAAGTTAAGAATTTCAATATTTTTTTTTTTTTTCTACGGCCACAAAGGACCACTTAAGTTCAATCTTTCAACGTCTAGCTCTTTCAGATGTTCCACCCAAACGCCTCCGCAGTTGTCGTTCCCGTACTTCTCCTCTTCTTCGCCAATAATTCTTCAATGTTTCGGATCTTCTCAGTCTCTCAGCGTCCGAAATCACCATGGCTTTCCTGACCCTCATTTGTTCCCTAAATTTAACCGATCGCTGTTTGTATGTCCTGTAGCTCCCTGACTTAGTTTTGAGGTCAGCTATTGTGATGTTTAGTTCCTCCATATCCTTTCTGACTTCCTTTATCCAGTTTGGTGTCATCTTCTTTTGCCAGAAAAACTCAGTCATCCTTCTTAGTAATCTTGTATCCTCCATTCTCAATATATGTCCCAGGAAGGATATCCTTTTTTCCTGATGATACTGGTTAAAGGCTCAATCGCTTCATATACTTCCCTGTTTGGTACAATATAGAAACTACCATCTTGAAGGGACCATTTCCCAATACACTTTCTTGCTATTTGCCTCTCCACTTTCTCGATTTTGTCCTTTTCGCCTATTCTTGTTGGACCAAACAGGGTTTCACTCGCATACAGGACTTCAGGAAGTATCACGGTATTGTAGTGTCTTAATTTTGTGTTGATGGACATACATTTCTTATTGTAAATATTCCTAGTAGTTATGGCGGATTTGATTAATTTATTTGTTCTTTCCTTCCAGTTAATTTTTTCTTTAATGTTGTGCGTTATTGTTTCACCCAGGTATTTGAAACTTCTAACTAATTCCACGTTTTGATTGTTAATTCTGACGTTGTCTACACACAGGGGATCTCGAACCATTATTTTTGTTTTTTCATAAGATATTTTTAGTCCTATTTTCCCAGCGTATTTCTCTATAGTTTCAACCTGTGTCCTGGCTTCTTCTATGCTTTTGGATAATAGTGCTAAATCGTCGGCAAAACCGAGGCAGTTAACTTTTATCTCTCTTCCAATTTTGATATAAGCTTTATTTTCCTTGTTCCACTGGCGCATAATATACTCCAATGCGCAGTTGAAGAGAAGTGGGGATAGTCCATCTCCCTGCCTCAGTCCTGTTTTAACTTCGAATGGCCCCGATATTTCACTCCTGAATTTTACTTTCGATTTTGTTTCAGTCAGGGTTAATTCAATCATTTTAACCAATTTAGGGTGTAAGCCAAAATTCCTCAATATTTTCAGCATGGATTCCCTGTGTATACAATCATAAGCCTTTTTGAAGTCAATAAAGGTCATGACTAGCTGTTTATCTCTAATTTCAATATTTATTATTATAGAAAGCTATTTTAAATCATAATCTAAACTAGGGTTATAATTAGTAAATGAATAGGCTACTATTGTACTGCACAATTTTCTTCTGGTCTAACAACGTAAGTTAACATTTTACTCCAATTATTTATTTCAGAAACATCTAAAGTCAAAATTTTCAATTTATTTTTAAACAAGTGGCTTGTCTTAAAAAAAACCAAAAGTATATTTCATAGTCTATTAAAGGGGTCAGTCCTCTAAACAATTTTTTTTAAAATTGAAATTCAATAAATTATAAGTTTTCAATTATTCCAAAAGTTAGTTTTTTGACTTATGGGCTTTCTGAATTTTTTTTTCTTTTTAATTCGTGATGTGTGTACGTTGCAATCTGTTCAAGTTAGAACAATAAGCAATCCCATCACCCAACGATATGTATGACGTGTAAATGAAGTGTAGTCTTGTACAGACTCAGGCCGACGATTCCTGAGAGGTTTGGTTAATATTGAACCCCAACCAGTGCTCGCCTCTCATCATGCGGTCTTGGGTTCGAATCCCATTCAGGCATGGCATATTTTCATACGTTACAAAAATTCATTTCATCCTTCACCGTCTGCATTAGCAGTAATTGCATAACAGTCGGACGTTAAACCAAAAAAAAAAAACCGTCTAGCATTCAAATACGTATAAAAAGTAACTACCTTTACTACGATTTGAACCAGGAACCTTCGTCTCCGAAAATCAGCTGTTAAACAGTTGATTTTTGTTAAGCTGTTAAACTTCTGATTTTTGCAACGACTTTACCTCTAGACCAACCCGGTGGGTAATGAAATGACCGATTTCTGAAATGACCCATTCTATCTGAGCACAGTGGGTCCATTGCCGTCATTTTAATTTTTTCATAAGATATTTTTAAAAAGCCGGATTTTATTTTATAAAAAGAAAACGAAACAATAAATTTAAAGAAACTGAGTTTAAATTTGACAGTAAATACTGGTTCTGTAATAGATTTGGTATACGATAATCATTTAAATTGGCAAGCAGATAATTGCACACTAATGGTGTGAAAACAACAGACCAGCGTGTACTCGCTCGTACACATATTATTTTATTTCAAACTTGATATCTGTGTATACGCTACATTCAGTTTATTATATATACTGTAAGATAATAAAATTTATAATAATGTAGTTAACAAAATGGGGATATGAAAATCACGCGTTATTGTTAATGTGTTTGAAACCAGTTACACGTTCACGTTTATCAATATTGTATTACCAAAAATGAAATATTATTGTAAAGGGTGTACCAAAAGTTTATGTTGATGCTACTATATTTTTACTTTCTCTTGCCTATATGAATATATAGGAAGGAAAGTATTGTTTTCATGTCGATTTTTCGAAATCGAGTTTTCACCGGATCTATACGTTTTCAGACCCCCTGAATCCAAAAAACATGTTTTTAGCGATTGGTCTGTGTGTGTGTCTGTGTGTCTGTGTGTGTGTGTGTGTGAACAGAATATCTCAAGAACGGAACATCGTACGAACTTGAAACTTGAAACTTAAGTTACATACCACTACCGGACGCGACACGAACATTTTCATCAAAATCTGTCAACCGGAAGTAGTAGTTTATTCGTATAATTTTTCACTTTTTTGCGATTTTCTCAAAAACTGGTCCTACGATTTTTTTTAAAATCGCCTATTTTACTCAATTTTTTATTCTCTACAAGATAGGGTAGGCGCCATGTCTGCTGAAATTCTCGGTGAGGCTCTTTTCACGTAAAAACGTTGTTTTTTTAAGATTACGGCTTTAATATAAATTTTAGCGCAAAAACTTAAATAATAAAAGTTGTAGAGAATTTAAAAACCTACAACTTATGTTTCAAACATTTTTTTGTATGACGCTTAGTTTAGCGGTAATTTGCGATTTTCTGTTTTTTTCTCACGAAAACGTGAGAAAAATCGATTTTTTTAACATTTCGGTCTTAGTATGCATTTTACGACAAAAGTGTATATAATAAAAGTTATAGAAAATTAAAAGATCTACAACTTTTGTTTAAAGAATTTTTCTCTACAGAGCCTAGTTTAGCGTGAAAGTGTGATTTTCCGTTTTTTTAAGCCAAATTGAGTTCGATTGTCATTTTGCGTCTTCCACTCATGATTAAAATAAGGTTATGTTTTTGAGGTTAGTTGTTGTTTATTTTTAATATTTTATTAATAATGTTAGGTTTATTATTAATTATTTACATTGGCAAGAGAAAGTTGTGTGAGTGTTTCACACCAGATTTTTGTCTGTGGAAAGAACTAAGAAGAGAGTTGGCGGAGAGGCCCAAAACTGGGTATACAAGGTGTGGCCATTACCCCTTTCTTACCCAGTGTGGTGGCATAGAAGTCACATTGGAGTGAAATAACAGACATAAAAACTTTAATTGTTAGCGACTACTTTTGATTAAAGAGCGCTGGATGTGAAGTGTAATAATTTTCTGTACCCTAGCCACGAATCGAACCTGAGACCTCCGCTTTGCAGTGTAAGATGCTGACCACTACGTCACGGACGCGACCATTAGTTTCCTCTTAAAGTTAGTTTTAGTCTTAAATATTCGTGTTCATTTACTAAAATAAAGTAGCATTTCTTCGAGTATGTTGAATGTTCATACAAATATATTTTTTAGGCTGTAAATACTGATTTTGGCCATTTTACCAATATTTTTGAATTGTAACCTTTTTTTAAGTCTTAAATAATGCTTTGCTACAAATCTAAGCAAGAGAATTTTGTTTAGGAAGCCTGCACATGATTTTTACTGATTCATATTGTTGGGAACTTTGATACCATCAAGCCCAATGTGACATATGTTTCACACGTTTTTGTCACGCCATCAAAAAAAGGCTGAAGGTCTAGAAGTGATTTTATTTCACTTAAATGTCAGTAAAGTGTAAGAAACAATGTACACATATATGTTTGTGTAAAGTTAAAAATTTGGGATTGAAAGGGTTACATAACGAGACTAACGTAAAAAATTTAATTTTAATTTTATACATAATCACTTATTGTCACCTTCAATATACACTCCTTCTCTATCCCTACAACGCTCCATGCCAATTTCCATTGTTGGAAACAGTGCTGGAAGTCATCTTCTGTCAGCTTCTTCAGGCCACGTGCCGCTTTCTCTTTACAGCTTCCACAGACTCAGATATTGTGCCTTTTAATGCAGATTTCACCTTATGGAACAGGTTGAAGTCACATGGTGCAAGATCCTGTAAATAAGGTGGATGTTCTTACACCGAGATTCTGTACTTGGCTAGGAACCTCTTGACAAATAACGCGGAATGAGCTGGCGCATTGTCTTTGTGGAGAACCCATGATTTGTCTTTCCACATTTCGGGGCGTTTTTTCCTTACTCTTTGATGTAGTTTAGAATGTACCTCAAGGTAGTAATATTGATTAATTGTTTGACCTTCAGGAACCCAGTGAAGATAGGCCTACACAATTCCATGGATATAAAAGAAACAATCATCATTGCTTTAAATTTTGATTTGCTCATTCGAGCTTTTTTAGCTCTCGGTGAAGTTCGGCTCTTCCAGTGCACGGATTGGCGCTTCGTTTCAGGATCATAAGTAAAAAACCACGTTTCATCACATGTTTAATTACATGTTCTTATTGTTTCCAAAAAATTTGGGACATTTTCAGTCGCGTACAAAGTGTCAGTACAATCATTTTTGCGAGCTTCATTTCAAACATTTTTGAGATGTTCAACATGTTTGAGTTATCGACCGCCGAGAGTAAAAAATTATTAAATTACTAATATTGCTATAAAACAATAGGGGTTGGTGGTAGAAGGGTGAAAATTTAGGAGTGTATGTATATTTTAATGCCACATTATAAAAAAATAAAAAATAAATTTTTGGGGTGGACCACTCTTATCACTTAGGGGTATAAAAAAATAGATAAAAACCTATTCTCAGACCTACCAAGTGAACATATATAAAATTTTATCAAAATCGGTTAAGCCGTTTTTAAGGAGTTGGCAACTAACATTGTGACACGAGAATTTTGTTGTTAGGTCATCAGCCGAAAGGCTGGTTTGAACCTGTAAAGGTTTTACTAAGTAGAACGAGAAGTGAGGTGGTTTACTAATGCCTTCCTCACTGAGTGGAAAAGTACGCTTATCAGCATGGGGGGGGCCCTCTGAAAAGCACATATTTTCCACTCTGCAAATGACACCTTCACTTCATTCACCACAGGGTCTGGCTGTATAATGAATTCATTACTTTCAGAGGAGATAACTCTGATTAGTGTCACAATACACCTCTACCCCTTCTGTTTTTAAATGATTCAGTAATTTAATTGGCTGACAATGTGATAAGAAACAGAAATATTTATTTTAGCCCTGCAACGGACTGATTGAGTGTAAATAATTTAACACTCCACCTGTCTGTTATGGGCAGACGAGAATTTTATATATTAGATAATATCGTTATTACGTTATATACGTAATGTAACGGTCAATTTGACCATTACAGATGTGAACGTGACAAAAAGAATATAAGAGATAAAAATTGTTTTGACAAAATATTTATTTATCGCCTGGTGGCAGTGGATGTTTGTGTTCTCTAGATTGACCATGTGTATAGTCAAGTAGAATAGTGTTTAGGCGTAAGTGGAAGAGATTTGGCTATCATTGGAATGTCCTTCTATCTTTTACTCGTATTTGTGATTGATTGGATCGTGAGAGAAAAAGTTTCACTTTTATCTCCAATTCTAGAAATATTATTATAGCCTTCTTCTAATTGTACTTCAGTCAATCTAACGAGTGGTGCTCTTCAAATAGAAGCGAGACCAAGATGGCGTTGTTTAAAATTATTTTTTCTCTGTAATTCTTTAATTACAATTGTAAAATTGTTCTTTGTCATAATTTTTTCGACTGGTTTGATGCAGTTCTTCACGCTGTTTTATCTTGCGCAAGTCGTTTCGTATTTACATACCTGTAACAACCCTACATCTTTTGTAATTTGCTTTATATATTCTAACCTTATGCCCAAAAAGGGCAGGTGGAGTGTTATTTTAATTGCACTCTATCTGTTTGGTCCAGGGCTAAAAAAATAGTTGTGTTTCTTATCACATAGTCAGCCACTTATATGACTGAACTATTTAAGAACAGAAGAGGTAGAGGTGTACTGTGACACTAGTCAGAGTTATCTCCTCTGAGAGTAATGAATTTCACTATGCAGCCAGACCCTGTGGTGAATGAAGTGAAGGTGTCATTTGCAGGATAGAAAGTGAGTGCTTTTCGGAGGGCCTGGCATGCTGATAAGCATACTCTTTCAACTCAGTGAGGAAGGCAATTGTAAACCACCTTACTCCTCGTTTTTACTTAGTAAAACCTCTAGAGGTTCAAACCAGCCTTTCGGCTGTTGACCTAAATAACATTCTAACCTTTGCCTCCCCCTACAATTTACTCCCTCAATATTACCCTCCATTATTGATAGATGTCTTTCAAGATATGCCCCACTAGCCTATCCCTTCTTTTGGTAAGATTCTTCCGTATACTTCTTTTTTCATCCACTCGCCTAAGAACCTCTAAATTACTTTTTTTGTCCACCCATCTAATTTTTAACATTTACACATAACTCCGTATTTTAAAGTCTTCTATCTTCTTTTCTACAGCCCCTATCACTCACGTTTCACTGCCGTACAATGCTACACTCCAAACATAGTGTTTTAAGACATTTTTTCTAATCTGTATATCAATGTTTGTAGTCAGTTACTGTTTTTTTTATTTCAAATGCTTTTCTAGCTTGACCATTCCTACTTTTGATATCACTTGTGTCCAGTCCACTTGTGCACCAGTCTCTCGAGTGGTTTGGTGCTGTTCTCCAAGCGCAAGTCGTTTTATATTTACATACCTGTAATACCGTCCATCTTTTGTAATTTGCTTTATATATTCTAATCTTTGCCTGCCCCTACAATTCTCTCTCTCAATATTACCCTACATTATTGATAGATATCTTAATATATGCCCCACTAGTCTATCCAATTTTCCTGTACGATGTTTCCATGTATTTATTTTGTCATCCCCTCGTCTAAGAATCTCTAAATTACTTATTTTGTGAATACTTATATTTGTGAAGAAAATATCTCAAGAATGGAACATCGTAAGAAGCTGAAACTTGAAACTTAAGTTAGGTACTACTAGAAGACCCGACACGAATATTTTCATCGGAATCGGTTAACCGGAAGTAGTAGTTTATGCATGTAATTTTCACTTTTTTGCGATTTTCTCAAAAACGGCTCCTACGATTTTTTTAAAAAAATCACCTCATATGCTACTTTTTGTATGCTCTACAAGAGGGTAGGCGCCATTTCTGCTGAAATTCTTGGGGAGGCTCTGCTCTTGTAGAAAATAATGTTATTTATAGCATTTCAGTTTTATTATGCACCTTGGGACAAAAGTGTAGGCCTATATGATTAAAGTTATAAAACATTTAAAACCATACGACTTTTATTTCAAACATTTTTTTGTACAACGCTTAGTTAATGATTTGCTGTTATTTTTTAATGAAAATCTGTAAAAATAATTATATATTAAGATTTCGGCCTTAATGCATTTTACGACAAAAGTGTATATAATCATATTTATAGGAAATTAAAAGATCTACAACTTTTATTTAAAGCGTTTTTATTTAACGAGCCTAGTTTAGCGTGAAAGAGTGATTTTCCGTATTTTTAAGCCAAACTGAGGTTGATTTTCATTTTGCATGATTAATTAGGTTATGTTTATTGAGGTTAGGTTTTTTGTTTATTTCTAATGTTGTATAGGGTGATTAAAAAAGAGCGCCGGTTTTGATATATCAAATTAAGAGATTTATTTTATTGAAAAACTGAAAATAAATAGATCAACAAGTTCATCTTACCTTCCGATTTCATGTATGAAAAATGATGTCATGCATGTGTCCTCCTCTACTGCGCTGGCACGCATCGACTCTGGCCATGAAATTGGATATTACTGCACAAGTTTCGACTTCCATTTGCCCGATAACCCGTCGAATTTCCTCCTTCAAGTCATTGACGTTTCGGGGTTTATTGGCATACACCAATGACTTCAGATGACCCCAAAGATGAAAGTCACAAGGCGTCAAGTCACACGACCTTGGTGGCCATTGATGGTCGGAATTACGAGAAATGATGCGATCCTGGAACCGTTCACGGAGCAACAACATTGTTTCTCGTGCAGCGTGACAGGTGGCACCATCCTGCTGAAACCACAACTCGTCAATGTCCATTCCATCCAAATGACGCCACAAAAACTCCTTAATCATCGTACGGTATCGGTCTTTATTTACTGTCACGGCTTGTCCTTCTTGATTTTCAAAAAAGTAAGGGCCGATGACACCGCCCGACCAAAAGCCGCACCAAACTGTCACTCGCTGTGCATACATTTCCCTTTCATTAACCACGCGAGGGTTCTCTAAACCCCACATACGGCAGTTCTGTTTATTAACAAAACCGTTTAAGTGGAAGTGCGCCTCATCACTGAAAATGATTTTGTTTGCGAAGGTGTCATCATCCTGCCGTTTTCTCAATACCCAGTCAACAAACTGTCGTCTCTGCTGGTGGTCTGCCACTTTCAAATGTTGCGTCAACTGAATTTTATACGGGTGATATTGGAGATCGTACCGAAAATTCTCCGTACAGAAGAACATCGTAAACCCAATTGTTGAGAACGGCGACGTATTGATTTTGCTGGGCTAACAGCCACACTGTCACGAACCAACGCAACGTTCTGCTCAGTTCGGCCAGAACGACGACGTCCAGAACTTTTAAGGTCGACTGTTGAACCCGTCTCAAAAAACTTTTTCATGAGCCTGCGAACTGTTGATTCATTCGGTGCTTCATTACGTCCTAGAGTACCGCGAAGTCGCCTGACAGTAGCCGCATAACTCTCTCCACTCTGGTAAAATGTTTTGACGATTAACACTCGTTGCGCAATAGTAAACTTCTCCATGGTTAGACACAGACTGCGAGAGTACTACACTGCGAACAAGAGAAACTACAACTGAATCGTCAATCGGAATGTTCTCCGAAATAGAAATGAGGTCTAACAATGTTGCCAACCGATAAACAAAAATTTACCAGCCGTTTAAAAACCGGTGCTCTTTTTGAATCACCCGTTATTACTAATGTAAGGGTATATTGGGCATTATTTGCATTGGCAACAGAAAGTTGTGTGAATGTTTCACACCAGATTTTTTTTGTATTCTTTTTACTTTCTCTTGCCTCTATAAATATATAGGAAGGAAAGTATTGTTTTTATGTCGATATTTCGAAATTGAGTTTTCACCGGATCTACATGTTTTCAGACCCCTCAACCCAAAAAACATGTTTTTAGCGATTACTCTGTCTCTCTGTGTGTGTGTGTGTGTATGCGAGCGCGCCCGCGTGCGCGTGTGTGTGTGAACAGAATATCTCAAGAACGGAACATCGTACGAACTTGAAACTTGAAACTTAAGTTACATACCACTACCGGATCCGACACGAACATTTTCATCAAAATCGGTCAACCGGAAGTAGTGGTTTATTCGTGTGATTTTTGACTTTTTTGCAATTTTCTCAAAAACTGGTCCTACACTTTTTTAAAAGTTGACTGGTTTACTAAAGTTTTTATGCTCTACAGGATAGGATAAACGCCATGTTTGCTGAAATTCTTGGTAAGGCTGTTTTCACGAAAAAAATTAGTTTTTTTAAGATTACGTCTTTAATATGCATTTTAACGCAAAAATTTCTTTAATAAAATATGTAGAGAATTTAAAAGCCTACAACTTTTATTTCTAATTTTTTTTTTGTATAACGCTTAGTTTAGCGGTAATTAGCGATTTTCTTTTTTTTTCTCACGAAAACGTGTGAAAAATCGATTTTTTTGAGATTTCGGCTTTAGTATGCCTTTTACGAAAAAAGTGTACATAATCAAAATTAGAGGAAATTAAAAGATCTACAACTATTATTTAGAGAATGTTTCTTTACAGAGCCTAGTTTAGCGTGAAAGAGTGATTTTCTGTATTTTTAAGCTAAACTGAGGTTGATTTTCATTTTGCATGATTCACTCATGATTAGAATTAGGTTATGTTTAATGAGGTTAGGTTTTTTGTTTATTTCTAATGTTTTATTACTAATATTAGATTATATTGGTCATTATTTGCATTGGCAAAAAAAACTCGTGTGAATGTTTCACACCAGATTTTTTTTTTGTATTCATTTTACTTTCTCTTGCCTATATGAATATATAGGAAGGAAAGTATTGTTTTTATTAAAAACATTTTAATAAATTGAAGGAAATTAAAAGATCTACAACTTTTATTCAGAGAATTTTTCTCTACAGAGCCTGGTTTAGCGTGGAAGAGTGATTTTCCGTATTTTTAAGCCAAACTGAGGTTGATTTTCATTTTTCATAATTCATTCATGATTAAAATAAAGTTATGTTTAATGAGGTTAGGTTTTTTGTTGATTTCTAATATTTTATTACTAATGTTAGGGTATATTGGCCGGCCCGTGGTGTAGTGGTCAGCGCAACTGGCTACTATGCCGGGGCCTCGGGTTCGATTCCCGGTCAGGTCTGGCATTTTTTTCATCTGTAAATCACCTCATATCATTACCTACGCACAAGCCCAAGGCTTATGTAGGCATCATCACTCAATAAAAAAAAAAAAAATTGATCATTTTTTCCATTGGCAAGAGTAAGTCGTGTGAATGTTTCACACCAGATATTTTTTTTTTATATTCTTTTTTTGAGAGGTAATGAAGTTGTAGATATTTTGTGAGGAAGTTATGTCGGTTTACGTTGCTATTTATAAACGAATAAACGGCGTGACATCTAATCATATCTGAAGTTCCTGATTGAGGTGCCTGACTTATTCCTTCTGTAATGATTCACTCACGAAATACCAATACCATTCTTTTCTACTTAACTGCTGCTTACTGCTTATACTTACCGCTTATTAAGTACATGCTTACCGTAATGGATTTTCATATTACTACTACTTCAAAGTCGTGCTTTAAGTTAACTCATCTTAAATTAAGTTTTATCATTGACTTCCGATTTCTAACCTCACAGGATAAGAATAGGAGTCCATTAAACAAACTGGTTTATTCCTTTTCCCGGTTTCACTTCAAAATTAATTTTACCTTCTAAATTTTTTTATTTTTTAAAATTTTTTTGTATTCCTAATGTGTGTACGTTGCAATCTGTTCAATTGAGAACAATAAGCAATTCCATCACCCAATGAGATGAGGATGATGTGTATGACATGTAAATGAGATGTAGTCTTGTACAGACCCAGGCCGACCATTCCCGAGAGAGTATGGTTAATTGAACACCAACCATCAAACTACACCCACAACCACTGTCTAGCATTGAAATCCGTATAAAAGTAACTACCTTTACTAGAATTTGAACCAGGAACCTTCGTCTCCGAAAATCAGCTGTTAAACAGCTGATTTTGGCGACGACTTTACCTCTAGACCAACCCGGTGGGTCGATTTAACACATTGTGGTTAGATTTAATTTAAATCTAACACATTGTTAGATTTTAAATTTAGATCAGCTGGACCGTTAATATTTATAAGGTTATGTTTATTGAGGTTAGGTTTTTGTTTATTTCTAATGTTTTATTACTAATGTTAGGTTATATTGGTCATTATGTGCAATGGCAAGAGAAAGTTGTGTAAGTGTTTCAGAACAGATTTTATTTTACTGTCTGTATTTTCTTTAAAGACATAAAATTAGTGCAGTTTGATTATATAATATTATAAAAAAACATTTACATTTATAATTACAGTAAGAATTCAATTATTATCAGTAGGAATTTCTATTATTACGGGTAGGGCGGTCGCGAATTTTTACTTTCTCTTGCCTCGTATATGAATATGTAGGAAGGAAAGTATTGTTTTCATGTCGATTTTAACAAATCGAGTTTTCACCGGATCTATACGTTTTCAGACCCCCCTGAACCCACACAAACATGTTTTTAGCGATTGGTCTGTGTGTGTGTCTCTGTGTGTGTGTGCGCGCGTGCGTGTGAGAGAGTGTGTGTGTGTGTGTGTGTGTGAACAGAATATCTCAAGAACGGAACATCGTACGAACTTGAAACTTGAAACTTAAGTTACATATCACTACCGGACCCGACACGAACATTTTCATCAAAATCGGTCAACCGGAAGTAGTAGTTTATTCGTATAATTTTTCAGTTTTTTGCGATTTACTCAAAAACTAGTCCTACGATTTTTTTTAAAATCGCCTGGTTTACTATATTTTTTATGCTCTACAATATAGGGTAGGCTCCATGTTTGCTGAAATTCTGCTTGAGGCTGTTTTTACGTAAAAACATTTTCTTTTTAAGATTGCGGCTTTAATATGCATTTTAGCGCAAAACGTTATATAATAAAAGTTGTAGAGAATGTAAAATTCTACAACTTTTATTTCAAACATTTTTTTGTATAACGCTTAGTTTAGCGGTAATTAGCGATTTTCTGTTTTTTTCTCACGAAAACGTGAGAAAAATCTATTTTTTTAATATTTCGGTCTTAGTATGCATTTTACGACAAAAGTGTATATAATTAAATTTATAGAAAATTAAAAGATCTACAACTTTTGTTTAGAGCATTTTTCTCTACAGAGCCTAGTTTAGCGTGAAAGCGTGATTTTCCGTATTTTTAAGCCAAACTGAGTTCGATTGTCATTTTGCGTCATTCACTCATGATTAAAATAAGGTTATGTTTTTGAGGTTAGGTTTTGTTTATTTCTAATATTTTATTAATAATGTTAGGTTTATTATTAATTATTTGCATTGGCAAGAGAAAGTTGTGTGAGTGTTTCACACCAGATTTTTTCTTCTTCTTTTATTGAGTGATGATGCCTACATAAGCCTTGGGCTTGTGCGTAGGTAAATGATATGTGGTGGTGATTTGCAGATGACAAAAATGCCAGATCTAACTGGGAATCGAACCCAGGACCCAGGCATAGTAGCCAGTTGCGCTGACCACTACAAAATATTATTTTTATTTATTTTTACTATTTGGGGGTAGTGGAGCAAAAAAGGTTGCGAATTGCTGCCTAGAGGTTAAAACCAGCCTATTTAGGCTTATCACTTAAACAACACCTTCAATGGATTTGCATTGGCGAAGTTGGTAACGTACTCGCCTCTCATCATGCGGTCTTGGGTTCGAATCCCATTCAGGCACGGCATTTTTTCATACGTTACAAATAATTATTTCATAATTCACCGTCTGCATTAGCAGTAATTGCAGAACAGTCGGACGTTAAAAAAAAAAAAAATTCAATGGATGATTATATTTATTTCTCGCGATGCAGGTTTTCATGGTCACCAGATCAAATATTTCTCCTGACCTGTGTTACTTCTAATTTTTAATTTATTTGTGGTTTTATTGAGTGACTTAGACGTTTGGATGGTAGGGTTAGTAAATAAATAGCAGTGAGTTTATGGGTTTTCAATGTAGGCCTTTAGCTGATAGAAATAATAGCGTTGGTCGTTTTTCCCGATTCAGTCCCTACGTGTTTGCAACGCATGCAATATTAGTTCAACCCTATATCCTGTACAGCCTGATCCAAAAATTTATAGGTACATATTGAAAATCAATTCCTGTTTTCTTACAAGAATACATAAGGGTTCTATGTATAGTATCTAGTGAGAAAGTATAGTGATCGTGAACAAATTTTATTTTGGCCTACTTGGGATTTTGATCGATCTTAACGTCTTACTCGTCACCCTATCAAGTCAAAGTAAACATAAAAATTCTGGTGGGAAACACACGAGTTTCTCTTGCCAATGTAAATATAAAAAATAACCTAAAAGTAGAAATAAACAAAAAAACTAACAACAAAAAACATAACCTTATTTTAATCTTCAGTGTTTGATGTAAAATGAAAACCAACCTTAGTTTGGTTTAATAAAACGGAAAATCACTCTTTCACGAGTAACTAAGCTTTGTAAAGAAAAATGCTTGAAATAAAGGTTGGAGATATTTTAATTTCTTATAAATTTGGTTATATACTTTTTGTTTGTTAAATGCATACTAAGGCCGAAATTTTAAAAAATTATTTTTGTAATTTATAGTTTGATGCTGTCTTCTAGCGGATGTGGTGAATTGTAGATTGATCGTATAATTTCGTTGTTCGCAGTTTTTCTTCTGTCGTGTAACTTCCTGGAAGTGTTTTGGATATAGTTGTCGATGGTGGGAAATAGACGATTTTCGTGGATAATTTTGTTGGAGATTAGGTAATGAAAGTTAGTTATAGAACGGATGGCTTTATTTTGAACGGGACGGATTTATTTTTATTGGTTTCGGACAGGATGGGCCACTTTACTGGTGACCCGTGAACGGATTATAGCTTAGAAGATTAGGAGTTTTACTGGTTTAGGTAAGGATTTAGAGATAAAAAGTGAAAATAATTTGTAGAGGAGGATTTTGCCCTTACGAATGGAGTCTTCTACGTGGTCCTTGAAACTCAGTCGTTGATCCAAAGTTATGCCCAGATATTTCATCTTTTGATCCCATGGCAGTGGATGACCTTCTATTTGCAACCGCAGCTGCAAATAGAAGCCTATTTGATGTTATCATTTCTTCTAAATACTTAAATTTCTCAATTCATATTTTTATTTTATTTTGCTCTATATGAATGTTTACTGCCCATGACGGACAGGTGGAGTGTCAAATTATTTACACTCAATCTGTTCATTGCAGGGCTAAAATAAATAGTTCTGTTTCTTATCACATGGTCAGCCAATTAAATGACTGAATCATTTAAGAACAGAAGAGGTAGAGGTGCAAAAGACACTAATCAGAGTTATCTCCTCTGAAAGTAATGAATTTCATTATACAGTTGAACCCTGTGGTGAATGAAGTGCAGGTGTCATTTGCAGAGTGGAAAATATGTGCTTTTCAGAGGGCCCGGCATGCTGATAAGCGTACTTTTCCACTGAGTGAGTTGTGGCAACGGTAAACCACCTCACTCCTCGTTTTACTTAGTAAAACCTCTACAGGTTCAAACCAGCCTTTTGGCTGATGACCTAAACAACAACAACAACAACAACATGAATGTTTAGGGAAGGAAAGTATTGTTTTCATGCTGATTTTTCCAATTCGAGTTTTCATGAAATCTACACGTTTTCAATCCTCCTGTACCCAAAAATAAACATGTTTAAGCGATTACTGTCGATTTCTTTATTATAGATACCCGACCTTCTGCGGCTGCAAATAGAAAGTCATCCTTCCCGAGTGGCTCTCGCAGTTCAATACAGCTGTTTTTATACCCCTCCGGTGAGTCCACTTCATGTTGGAGGGGGGGCACTGCTTGCTGCGCGTTGAAAGCGCTCCCTGTGGCAGGCTTCGGGACCGTCTGTAGGCGACAATATTAATGGGGTAGTCGCCGACAATTTTTTACACTGTCACACACACACACACACACATTTGAGAGAAACTATCTAAAGTTCAGCCGGCCTTAGTTTGCTCCTACTGTCAACAAACCAAAGCCACCTACTACAGGGTGCACGCTAGAATCCGCGAATTAATGGATGTCGTATTCCTATTAAGTTAACTATGTTTTAAATTATAAGTACTTAAAGTACCTAACACATCAGTCATGATATGATGTAGGCCTAACAATTTCATTTATAAAAATACTTTTAAAAGTATTTTGTATTTAAATACTTTTGAAAGTATTTTCTTGTTACTTTTTAATCAGCGTGTACTCATTTTTATATAATGCGCATGCTCAGTGACGTCATTATTTGTTTGCATTAGGAGCAAACTAAGAGATGCTGGACGTTAATTTATAGGTGAATCGGTAAACATATAAAAATTGTCAACATCTTTTAGAAGCACCCTATACTTTGAGTATTGACAAAAGTTTAGTAAGCAATAAGAATTGGTGTGTGGAGAGGAGAATGGTGTTTATAAATTGGTAAATGGAGTGTTCATGAAAATGGGCCAAAGATAAGAGGCTGAGGGCTGCGTTTGCCGCATTACAGACTCCTCCCACACCTCGTTCCTCCCAACAGACTATGCCTAATATGTGCGGGCAAATCTATTTGCCAGCCAACCGCGAGTAAAGATTGTTTTTAGCTACGGAAAAGATTCTAAATATTATACATCAGATAATACAAATTCCAATGTCGGTAGAAATATTAAGCCTAGGAAACTCTTTATTAAAACTTCCCTGTATCGGACAGTGCTCGGTTTTGTACAAAATCTCTATTCTGTAAAGCACTTTAAAGCAGTCTCTCTTATATTAGGTGTATTCTGAAGACTATGTTTCGAATTGGCACAATTCTGAAAATCTGCTTGATTATTCTATAAATGATTCCAAGTCGAAAATTTTTATGTTTGGTGTGAAACACTCACACTACTTTTTCTTGCCAATGCAAATAATGAACAATATAACCTAATACTAGTAATAAAACATTAGAAATAAACAAAAACTAACGTCAAAAATCATAACTTAATTTTAATCATGAGTGAACGATGCAAAATAAAAACCAACTTTAGTTTGGCTTAATAATTCGGAAAATAACTCTTTCACGCTAAACTAGGTTCTGTACTGAAAAATGCTCAAAATAAAAGTTGTTGATCTTTTAATTTTCTATAAATTTTATTATATACACTTTTGTCGTAAAATGCATTTAAGGCCGCAATCTTTAGAAGAAAAAAAACAGTTTCTACGATAGCACAGCCTACCCAAGAATTTCAGCAGACATGGCGCCTACCCTATCTCGTAAGGTATTGAAAATATAGTAAATAAGGCGATTTAAAAAAATCGTAGTAGCCTTTTTTTGAGAAAATCGAAAAAAATTAAAAATTTCACGAATAAACTATTACTTCCGGTTGACTGATTTTAATGAAAATTTTTGTGTCGGGTCCTCTAGTAGTACCTAACTTAAGTTTCAAGTTTCAACTTCTTACAATGTTCCTTTTTTGGAATATTTTGTTCACACACACACACACTCACACGCACACACACACACACACACACACACACACACACACACACACACACACACACACACACACACACACACCAATCGCTAAAAACATGTTTTGTTGGGTTGAGGAGGTCTGAAAACGTGTATATCCGGTGAAAACTCGATTTCGAAAAATCAATATGAAAAAAATACTTTCTTTCTTTATTTATGTAGGCAAGAAAACGTACAAATCTGAAAAATTACTTGATTGGTGAAACTTTTTATAGCGTACAAGAAATTCTTTCTAAATATTATTAAGTAAAAATAAAAAATAGAATTACTCGTAACTGAAAATAAATGAACACCCTAAGTATTGAAGTTAGTGCTAAAAAAACCTGTTGTCTGTAGTGTAAATATTAGAAGGTGACACCTATTGCAGTAAGTAAGCTTACGTAAGTAGTAGAAGAATGTGTGATCGGAATAATGTATTTCAGGTGTTTAACTTCTTTACATGTCCTCTACTCCCTCGGGAATCTCTTGGCAATCAAAAAAAGAAAAAACCTTCTTAATGTTTCAGTAGCGACTTTTTGAAACATCCGTTTATTATTTCCATATATTGCAATTTTTATTATCTGTAATCTGGATTTTCATACCGAATTTTTCTAGTAGCTACAACCTATTTGGTGTTATTATTTCTTCTAAATACTTAAATTTCTCAATTTATTGTTTTGCCCTATTTGAATGTGTAGAGAAAGAAAGTATTGTTTTCATGTCGATTTTTCCAAATCGAGTATTCACGAGATCAAAAATCGAGTGTTCACGAGCTCTACACGTTTTCAACCCTCCTGTACCCAAAAATAAACATGTTTATTGTGTGAACATAAACATGTCTGTGTGTGTGTGTGTGTGTGAACCAAATATCTTACGAACTGATCACTGCATGAAATTGAAACTTGAACCATTGTTAGGTACCATAAGTTGTTAGGTACAAATTGTTGGTACCATAAGACGACTCAACACGGACATTTTCGTCAAAATCGGTCAACCGGAAGTAATATTTTATTTGTGCGATTTTTCATTTTTCTGAGGATTCCTCAAAAACGGATCCTCCGCCATTTTTTTAAAAAATGCCTCATTTAGGCCTACTTCATATTTTATGCTCTAAAAGAAAAGGTAAGTGTCATGTCTGCCGAAATTCTTGGGGGGGGGGGGGTCTTTGCTCTCATTGAAAACAATGGATTTTTAAGACTGTAAAATCAAAGTCGTAAAGCACTTAAAAATCTACAAATTTTATTTCTAGCGGTTATTTCAACGCTTAGATTAGCGGTAATTATTTAGTGATTTTCTGATTTTTTTTTCATCAAAATCTGAAAAAAATATGTTTTAATATTTCGGTCTTAGTATGCATTTTATGACAAAAGTGTATATTTTAATCAAAGTTTTAGAATATTTAAAACCCTACAACTTTTATTTTTAGGGTTTATTCAACGCTTACTTTATCGGTAATTTGTGATTTTTTTTGTTTGATTTTCTTCAAAATCTGTAAAAAAATTGTACCAGTATTTGAAATTTAAAATATTGTTAATAATAAAAAAATATTTTTATTTAAAATTGCGGAATTTTACGACAACGTTGTATAAAATAAGTTATTGTATATGAAAAACCCTACAACTTTTATTTTAAACTATTTTCTTAACAGAGCCTATTTTAGAAGCAATTACTGATTTTCCGTATTTTTAAGTCGAACAGAGGTTGGTTTTCATTTTGCGTCATTTACTTATCATTCAAATTAGGTTATGTGTTTAATTTTACATTGTTTACTAAGATTAAACATAGGTTATCTATTTGTTTTATTATTTACATTGGCAAGAGATAGTTGTGCGAGTATTTAACACCAGATTTTTGTAGCAGGTACATTTGATGTTATCATTTTCTCGTAAATACTTAAATTTCTTAAATACGATTTTAAGTAATAGGCGTAATATTAACAAAAGTAAAGTTTAAGCAGAAAAAACCTTTTAAGTAGTTAAACGAAGTCAAGATAATAATTTTAAGTTTTAAATAAGTTAGTTAAGTAGAGTGGAGTGCTTAAGGGAAAGTTAAAATGTGAAAGCGTAAATATTAAAAACCGCACTGCGGTAACTTTGCATGTTATACGCCTAACAGTGTATAGGCCATGGAGTAAAAGAAAAAAATATATAAATAGGGCTAAAAAGAGGGGTAAGTTAAAAAGTTGAAATTAAGGGATGCGTAACATTATATCCAACCACCCCCAAATGTAATGCAACAACAAATATTATAAGGGTAATGGATGTAAAGCGTTACTGAGGGTTGCACGGGGATGAATTATTAGAAACATTCCACCGACCCTTATTGGGCTACTGGGTATCATTCAGTCACTGTATCATTTCAAATAACTGCAGTTTTTTTTTTACTTTCTAAATCTCAATACGCCTGTCTAGTGTACGTCTGCTAGATCTATATTTTGTAGATTTGTGCAAAATTACTTGTATTAAACAATTTTTTTTTTATTTCTTGTATTAAACAATTTCCTTTTTGATTTCTTGTATTAAACAATTTCTTTTTTGATTTCTTGTATTTACCAATTCTTGTATTAAACAATTTCTTTTTTGATTTCTTGTATTAAACAATTTCTTTTTTGATTTCTTGTATTAAATAATTCTTGTATTAAACAATTTCTTTTTTGATTTCTTGTATTAAACAATTCTTGTATTAAAGAATTTATTTTTTGATTTCTTGTATTAAACAATTCATCACTGGAGACTTGATTGTTGAAGATTACGATAAACTCTAAAATTGATGAATTTTAGTAGTAAAATCGATTTTAAAATACAGGAATCCCGTGATTTACGCGGGTAATTCGTTCAGAAAAATCGACGCGTAAATTAAGAGCACGTTTCTCATAAGATTACATTGTAAAGTCCAGCTGTCCTGAGTTTGCTCCTACTGTCAACAAATTATGACATCATTGAGCATGCGCATTATTTAAAAATGTGTACAAACTGATTAAAAAGTAATTACAAAATAATTTTAATTTAAATGTATCTGTTTTTCCTAATGTGTGTACGTTGCAATCTGTTCAATTTTAGAACAATAAGCAACTACATGACCCAATGAAATGAGGATGATGTGTATGACGTGTAAATGAGCTGTATTCTTGTACAGACTCAGGCCGACCATTCCTGAGAGATTATAGTTAATTGAACCCCAACCATCAAAGTACACCGGTAACCACTGTCAAGCATTCAAATCCGTATAAAAGTAACTACCTTTACTAGGATTTGAACCAGGAACCTTCGTCTCCGAAAATCAGCTGGTAAACAGCTGATTTTGGTGATGACTTTACCTCTAGACCAACCCGGTGGGTTTATCAATGTAAATTAAAAAATTCATAGATAAGCCCGCGCTTAGTGCAGGCGCTATTGTGAAATTTTATTACGGTTATTAAAATTATTTTTATTATCAACAGTATACGAGGGGTGGTTTTGTATATTGCATTGCATTGATAATAGGGGTTGATTTTCATATAAGATCTAAGGTTACATAAAAGTGTAGTCAATATGATGTTAAATAAATAAGGGAGGGTAGGTTTTGTAGGGGGGTTGATCAGATCAATTTATCCCTGGACGTTAATATTAGTATTGGTTTAAGGGTGTATTTTAGAAGAAACGTCTGCGTGGTATAGGGTGTTCATAAAAGTTCACTGAAAATCGGATCGAAATGTTGGTCATGGCGACTACATAAAGAATGGGTTAAGCAACGGTGGGTGTGAACGTGTACTCATTTCTCAGACCCTAGCCGGGAATTGAACTCGGGACCTATACTTTGCTCCGGTGCTCGTTAACCACACGTTTAGTCCACGGAGGCGGCGTTATAAAAGAATTGTTAGTTAAATTTTGTGGAAATTTACATCAAACTAGTCAATCGCAAAAAACCAACTGGTTATGTGGCACGTACTGGTAACGCGCTATAAGTTGACGATTTCGCCTATCATGCGGTGGGAGGAGGACAGAGTATACAATCTATCCTACTTACATCTCCCAACCCGAAAGCATAACACATCTATCAAGCGTGTAATTCAAAACCGCTGATAATCAGCTGTTACTCCCAACTTAAATATCAGTTAATATTTTATGCAATTAAGGATGTGCGTCTGTTTTGATTTTAAATAAAGCGAAATTTCAATATCTATTTTTCATTTTTTCCTGAGTAATTCACATGAATCTTTTCAGAATTAAATTTTCTACAAATTTATTTAAGAAAAAATACACCTTTATTTATCATTTATGGAAGTAATCTTACGTTAAACACAAAAATTTGTTATTTCTTTGCACCAATTCTTGTGTTTTATGTAAGATATCTGTGAAAGTATTGCATTTACAGCTCTGGAACCAATTTTATTCAATTTTTCTGATTAAGAAACATAAGGAACAATCGTATTTGTATCTTTTTAACTAGCTTTAACATTTTTATACGGCCTTACTTCACCGAGGGTACAGAGTTGTAGGTGAAATTTTTCGCTAGCCGTAACTCGCTAACTAAGCGTTTTCAGACATATGTTTATATGAACTTTTTTTCTTATTTTTAGCTATAGAATGAGATCCCAAGAGATTGCCCTATAGTTTTGAATCAGCCTCTGTATTGGTACTTATATGAATGCTCATATAACGGGGTGACCATGTCGTAGCCCTTTAATTAGCTTATGGAGTGAAACTTTTTTATCACTTCACCTGCCTGGTATGAGCAATAATAATATTGGTTGTAGGATAGAAAATACAGTAAGAAGTCGATTATCCGAACGTCTATCAACCGGACGACCGGTTATCCGGATGCCCTTCAGGAAAAATTTGTAAAGTACTATACGTATGTACTATGTACATTTATGTGATGAAGTGCAGTCCCCTAGCCGTGCGAGTGAGAGAATGCGTAACGCTCTCACTCGCACAACCCATACGCGCCGTTCCAATAACATTGTCGTATAATTTTACTCATTGTTGTGAGCAAGCGTTTATACACGCAGTAAACTAACAAACCAGATAACGATTGTAGTGTGTTTTCAGATTTAGATTACAACGGTAAAGACCTTTGAGCGCATGCGTAGTTAAGCCACATATCTCCCTCTCACTCGCTCGGCTATGGGACATTAGTTCGTCTGATACTTATATGTAGGTATATATGCTGTACTAATTTATTTCTGAATTTCGTAGACATACAAATTTAAAATACCGTTATCGTATTAAAACGTCATAGGTGATAATGTATAAATGGTTTGTTTAATACGTAGAAAATGGAATGAAATGGCTGTAACAGCAACCAGAATGTGACGCCGTTACAGTTTTAATTTTAAAACGACTTCCAGATTTGGTTGCTTCCCTTAAACAAAGGAATATTTCAGATTTTTTTTAAAACTAATTTTGTGTAACACATTTATACTGTACATAATTATGATTTTTAGTGTTTTTACTTATAGCAGTACTACATGTTCATTTATTTTGTAAAGTACGATATAGTGAATTGTATGAGTACATAACATTTATGTGTTTTTAAATTTGTGTGTTTAATAAAAATTAAGTTACAAGTACAATAGTGTCGTGTACGTATTATAGCACAGTTTTCAGTTCTAGCTTCTATAACGTAAAATAAGTTCGGAAAATTTGTTATCCGGACAAATCAATTTACCGGACGATCAAATCCCCAATTGGTCCGGATAATCGACTTCACACTGTATAAAAAAAACCACACGAGACGAATATGTCATAAATATAACAGTGTATTTTTTGAGCACCCTATGACATACGTATACGATTGGATTGTTTTACAACTGGGGAAATAGAACAGAATAAAAATCAGTTGAAGTTTGATTTTACATCCCCCGGGGAGTGAGAAATTGGTTTAGGGAGTTAAAATATTACAGGGGAAAAGAAGAAATTGTTATAGTGACCGAAAAGGGTTAGAGATAAACACGAAGAAGAGGGAAGACAGAGTTAATCGTGTTCAGTTTATTTCATAAACATAACCAACCCCCGTGGATAACTGTATGGTCTGAAATTAGGGAGGGGGTTAGTATTAAAATTTATATTACATAGTATATAATATATGGGAAGTAACTTTTATGGTTGTTTTTTTTGTTTTTGACTACACGCAACACCTCCCTCCGACCTCTGATGGATTCCCCGAACCATTGGCGTCCATGCATGCAACCATTTCATTATAAACGTCCATCGTATACTGTATTTAATGGTAATGCGTTTTAATTAAAAATATTCTTGTTTGTCACGGTTTATGAATTTATAATGTTATGCTCGGAAGGCTCCTCCTCATCGTGTCTTTATAAATATAAAATAAAACAACTTATTGTCCTAACTAGTCCTCGGATCGATATGCACTTTTTTGACCCAAAATATGCCAAAAAAAGAGAAAATATGCACCGAAAAAGTTAAAATATGCAAAAATTAATGCGAAAATAAAAAGGAGTTATTTTTAATAATTTTGTTCAATTAATTTAACTTTGAAATACATTATATTTATAAAATGTTTTAAATAATGAATACGTTAATCTAATCATAATTTAACCACTTTAACCGTAATCATCACATTTTTAAAAAATTGAAGTTTTAAATAAATAAATTATGTTAATTGCATAAAATAATAAGTTTTTTCCAAATTTTCCACTTTGTAGCTCCGTCTTTTTTCAGACAGGACGTTGTTCATTGCTGAAAAGGAGCGTTCAACATCACATGAAACAAATTGGTAGGAATTTCAGAGCTGAAATTTCTAGGGGGTCACTCATTTGCATTTTCATTTCATCCGTAAGCTCTCCCTTCAAAATTCTTGAAACATCCTGAGCTGCCTTCCATCCTGGGTTTCTCTTCAACACAGCGTCCAATTTGTTCCTCAACTTTTCGCCGACAGGTCCTCCCCATTCTTTACTTTTTTCTTTTAACCTATCAATGAGGCCGACTGAATCACATAGGTTCGTTCCTTTTGATTATAATGCTGTAATTAAATCGGGAATGAATCCAAAATTGGAATGAACATAAGCAAGTTGTTGAACCACTGAAGACCTGATTAGTGCAGCATTAGCTTGAGCTATTGCTTGGTTTTCTGATTCATCAAAACTTCCAATTATTTCCTTCACTTTTTCATGGTGTTCAGCAAACTAATTGGCTGCAGATATCCAAGTACCCCAGCTTGTGATTATAGGTTGAAGTGGGAGAGGAACGTTGGGATAAGCATTCTTGAATGCTGTTATTCTGCTCGGTGCCTTCACAAATACTTTTGTTTTTTTACAAGTTTTCTGGAAATTTGTCTAAAATATGCTTAAATTATGCAAAAATACTTAAATATGCAAAAGGGTCCGAAATATGCACAAATATTCAAAATAAAATTTGGGTTTTTTGGTCGCAAATCATTCAAAAACACTCAAAACGGATTATAAACTTATTTTAGAACTTAAAAAAAAGATATGCAAAATATGCAAAATCCGAGCACTAGTCATAATAATAGACCTTCTGGTCAGCTCAGTCTGTTCAACATAAATTTAAATTGTTAAGTAACATCCGTTGTGTTAATTACTTTGAGTCCAAATTTTAGCTACCTATATAACGTGTTCGGCATAAAACCGAAATACGAGGAATTTTTTTTATAAATTTTTCTGCCGGGCCCCATAGGGGGTGCTACGGCCCTGGAAGCTCCAGGGGTTGGTTATCGGGGTGTTTTTGGTGTGCTCCCTTCCTAACTCATCAAAACGAAGAAAAAAGGTTGCAGAGACCTTAGCGCTACGACGCCTTCTTAAGGGAGTTCAAAATATTCGGGTGCCTCTCCTGAGCCCCCCGGGGGCCGTAACGGAAATTTGGCAATTTTCTGGCGCGTTTCAGCCCACGCCCGAAAGAAAAGCCCCTATACAGTTTTGCGCTTTGAGGCCTCCTTATGGGTCAGAATTTATGTCAGTCAGTCAGTTCAAGTGAAGATGTGGTTTTATTATATATAAGAGAAGACCATCCTAAAGGAAAAGAGGATAACCCAACTGCCTTTCAGAGAGAGAAGACAGCCGAATGCAGCTGTAGCAGAGAGATTCAGAGCCACCAGGTCAAGGAATATGAAATTGATGTGGGAACGAAGAAAACAACAGTGTGGTGCCACAACTAACTCCTCAAGGAACGCATGTCCATGAGTGACTTAAATGCTCCAATTGGGGCGTAAATAAAAAAAAATAAAAATAAAACAACTTATTGTCATAACAATAGGCCTTCTGATCAGCTCAGTCTGTTTAACATAAATTTAAATTGTTAAGTAACATCCGTTGTGTTAATTACTTTGTCTGGTCATCATACACGAAAAACACCATGAAGTTTTCAAGTTGAAACTATTTCGCTGCGGGGCGTAGTTAACAAAAACAAAACAAAAAATTATATATTTTTAAGTTCTACGTTTCAATTTTGTACGATATACCGTTTATGAGATATTTTGTTCACAAACTGACCGATCAATAAAAATACGGTTTTGGGTTCATGGGTCCTCAAAGTGTATATATAGCCTGATTTGTCGTAAGGAGAGCGCTGGGCAAAACGTGCGTCTGCATTTGTATAGTCTTGTACGTACTGCAATAGCGCAGTGTATCTAATCAACAATGGAACAAACAGCATGCCTACAAAATACAATATGGGTGTTGTCAATTTTTAACAACACTCTGACTGTACATCTTACTGGGGGACACGCCCCAGACCTCACAAAGCGTACCCATAGAACTGCAGTTTAGCTACCCAATCCTTGCCTGGTTTCGAGGTAACGGGCGCTGGGTGTAGCACCTCCCTTTGCTATTCGTAGTACATCCATGTGTGGTAGAGCCATATGCAAAGCATTAGCTGCGCAACGAGCTGGACGTTGACTCGTCCAACGTTTACACGAGTACTTAGGGGAGTGACCGCACCCACTCATTTGGGTTGTGGGTTCCTAGATAGCTCTTCGGAGCCACTAGGCTGCTTAAATTCCTCCGGAATGGGGGTGGCTGGCCGAGGGGATGTCCGGCAACGGATAGGCAAATACGCATGTAGGTCGGAGGCGTATGCGGGGTTTAAGTCAAGTATGCGCATGCGTAGTCCAGCGCTCACAACAATTGGATTGGCCTTTATTTTCGATGAAGGTTGTATTTCGAAAAATCGACATGAAAACAGTATTTTTCTTCCCTATAAATTCATTTATATGCTCATAAAAGGCAGGCGGAGTGTTAAATGATTTGCATTCAATCTGTTACTTCTTCTTCTTCTACCTCAATCGTAAGATTGGTTGGCAGCCCTCCATCTAGCTCCGTCCATTGCCACCCTCTTCCATTGCGCATAGCTCTCAGCACCCAGATCTTTTGTAATTTGGTTTAGATATTGTAGCCGGGGCCTTCCACGACCCCTTTGTCCATTAACTGTACCTTCAAGAATGCTTAACGTAAATTCGTTGTGTCTTATTATGTGTCCAATATAAGAATGTCGTCTGCCCCCGAGAAGCTTCAAAAGAGATCTACTTTCCTCTGCCCTTTGTAAAACCTCTACATTCGTGATCCTGTCAGTCCATTTTATCTTGAGCATTCTCCTCCAGCACCACCACCTCAAATGCATCATCTGTTACTTACAGGAATAAAAAAAACTTGTGTTTCTTTCACATGGTCGCCCAATTATATGACTAAAGTATTTATCAACAGAAGAGCTACAGGTGTAACACAAACTATACTATATGAGGTGTGGCTATTAAATAACGAGACTGACGTTGTAAAAAATTTAATTTTAATTTTATACGTAATCACGTATTGTCTCCTTCAATATACACTCCTTCTCTATCTCTACAACGCTCCATGCCAATTTTCCATTGTTGGAAACAGTGATGTAAGTCATCTTCTGTCAGCTCCTTCAGGACACGTGCCGCTCAAAAATGTTTAAAATGAAGCTCGCAAAAATGTTTGTACTGATACTTTGTACGCGATTGAAAAGATCCAAATTTTTTGGAAACGATGATAACATGTTATGAAACGTGGTTTTTCACTTATGATCCGAAAACGAAGCGCCAATCCATGCACTGGAATAGCCAAATTTCACCGAGAGCCAAAAAAACTGAATGAGCAATTCAAAATTTAAAGCAATGATGATTGTTTTTTTTTATATCCTTGGGATTTTGTACCTTCACTGGGTTCCTGAAGGTCAAACAATTAATCAATATTGTTGCCTTGTGGTACATTCTAAACTACGTCAAAGAGTAAGGAAAAAACACCCCGAAATGTGGAAGGACAAATCATGTGTTCTCCACCAACATAATGCGCCAGCTCATTCTGCGTTATTTGTCAAGAGGTTCCTAGCCAAGTACAGCATCTCAGTGTTAGAACATCCACCTTATTCACCAGATCTTGCACCATGTGACTTCTACCTGTTCCCTAAGGTGAAATCTGCATTAAAAGGGACAAGATTTGAGTCTGTGGAAGCTGTAAAAGAGTGGAAGCGGCACGTGTTCTGAAGGAGCTGACAGAAAATGACTTCCGGCACTGTTTGCAACAATGGAAAATTGGCATGGAGCGTTGTATGGATAGAGAAGGAGGAGTGTACGAGGTGTGTTCAAAAAGTAACGGAATTTTTAAATTTCGCGGGTTTGGATAGTCCGATTGTAAATTTTTTTTTTATTGTGTTGGTACACATGCCCCTGACGTACCATAAAATTTTCAACAATATTCATTGCTTAGTTGTTAAGTGGAAGCCGCTGAGGTTAGACGTGTTTTTCGAGCACGGCTATTTTTGTTTGTTAAAAAATGGATCAAAGAATTTGTATTAAATTTTGCGTGAAAAATGAAATAAAGTGTAATAAAGTGTGTGAAATGTTAACAAAGGCATATGGTGAGTCTGCTATGAGTAAAACAAGGATTTACGAGTGGTATAAGCGTTTCCAAGATGGCCGCGAAAACGTTGAAGATGACGAACGACCCGGACGTCCAAGCACATCAACAACCGATGAAAACGTGAAAAAGTGAAAGAAATGGTTATGAACGATCGCCGAATCACAATCAGAGAAGTCAGTGATGATGTTGGCTAATCGATTGGCTCATGCCATGAAATTTTTTCGGATGTTTTGGGTATGAAACGTGTGGCAGCAAAATTGATTCCAAAATTGTTGAATTTCGAACAAAAACAGCGGCGAATGGAAGTTGCTCAGGAGTCACTAAATGAAGTTGACAACGATGCGGATCTACTCAAACGTGTTATAACAGGTGACGAAACATGGGTTTACGATTACGATATCAAAACTAAGGCTCAATCGTCCCAGTGGAGGCATTCTGGATCGCCAAGACCGCAAAAGGTTCGACAAGTGCGGTCGAATGTGAAGGTTATGCTCACTGTGTTCTTCGATTTTAATGGCATAGTGCATCACGAATTCTTGCCACAAGGTCAAACAATCAATAAGGAGTACTACCTACAAGTTCAACGCCGTTTGCGTGAAGCAATCCGAAAAAAACGCCCGGATTTGTGGCAAAACAATTCATGGCTTTTGCACCACGATAATGCACCTGCTCACACTTCATTGCTTGTTCGTGAATTTTTGGCCAAAAACAAAAGTATAACGATGCCCCAGCCGCCACATTCGCCAGACATGGCTCCATGTGACTTTTTTCTATTTTCAAAAATAAAGAGAACATTAAAAGGCCGTCGTTTTACAAGCATTGATGACATTAAAAGCGAATCGGTGAAAGAGCTAAAAGCTATCACAAAGATCGAGTTTCAGAAGTGTTTCGAGGATTGGAAAAAGCGTTGGCACAAGTGTATTGCATGCGAAGGGGACTACTTTGAAAACGACAATATTAATGTAGATGAATAAATAAATATTTTTTTCAAAAAACGAAAATTCCCGTTATTTTTTGAACAAACCTCGTATATTGAAGGTGACAATAAGTGATTATGTATAAAAATAAAATAATTTTTTTTACAATGTCAGTCTCGTTATTTAATAGCTTCACTTTGTATATGTAATTTGAATAGAAGATTGCACTGTACACGTTGCCTCTCCTTCTCCTTCTCCTTCTTATTGCGAGTTGTTATAAAAGTATCCCTCTATACTGTTACAGTGGTTGACACACACGCGCGCGCGCGCGCGCACACACACACACAGACACACACACACACATACACAAACACACACACACACACACACACACACACACACACACACACACACGGACCAATCGCTAAAAACATGATTTTATTTGGGTTCAGGGGTTTTGAAAACGTGTAGATGCGGTGAAGAGTGTATTTGTTAAAATCGCCATGAAAACAATACTTTCCTTCCTATATATTCATACAGGCAAGAGTAAGTAAAAAATATAGGACAAGGGAAGTAGAAAAGAAAGAAAATGTGTTAAAGTAATACTACAGTATTTTATTTAATTTAAGATGAGGAAGAAACAGTATGTATGCATCGTGGGGATAATTGTAATGTTTAGTATTTCATATTTAAGCGATTTGTGGTTCTTCATTTAACATATTTATTAAATGAGGAAAACGCCATGATAATTACCATATAGTTAGCATAACATTTTATTTTATTTAGTTTTTTTACATGATAATTAATGTATTTATAACAAGCAGTGTGTTGATTATATTGTATTCATGATTACAATAGTCAGGTGACATTTTGTCACCGGCTATGACATCTGATGACGTGTCATTGTGTCTTCTTCTACTTCATCTTCCTTATTCATTCATTGTATTGTATTGTATTTTAAAAGAGTTGATTCGTTTGTTCTTTTATAATAATAATAATAATAATAATAATAATAATAATAATAATGATATTCACGAGTTATTTAAATATTATTATGAAGTTTGTTTTATTGTCATTTGGCGTAGGTATTTCTATAAATAGGTAAGCCTACCTACCGTCTTTATGTCATTTACAAGGTCGAAATTTCATTTCTGTTTTATGTCTTGTTCATTATTTCAAATGATAATTAGTGGTTGGGCAAACATCTACGATTTTCTCCTGGTTGTAAAATGTAACTAATATTATTACTTTCTCTTGCCTATATGAATATATAGGAAGGAAAGTATCGTTTTCATGTCGATTTTAAGAAATCGAGTTTGTCGCCACCGGCTTTCAGTAGCGCAGCCGTACAACTCATAGGACCGTCCGGGCCTCCGGCGGCGTAGTTCAAAATAATGAAAACATCGAAGGGGGAGGAAGGGAAGTCGTCTTCGCCGCTGCCTAAAAGATTAGGAGCAGCCGCCGACGCAGCGACCACCTTTCACCGCTGCCTCCGAGGAGGAGCAGTCACCGGTGAAGTGAATCGGGGTCGTCTGCACCGCTGCCTAATCTAATAGGAGCGCGTCGCCGACGCAGCGTGCACCTTTTACCGCTGCCCCCGAAGGAGAGCAGTCGCCGGTGAAGCGAGGGTAGGGGATGGAGGTACAGATGACGGAATGAAAACTCAATGTTGAGATGTCAACTTCCCCGTATCAATTCTCGCAACACAGAGAATATCGATACTGTCACCTGCTCCTTCTCTACTATTGCATCGCCAGTGCATAGACACATATGTTGCCACTTGGTACATGCGCTGTGAGAGGTATGACCGCTGGCGCATTCTATCGGGGGCAGCAGCAACCCCATCACAGCGCCACAGTGAGCAAAATATGAACTACGGACCGGCGTACAATTAAAAACAGTATCAAGTTTCCACTGGATCTATACGGTTTCAGACCCCCTGAACCCAAAAACATGTTTTTAGCGATTGGTCTGTGTGTGTATGTGTGTGTGCGCGCGCGTGCGTGTGTGTGTGAACATAATATCTCAAGAACGGAACATTGTACGAACTTTAAACTTGAAACTTAAGTTACATATCACTACCGGACCCGACACGAACATTTTTATCAAAATCGGTCAACCGGAAGTAGTAGTTTATTCGTGTAATTTTTCACTTTTTTGTGATTTTCTCAAAAACTGGTCCTACGATTTTTTTTTAAATCGCCTCATTTACTCAATTTTTTATTCTCTACAAGATAGGGTAGGCGCCATGTTTGCTGAAATTCTGGGTGAGGCCGTTTTCACGTAAAAACATTTTCTTTTTAAGATTGCGGCTTTAATATGCATTTTAGCGCAAAACATTATATAATAAAAGTTGTAGAGAATGTAAAATTCTACAACTTTTATTTCAAACATTTTTTTCTATAACGCTTAGTTTAGCGGTAATAAGCGATTTTCTGTTTTTTTTTTTCACGAAAACGTGTGAAAAATCGATTTTTTTAAGATTTCGGCCTTAGAATGCATTTTACGACAAAAGTGTGTATAATAAAATTTGTAAAAAATTAAAAGATCTACAACTTTTATTTCAAGCATTTTTTTGTACAGTGCCTAGTTTAGCGTGTAGGAGCGATTTTCCGTATTTTTAAACCAAACTGAGGTCGATTTTAATTTTGCGTATTTCGCTAATGTTTTTTGAGGTTAGTTTTTTGTTTATTTCTAATGTTTTACTACTATGGTTAGGTTTATTGTTAATTATATATATTGGCAAGAGAAAGTTGTGTGTGTTTCACACCAGATTTTTAGTATTATTATTATAATACACGTTGTAGACCCTTATGGATGACGTGAAGCTTCTAAGGTTCTTCCTGCGGGATCTCCATGACATCTGCATCTTCTCACTCATGGCTCTCTTCCTCTCCTCTGTCCACGTAGTGCCGGTCTTCTTGGCTCTGATCTCTGCACTTCTGCACTTCCCACTCGTCTATTCTTTTTCTATACGTATCGCAGTCTTCAGAAGTGAGTTGAGCGTTGTCAAGGTCTCTTCTTACTTGTTCGGCCCATGTCATGCCTTAAAGATTTTTCTGTAGCAATAAGAATCTGGGTGGGTAAGTCTGTGTTCAGGAAGTCGTTGTATGTGTCCATAGAATTTAAGTCGTCTTTTTCTAATGTCTGCTGAGTTTGAAATTTTCTCTGTGGTTCTGTTGGTTTTTAGCCGGTATCCATCGTCAGTTTTTCGTGGTCCAAGTATTTTCCTGATGATTTTACGTTCTTCTTTTTTTAGCTTTTATTTGTTATCGGGAACTGTACATTGTTGACAACTACCCAATTTGATCGCTGCTTCTTGCTGTTTTTTTTTTGACGTAGATTAGACATGAGTTTGAACAGGGACCCCCAGTAGAGTTTGTTCATGGATGGCTGTCAACTGGTCACAATACAAAGTCGCTTGCCCAACCGGTGTTACTTAACAAATAATAGCGACTTTCTACCAGCTGACTGACTGGGCTGACCCGAAAGCCTACTAATTTTATAAAGAGAAAGCGTGTTTTTTGTGCAGGTATGTTTCCAAAACTACTCAACGGATTTTATGAAATTTTCACAGCATATTAGCATATTAGTATATTCACAGCAACTGCCCTTAATATACAGGTGGAGTGTCAACTTATTTACACTCAATCTGTTCGTTGCAGGGCTAAAATTAATAGTTCTGTTTCTTATCACGTGTTCAGGCAATTATATTATAAATTAATCATTTAAGAACAGAAGAGGTAGAGGTGTAAAAGACACTAATCACACTTATCTCCTATTTCATTATACAGCCGGACCCTGTGGTGAATGAAGTGAAGGTGTCATTTGCAGTGGAAAATATGTGCTTTTCAGAGGGCCGGACTTAGGGCCTCCCTAAGATTTTCACCAGACGTGAGGCTTATTCTGTCTTGTCGAGGATAACAAATGTAGTAAATGAAGCGATTTAGAAACCTTTTTTTAGAAAATTGCACGAATAAACTACTACTTCCGGTTGACCGATTTTGGTTAAAATGTTTAAGTAAAGTCTTCTAGTGGTACCTAACTTGAGGTTTAAGTTTTAACTTCGTACGATGTTCCGTTCTTGACAAATATTTTTTACACACACCAATATGTAAAGACATGTTTTTTTGGGTTCAGGGGGCTTGAAAACGTGTATATTCAGTGAAAACTCGATTTAGAAAACTTGACATGAAAACAATACCTTCCTTGTATTTTACGTATAGACCACGAGAAAGTAAAAAAAAACGAAAATACATTTTCGTTATCTTCCATTTGGGATGGAGGATGTTTGTTTAAAGTAATGGTTTAATGATTTCTTCTTTTGCTAATGACTTCTTAAATAGTCAAATATGCTTTTGGTATTAATGACTTTTGTATTTATACCGATTGGTCTGTAAGTATTTATGTGTGTGGAAAAATTTGTTATGTGAAGAATGAAATATCGAACTATTGAAACTATGAAATATTGAAACTTGGAACTTAATTTAAGTACCATGAAGTCACCTGACACGAACATTTTTAAGAAAATCGCTCAACCGAAAGTCAAAGTTGATTCGTGAGTTTTTACTTTTTTGCAATTTTCTCTAAAACGGTATGTACGATTCGTTTAAATATTGCGTCATTTACTAATTTTTTGTTTTCTACAAGATAGGGTAAGCTGCATGTCTTCTGAAATTCTTGGGGGGGGGGTTATACACTTGGAGAAAATTGAACCAAATTTAGGTACTGAAATAAATGTAATATTAATTGTAATACTCTATGTTAACTTATGTATGTTTAGAGGGGTGATGAAGAGAGGGGTGGAAAAATGTTGGGTAGGGAATAGTGAAAAAGAAAGGTAGAGTGAGTGGGAGAAGGAGACCTTGAGGTAGTGAGAAGAGATATTCTGTGGGAGAGGAGTGTGAAGTAGTGTGTCTGGGAGGTAGGGAGAGTAGTGAGAAGAGATAGAGTGTGTGGGAGAGAATGAGTGATATAGAGTGTGTGTGGGAGGTAGTGAGAGTGATGGGGGAGTAGTGAGAAGAAATAGAGTGTGTGGGAGAGAATGAGTGATATAGAGTGTGTGTGGGAGGTAGTGAGAGTGATTGGGGAGTAGTGAGAAGAGATAGAGTGTGTGGGAGAGAAGGAGTGAGATAGAGTGTGCGTGGGAGGTTGTGAGAGTTAATGGGGGAGTTGTGAGCTGAGATAGAGTGTGTGGGAGAGAATGAGTGATATAGAGTGTGCGTGGGAGGTAGTGAGAGTGATGGGGGAGTAGTGAGAAGAGATAGAGTGTGTGGGAGAGAAGGAGTGAGATAGAGTGTGCGTGGGAGGTTGTGAGAGTGATGGGGGAGTAGTGAGAAGAGATAGAGTGTGTGGGAGAGAATGAGTGATATAGAGTGTGTGTGGGAGGTAGTGAGAGTGATGGGGGAGTAGTGAGAAGAGATAGAGTGTGTGGGAGAGAAGGAGTGAGATAGAGTGTGCGTGGGAGGTTGTGAGAGTGATGGGGGAGTAGTGAGAAGAGATAGAGTGTGTGGGAGAGAATGAGTGATATAGAGTGTGTGTGGGAGGTAGTGAAAGTGATGGGGGAGTTGTGAGAAGAGATAGAGTGTGTGGGAGAGAATGAGTGATATAGAGTGTGTGTGGGAGGTAGTGAGAGTGATGGGGGAGTAGTGAGAAGAGATAGAGTGTGTGGGAGAGAATGAGTGATATAGAGTGTGTGTGGGAGGTAGTGAGAGTGATTGTGGAGTAGTGAGAAGAGATAGAGTGTGTGGGAGAGAAGGAGTGATATAGAGTGTGTGTGGGAGGTTGTGAGAGTGATGGGGGAGTAGTGAGAAGAGATAGAGTGTGTGGGAGAGAAGGAGTGAGGTAGAGTGTGCGTAGGAGGTAGTGAGAGTGATGGGGGAGTAGTGAGAAGAGATAGAGTGTGTGGGAGAGAATGAGTGATATAGAGTGTGTGTGGGAGGTAGTGAGAGTTATGGGGGAGTTGTGAGAAGAGATAGAGTGTGTGGGAGAGAAGGAGTGATATAGAGTATGTGTGGGAGGTAGTGAGAGTTATGGGGGAGTAGTGAGAAGAGATAGAGTGTGTGGGAGAGAAGGAGTGATATAGAGTATGTGTGGGAGGTAGTGAGAGTTAATGAGGGAGTTGTGAGAAGAGATAGAGTGTGTGGGAGAGAAGGAGTGATATAGAGTATGTGTGGGAGGTAGTGAGAGTTATGGGGGAGTAGTGAGAAGAGATAGAGTGTGTGGGAGAGAAGGAGTGAGATAAAGTATGTGTGGGAGGTAGTGAGAGTTAATGGGGGAGTTGTGAGAAGAGATAGAGTGTGTGGGAGAGAAGGAGTGATATAGAGTGTGTGTGGGAGGTTGTGAGAGTGATGGGGGAGTAGTGAGAAGAGATAGAGTGTGTGGGAGAGAAGGAGTGAGATAGAGTGTGCGTGGGAGGTTGTGAGAGTTAATGGGGGAGTTGTGAGCTGAGATAGAGTGTGTGGGAGAGAAGGAGTGATATAGAGTGTGTGTGGGAGGTTGTGAGAGTGATGGGGGAGTAGTGAGAAGAGATAGAGTGTGTGGGAGAGAAGGAGTGAGATAGATTATGTGTGGGAGGTTGTGAGCGTTAATGGGGGAGTTGTGAGCTGAGATAGAGTGTGTGGGAGAGAAGGAGTGATATAGAGTGTGTGTGGGAGGTTGTGAGAGTGATGGGGGAGTAGTGAGAAGAGATAGAGTGTGTGGGAGAGAATGAGTGATATAGAGTGTGTGTGGGAGGTTGTGAGAGTGATGGGGGAGTAGTGAGAAGAGATAGAGTGTGTTGGAGAGAATGAGTGATATAGAGTGTGTGTGGGAGGTTGTGAGAGTGATAGGGGAGTAGTGAGAAGAGATAGAGTGTGTGGGAGAGAAGGAGTGATATAGAGTGTGTGTGGGAGGTTGTGAGAGTGATGGGGGAGTAGTGAGAAGAGATAGAGTGTGTGGGAGAGAATGAGTGATATAGAGTGTGTGTGGGAGGTAGTGAGAGTTATGGGGGAGTTGTGAGAAGAGATAGAGTGTGTGGGAGAGAAGGAGTGATATAGAGTATGTGTGGGAGGTAGTGAGAGTTATGGGGGAGTAGTGAGAAGAGATAGAGTGTGTGGGAGAGAAGGAGTGATATAGAGTATGTGTGGGAGGTAGTGAGAGTTAATGAGGGAGTTGTGAGAAGAGATAGAGTGTGTGGGAGAGAAGGAGTGATATAGAGTATGTGTGGGAGGTAGTGAGAGTTATGGGGGAGTAGTGAGAAGAGATAGAGTGTGTGGGAGAGAAGGAGTGAGATAAAGTATGTGTGGGAGGTAGTGAGAGTTAATGGGGGAGTTGTGAGAAGAGATAGAGTGTGTGGGAGAGAAGGAGTGATATAGAGTGTGTGTGGGAGGTTGTGAGAGTGATGGGGGAGTAGTGAGAAGAGATAGAGTGTGTGGGAGAGAAGGAGTGAGATAGAGTGTGCGTGGGAGGTTGTGAGAGTTAATGGGGGAGTTGTGAGCTGAGATAGAGTGTGTGGGAGAGAAGGAGTGATATAGAGTGTGTGTGGGAGGTTGTGAGAGTGATGGGGGAGTAGTGAGAAGAGATAGAGTGTGTGGGAGAGAAGGAGTGAGATAGATTATGTGTGGGAGGTTGTGAGCGTTAATGGGGGAGTTGTGAGCTGAGATAGAGTGTGTGGGAGAGAAGGAGTGATATAGAGTGTGTGTGGGAGGTTGTGAGAGTGATGGGGGAGTAGTGAGAAGAGATAGAGTGTGTGGGAGAGAATGGGTGATATAGAGTGTGTGTGGGAGGTAGTGAGAGTGATGGGGGAGTAGTGAGAAGAGATAGAGTGTGTGGGAGAGAAGGAGTGATATAGAGTGTGTGTGGGAGGTTGTGAGAGTGATGGGGGAGTAGTGAGAAGAGATAGAGTGTGTGGGAGAGAAGGAGTGAGATAGAGTATGTGTGGGAGGTTGTGAGAGTTAATGGGGGAGTTGTGAGCTGAGATAGAGTGTGTGGAAGAGAAGGAGTGATATAGAGTATGTGTGGGAGGTAGTGAGAGTTATGGGGGAGTTGTGAGAAGAGATAGAGTGTGTGGGAGAGAAGGAGTGATATAGAGTTTGTGTGGGAGGTAGTGAGAGTTATGGGGGAGTTGTGAGAAGAGATAGAGTTTGTGGGAGAGAAGGAGTGATATAGAGTATGTGTGGGAGGTAGTGAGAGTTATGGGGGAGTAGTGAGAAGAGATAGAGTGTGTGGGAGAGGAGTGATATAGAGTATGTGTGGGAAGTAGTGAGAGTTATGGGGGAGTTGTGAGAAGAGATAGAGTGTGTGGGAGAGAAGGAGTGATATAGAGTATGTGTGGGAGGTAGTGAGAGTTATGGGGGAGTTGTGAGAAGAGATAGAGTGTGTGGAAGAGAAGGAGTGATATAGAGTATGTGTGGGAGGTAGTGAGAGTTATGGGGGAGTAGTGAGAAGAGATAGAGTGTGTGGGAGAGAAGGAGTGATATAGAGTATGTGTGGGAGGTAGTGAGAGTTAATGGGGGAGTTGTGAGAAGAGATAGAGTGTGTGGGAGAGAAGGAGTGATATAGAGTGCGTGTGGGAGATAGTGAGAGTGATGGGGGAGTAGTGAGAAGAGATAAAGTGTGCGTGGGAGGTAGTGAGAGTGTGTGGGAGAGAAGGAGTGAGATAGAGCGTGCGTGGCTGGTAGTGAGAGTGAAGCGGGAGTATTGAGAAGAGATAGAGTGTGTGGGAGAGAATGAGTGAGATAGAGTATGTGTGGGAGGTAGTGAGATTGATGGGAGAGCGATGGATTTGTAAAGTAAAGAAGGTGCTAAAGTGGTGTGTATGGGAGAAAAAATTACCACTTCTCTGTACCGTTAAAAAAATGAAAATCTGCTAAAATCCGTTCATGAATTTTTTGCACGACTGCAGTACTTTCTCGCTGTAAATTAAAGATGATATCATTGGGAGAAAGTAAAAAAAAAAAAACAACAATCTTTTTATCAACTATTATAATCTATGATGAAACTAAGAAATCGTCACCTTTTCTCTTTCTCTCCGTGTTCCGTTCGTATTTTTAACTACTTGAAGAAGTTGGTCTGAAGTTGCAAAGTTTAAACAGATGATGAATAAGAAGTTGATCATTTATTCGTTCGTTCATTTACCAGTAATAGTAATAGTAATAGTGATAGTAATGTCGTCACTTTCACCCGCAAAGACATTTCCTCGACACTTGTTCCCACCCACTACAAACAACACCATACGCCATTTTACTAACTCAGCTGAATTTGGCGTAAACATTATCACTATTTGTCATCTTTATTTGGCTCTTCTATTTAACTCGGTAATTATTTCCAAATGCTCCGTAAATCATATTAATTCGTATTTTTATTTTTACTTTCTCTTCCCTGTATGAATATTTTTTATTAAATGTATTTTTTAAATTAATTTTTTTTTAAAATTAATTTATTTAACGTCGCATCAACTACAACGGTCATTAGCGACGACTTTGAGGTGTAACTTTTGTAGAATGGAGGATGAAATGATTTTTGTAACGTATGAAAATATGCCGTGCCTGAGTGGGATTCGAACCCAGGACCGCATGATGAGAGGCGAGCACGTTACCAACTGCGCCAATGCGGCCGGCTAAATTAATTTTACAACAACCAATTATAACGCAGTTTTTCTTTTAAAATTGTAAATTTCTGTTGGGAGTTAAAAACTGTTGGCTTAAAAATAAGTTTTATACCGCTTCTGTTCTAAACACACTTTTAAATTGTGTTAATTTCCCTTGCCTCTATGAATATATAGAAAGGAAATTATTGTTTTCATGTCGATTTTTCGAAATCGAGTTTTACACCGGATCTACACGTTTTCAGACCCCCTGAACCCAAAAAACATGTTTTTAGCGATTGGTCTGTGTGTGTGTGTGTGTGTGTGTGTGTGTGTGTGTGCGCGCGCGCGCGCGCGCGCGTGTGTGTGTGTGTGTGTGTCCGGACCCGATATGAACATTTTCATCAAAATCGGTCAACCGGAAGTCGTAGTTTATTCGTGTTAATTATAACTATTTTACGATTTTCTCAAAAACGGCTCTTAAGATTTTTTTAAAAATCGCCTATTTTGTTACATTTTTTGTGCTCTACAAGATAGGGTAGGCGCCATGTTCGCTGAAATTCTTGGTGAGGCTGTTTTCACGTAAAAGTTTTTTTTTTTTAAGATTGCGGCTTTAATATGCATTTTAGCGCAAAAATTTACATAATAAAAGTTGTAGAGAATTTAAAATCCTACAACTTTTTTTTAAACATTTTTTTGTATAACGCTTAGTTTAGCGGTAATTAGCGATTTTCTGGTTTTTTCTGACGAAAACGTGTGAAAAATAGATTTTTAAAAATTTCGGCCTTAGTATGCATTTTACGACAGAAGTGTATAATCAGATTTATAGGAAATTAAAAGATCTACAACTTTTATTTAGAGCATTTTTCTCTACGGAGCCTAGTTTAGCGTGAAAGAGTGATTTTCCGTATTTTTAAGTCAAACTGAGGTCGATTTTCATTTTGCGTCTTTCACTCATGATTAAAATAAGGTTATGTTTATTGAGGTTAGTTTTTTATTTATTTCTAATGTTTTATTACTAATATTAGGTTTATTGTTAATTATTTGCATTGGCAAGAGAAAGTTGTGTGAGTGTTTCACACCAGATTTTTTAATTTTATTTAGGTGTAAAATCACTTCCTAGAATTAGTTTAATTACACCTTGTATAACGAGAAAGTTTTAAAAAAATACACAAAACAAAAATATCATATGACATATTTTACTTTTGTCATTTGCTTTTTGTTTATTAGAAATTTAGATAAAAATGTCTTGAAAATAGTAAAATTAATTTTTAAGAAATCTACCGAAATATGATACTGTTTACTGATAAATAAACACTTTCACAAAAATATTTTTTTTACAAAAAAAAATTAGGAAAGAAAATATGATTGTTTATTTTGGTAGCTTAAAAATAGTTAACCTTGTTGAAATTGGATACGTACGTTAGTATTAAAGAAACTATTATAAGTGTAATTTAATATTTTTGTTTATTTAATAAATTGTGGTGGGTAAGTCGCACGTACTTTGTCGTGATTATATTGTGACACTTATCGCTAAGGTCCGTTTCGGGATCTAGGTTATTAAATAATTAATACACTAAAGTTTACAATTACAAATATTTATTACACTAAAAGATTTACAAAATAAACAGCAAACTAAAATTACGTATAATGAAGTAATACAATAAATTACAGACCAATAAGTCTACTATCCCAAGTCTACAAACTATTTACAAAAATTATAACAAATAGATTGCAAAAGGAATTTGACTCTATCCAACCATATGAACAAGCGGGATTCAGGAAGAACTTCAGTACAATGGACTACATCCATGCCCTTAGCGTTCTGATTTCCAAGTGTAGAGAATACGACATACCTCTACATCTAGCATTTATCGACCATGAGAAAGCCTTCGACGCAATCGAATTCTGGGCCGTTGAAAAAGCACTCAAATTCTATGGAATTAATGAGACTTATATAAGCATTCTCAGAGAAATATATAGTAAGGCAACATCTTGTATTACAATATCAGACACCAGCAAAATTTTTAAGATCGAGAAAGGAGTAAGACAAGGTGATACAATATCACCGAAGCTTTTTACAACTGGTTTGGAATATGTAATGGGAAATCTGAATTGGAGAGAGAATTACATAAGGGTGAATGGGAAATGGCTGAATCACTTGAGATTTGCGGATGATATTGTGTTGATTGCTGGCAGTGGGTGAGAACTGATGGAGATGATTGAGGACCTGCATAGGGCGTCAAAGGAAATAGGGCTACGGATGAACCTTCAGAAAACTAAGATAATGGGCGGAGAAGATGACCAGGATGAAGTTACATGTGATGGGGAAACTATTAATAAAGTCCAAGATTATGTTTATTTGGGACAAAATACACGCCTTGAACGGGGAGGTGTTAAAGAAGAGGCAAAGCGAAGAGTGAAATTGGGATGGGCAGCTTTTGCAAAATTGAGAAGAGTACTGAATAGTAAAATAAGCAAAGAAAACAAGGCTAGGATCTTCAATCAGTGTATCACTCCAGTAATGATATATGGTTCAGAAACGTGGCCGCTAACAAAAGAGATTGTATACCAAATGCAAAAAACGCAGAGAGCTATGGAAAGATCTATTCTGGGAGTCAGGCTGAGAGATAGAAAGAGGAATGAATGGTTAAGATCCCAGACTGGCCTGGAGGATGTTGGCAGGGCGATGGCTAGAGGAAAATGGAGATGGGCGGGACGCGTGGCGAGAATGGAACCAGAGAGATGGGCAAGGAGGATCCTTGATTGGCGACCATATGATGGAAGAAGATCAAGGGGAAGGCCGGAGAGAAGATGGGAGGATGACATAAAGAGAACCGCTGGAGGAGGACGGCGCACGACAGAGAAGAGTGGAGGAGTCATGAAGAGGCCTACATAGCTAATATTTTAGCTTTGTAAAAAGGGCTAAGAAAAAAAATACCATAAATACTTAATAATTTACTTAAAATAAATAATAAACAATAAATAACTTAATCATTTACTTAGCACTACTTACAATCAATTTTATAGAATACACGTACAAAATGAGACAAAATACACTAAAACTGAATTTAATACAGTAACACAATAACTTTTCACAATACACACACAAATAAAGACAAGTACGAGATAACAATCGTTGACCAACACAATGCTCGGAACGTGTCCCCTGCACTACGCCCTATAGCCACTCGTCAAAGATCAAACGAATACTAACTCCCTGATCGCGCTCGATGGTCTATTTATATACGGGGGGTTCAAAGAGACTTCTCGAACGACACAGAGATTCGATCAATAATCTTTTTTATTAGTTCTCGAAAAGTCATAACTGATTAACTGATGTAAACAAGTAACAATAGATCTATTGTTAATGGAAAGTGTTACAGGTCGACCTTTTCATAAATAGTTGTACCACAATACCCGACCTTTTATCATACATAATAGCGCAGTCCTATTAAATAATTTTTATGAATAGATATCCTTTTTTTTACCGTTAGGACCACTAGGGATCACGATACAACTTCAAATCATTTCTCTTTGTTCTTCCTCCGTTCTGCCCAAATTGCCTTCATTCCCTCGCTGAATCTCTTCTTCCTCTCCTGAGACCATGCTGTTCCAGTCCTCGGAGTCTGTGTTCACCCTGGAACTCTTTGATGCTTCGTATTTGGCTTGTGTATTTGTTTCTATCTAAGATGTCTCGTGTTGTAATGTGATATCCTTTTATAAATAGGCAAACTTTTATTGTTACTATTGTCACTATATTGTTACTTTTCCACTCTATTATCTACTCTTTACCATTTATTGAATGAAATTCTAGAACTTTTGCGAACCATCCCCTTCTTATTGTCACAATATTATGTATCCAGTACCATTATCCGGAAAAAGTTACAGACGTCTAGGTAAGAAAGGTCTAAGTTAAGACGAGTTAATTAACTTTTTACTTTCTCTTGCCTATATGAATATATAGGAAGGAAAGTATCGTTTTCATGTCGATTTTTCGAAATCGAGTTTTCACCGGATCTATACGTTTTCAGACCCCCTGAACCCAAAAAACATGTTTTTAGCGATTAGTCTGTGTGTGTGTGTGTGTGTGTGTGTGTGTCTGTGTGTGTGTGTGTGTGTGAACAGAATATCTCAAGAACGGAACATCGTACGAACTTGAAACTTGAAACTTAAGTTACATACCACTACCGGACGCGACACGAACATTTTCATCAAAATCGGTCAACCGGAAGTAGTAGTTTATTCGTATAATTTTTCAGTTTTTTGCGATTTTCTCAAAAACTGGTCCTACGATTTTTTTTAAAATCGCCTATTTTACTCAATTTTTATTCTCTACAAGATAGGGTAGGCGCCATGTTTGCTGAAATTCTCGGTGAGGCTGTTTTCACGTAAAAACGTTGTTTTTTTAAGATTACGGCTTTAATATAAATTTTAGCGCAAAAACTTATATAATAAAAGTTGTAGAGAATTTAAAAACCTACAACTTCTGTTTCAAACATTTTTTTGTATAACGCTTAGTTTAGCGGTAATTTGCGATTTTCTGTTTTTTTTCTCACGAAAACGTGAGAAAAATTGATTTTTTTAACATTTCGGTCTTAGTATGCATTTTACGACAAAAGTGTGTATAATAAAAGTTATAGAAAATTAAAAGATCTACAACTTTTGTTTAGAGCATTTTTCTCTACAGAGCCTAGTTTAGCGTGAAAGCGTGATTTTCCGTATTTTTAAGCCAAACTGAGTTCGATTGTCATTTTGCGTCATTCACTCATGATTAAAATAAGGTTATGTTTGTTGAGGTTAGTTTTTGTTTATTTCTAATATTTTATTAATAATGTTAGGTTTATTATTAATCATTTGCATTGGCAAGAGAAAGTTGTGTGAGTGTTTCACACCAGATATTTTGTGGTATATTGTGTCCACCACAGTGGGGAGGTGGAGCACTCCATCTGCTAGTTCCAGGGCTACAAAAAATAATTGTGTTTCTTATCACATGGCTGAAGCATTTAACAACACAACGGGTACAGATATCAGACGAATGAATGTCCCATAGCCGAGCGAGTGAGAGGGAGATATGTGGCATAACTACGCATGCGCTCAAAGGTATTTAACGTTATAATCCAGATCTGAAAACATACTACAGTCGTTATCTTGCTTGTTAGTTTACTGCATGCATAAACGTTTGCTCACAACAATGAGTAAAATTATACGACAATGTTATTGGAACGGCGCGTATGGCTTGTGCGAGAGAGAGCGTTATGCATTCTCTCACTCCCTCAGCTAGGGGACTTCAGCTCATCTGAATATTGTACACGTGTAAAACACACTACTGTCGATTCCTTTATTATAAATACCCGAGTTTGAACCCTTGCATTTCCAAAATGATGAGTCGAATTTCAACATACTATATCTCAACATTTAGCTCATTTTATTCTGCGTTCACCAAAAATAGTCCTGTATTTTTAATGTTTTTCGGAAATTGCCATATCGAATATCAAATATTGCCATTTGTCGGTAGACATTCCGGCAAGATGTCACTTACTCAACCGGACAACATCGATAGTAGCGCCTACCCCCTCACGGACAATTCTGTTTTCAAAATTTTTAAAATTATGCCACAACATTAACCAATCAATATTTCATGTCATTAATGTACGAGGTGTGGCTATTAAATAACGAGACTGACGTTGTAAAAAAATTAATTTTTATTTTATACATAATCACTTTTTGTCACCTTCAATATACACTCCTTTTCTATCCCTACAACGCTCCATGCGAATTTTCCATTGTTGGGAACAGTGCTGGAAGTCATCTTCTTTCAGCTCTTTCAGGACACGTGCCACTTTCTCTTTTGCAACTTCCTCAGACTCAAATCTTGTCCTTTAATGCAGATTTAACCTTAGGGAACAAGTAGAAGATAATAACATATGATGAAACGTGCTGTTTTACTTATGATCCGGAAATGAAGCGCGAATCTATGCACTGAAAGAGCCGAACTTCACCGAGATCCAAAAAAGCTCGAATGAGCAAGTAAAAATTTAAAACAATGATGATTGTTTTTTTTTTGATATCCATGGGATTTTGTACCTTTACTAGGTTCCTGAAGGTCTAACATTTAATCAATATTACTACCTTGAGGTACTTCCTAAAAAACTACGTCAAAGAGTAAGGAAAAAATGCCCCAAAATGAGGAAGGACAAATCATGAGTTTTCCACCGAGACAATGCGCCAGCTCATTCCGCGTTATCTGTCAAGAGGTTCCTAGCCAAGGACAGCATCTCAGTGTTAGAACATCCACTTTATTCACCATGTGATTTGTACCAGTTCCCTAAGGTGAAATCTGCATTAAAAGGGACGAGATTTGAGTCTGAGGAAGCTGTAAAAGAGAAAGCGGCACGTTTCCTGAAGGAGCTGACAGGAGATGACTTCCAACACTGTTTCCAACAATGGAAAATTCGCATGGAGCGTTGTAGGGATAGAAAAGGAGTGTATATTGAAGGTGACAATAAGTGATTATGTATAAAATAAAAATAAAATTTTTTACAACGTTAGTCTCGTTATTTAATAGCCACACCTCGTACTTGTACTATGTTTTTTACGCTGAATAAAACAAGTTGCTCGTGCCGAACGATTGAGCGTTTACCGATGTAGCAAGGGTTCAGAATATTGTTAATAAAAAAAAATTGAAGTAACGTATCAATTTGAAATTTCATACACGCTTGTTTTCATTTGACGCGTGAAAATTTCTAGACCTTGGCCGGGAATCGAACCCGGAACTTCCGCATGGTAGGCCAATGCGCTAACCCCTGCGCTACAGAGGCGGGGTTAAAATACTGTGACAATATCGAAGAAGGGAATGGTTCGCGAAATTTCTAGTACTTAATTCATAAAATGGTAAAGAGTAGATAATAGAGTGAAAAATCTGGTGTGAAACACTCACACAACTTTCTCTTGCAAATGAAAATAATTAATAATAAACCTAACATTATTAATAAAATATTAGAAATAAACAAAAACTAACCTCAAAAACATAACCTTGTTTTAATCATGAGTGAATGACGCAAAATGAAAATCGAACTCAATTTGGCTTAAAAAAAACGGAAAATCACACTTTCACGCTAAACTAGGCTCTGTAGAGAAAAATTCTCCAAATAAAAGTTGTAGATCTTTTTATTTCCTATAAAATGTATTATATACAGTTTTGTCGTAAAATGCATTCTAAGGCCGAAATCTTAAAAAAATCGATTTTTCACACGTTTTCGTGAGAAAAAATCAGAAAATCACTAATTACTGCTGAACTAAGCGTTTTACAAAAAAATGTTTGAAATAAAAGTTGTACAATTTTAAATTCTCTACAACTTTTATTATATAAACTTTTGCGCTAAAATGCATATTAAAGCCGTAATTTTAAAAAGAAAATGTTTTTACAAGAAAACAGCCTTACCGAGAATTTCAGCAAACATGGCGCCTACCCTATCTTGTGTAGAATAAACAATTGAGTAAACCAGGCGATTTTAAAAAAAAATCGTAGGACCAGTTTTTGAGAAAATCGCAAAAAAGTGAAAAATTACACGAATAAACTACTACTTCCGGTTGACCGATTTTGATGAAAATGTTCGTGTCAGGTCCGGTAGTGGTATGTAACTTAAGTTTCAAGTTTCAAGTCCGTACGATGTTCCGTTCTTGAGATATTTTGTATACACACACACACACACAGACACACACACAGACCAATCGCTAAAAACATGTTTTTTGGGTTCAGGGGGTCTGAAAACGTATAGATCCGGTGAAAACTCGATTTCTTAAAATCGACATGAAAACAATACTTTCCTTCCTATATATTCATATAGGCAAGAGAAAGTAAAAAGTAACAATAGGGCTGGTTATAAAAGGTTATTTAAAAAGGACTGCGCTATTGTGTATGACAAGGTCTTTTTTGTACAACTATTTATGAAGGTTCGGTTGATTACCTGTTTACATTAAATAAGACTTCTCTAGAAAGGACTTTTATATCGAATTTCGGTGTCTTTCGGGAAGATTCTTTGAACCGCTTATATAAATAGAACCCCGAGCGCGGTCAGTTAGGTTTGTATCCGTTTGATCTCTGACGAGTGTTTATGGAGTGAGTTATCGGTGCGTAGTACAGGTTACGTATCCGAGCATTGTGTTGGTCAACTATTGTTATACTGTCTTTGTGTGTGTGCATTGTTTAAAGTTATTTTGTATGTGCATTGTGTAAAGTTATTTTGTATGTGCATTGTGTAAAGTTATTGTGTATGTGCATTGTTTAAAGTTATTTTGTATGTGCATTGTGTAAAGTTATTTTGTATGTGCATTGTGTAAAGTTATTTTGTATGTGCATTGTGTAAAGTTATTTTGTATGTGCATTGTGTAAAGTTATTTTGTATGTGCATTGTGTAAAGTTATTTTGTATGTGCATTGTGTAAAGTTATTTTGTATGTGCATTGTGTAAAGTTATTGTGTATGTGCATTGTTTAAAGTTATTTTGTATGTGCATTGTGTAAAGTTATTTTGTATGTGCATTGTGTAAAGTTATTTTGTATGTGCATTGTGTAAAGTTATTTTGTATGTGCATTGTGTAAAGTTATTTTGTATGTGCATTGTGTAAAGTTATTTTGTATGTGCATTGTGTAAAGTTATTTTGTATGTGCATTGTGTAAAGTTATTTTGTATGTGCATTGTGTAAAGTTATTTTGTATGTGCATTGTGTAAAGTTATTTTGTATGTGCATTGTGTAAAGTTATTGTGTATGTGCATTGTTTAAAGTTATTTTGTATGTGCATTGTGTAAAGTTATTTTGTATGTGCATTGTGTAAAGTTATTTTGTATGTGCATTGTTTAAAGTTATTTTGTATGTGCATTGTGTAAAGTTATTTTGTATGTGCATTGTTTAAAGTTATTTTGTATGTGCATTGTGTAAAGTTATTTTGTATGTGCATTGTGTAAAGTTATTTTGTATGTGCATTGTGTAAAGTTATTTTGTATGTGCATTGTGTAAAGTTATTGTGTATGTGCATTGTGTAAAGTTATTTTGTATGTGCATTGTGTAAAGTTATTGTGTATGTGCATTAAATTCAGTTTTTGTGTATTCAGTTTCATATTGTAAGTGCATTCTGTATAATTGTTGTAAGTAGCATTTAGTAAATTATTAAGTTATTTATTGGATTACTTCTTTATAATTAATTTGTTATTTATTTTGTAAATCTTTTAGTTGTAATAAATACTTGTAATTGTAAACTTTAGTGTATTAATTATTTAATTACCTAGATCCCGAAACGGACCTTAGCGATAAGTGTCACAATACTTTAGTTCGTTTGTCCGATGTGTGACAATATTTTAGTAAATATTGTATGTTTGACCAACACTATTCCGGTAACGTGTCAACAAGAATTTATTTATTTACTGACGAGTAAATCATTTAAAATGTGAGTATAGAATTACTGTGAACAATCGATAGTACTTTCTTAGTTTGTAGAGAAAGTAAAAAAAAACGATAACGTATTACCAGAAAAAGTAAATTTTATGCAAAAGTAAAAAGTTTAAATGGAAAGATAGTTTTAGTTAGATAGTTACTGCATAACTACTACAGTATAGTATAGGTATGATAATAAGTGAGTAGTTATGTTTTATCTGATCATATTCGATTATTAGTTAAGTAGATAGGATAGTAGATGGGATATTACACGGTTTATTTATTATTAACTTTTAAGAATAAATCACATACACATACACATAAAAAAAGCGATGTGCTTGTCTAACGTACCGTAATGTATACCTAGCGACCTTCACCTTCTTCTATTTTTAAGAAAGAAAAACAACACTTTCAAGAAAGGATAATCATTTTAAAGAAATCAACCTCAAATAAACTACACCATTTAGGATAAAATAAATATTATACTTTCTCTGCCCATAACAGACAGGTGGAGGTTAAATTATTTACACTCAATCTGTTAGTTGCAGGGCTAAAATAAATAGTTCTCTTTCTTATCACATGATCAGCCAATTAAATGACTAAACCATTTAAGAACAGAAGAGATAGAGGTGTAAAAGACACTAATCAGAATTATCACCTCTCAAAGTAATAAATTTCATTATACAGCTAGACCCTGTGGTGAATGAAGTGAAGGTGTCATTTGCAGAGTGGAAAATATGTGCTTTTCAGAGGGCCTGGCATGCTGATAAGCATACTTTTCCACTGAGTGAGTGAGCTGTGGCAATGGTAAACCACCTCACTCCTCGTTTTACTTAGTAAAACCTCTACACGTTCAAACCAGCCAACCAGGCTGATCACCTAAACAACAACATACTTTCTCATCTTGTGCGCGGGCGCAATTTTTTCTCTAAAGAACAACAGTTTGTGAGTTTGTAATTTAATAAATCCCCCGGCCGCGTTATGTATGCTGCACAGGTTGAGCTTGATTATAGGGTCGTTACTTTAAGGGCCTTTAAGTATGCAGGATCTTTTATTTGAGGTGTCTCTCTAGGTTCTTCCGCCCTTTCTATCGTTGGGACTTTTCTTCCTCTTCCGCCTTTAAGGCCGTTGACAATTTTCGCGTAGTATCCGTAGGTAGAGTCTGTCTTTGCTAAGAGTACTCCGACGTAGGCAACCACCAATACAACTGAGCATGCGCATCAATTAAAAATACCCACACCATGATCAACAAACAACAATTCTATACAACACTTATTATTCATCACTCTAAGCTTAATACGTATAGCCTATTAAAAACACGTTCAATTCATATGTTAGAAAATGTTTTATAAATCGAACATTAGTTTACAATTATTAAAAACTAAAATTTTACTATTGTTACTCTAACATTGTTTTTTTTCCGTTACATTATTTACTATTATTACATTAAAAAAATTTTTTTTTTATTCCTAATATGTGTACGTTGCAATCTGTTCATCAATTGAGAACAATAAGCAACCCCATGACCCAATGAGCTGAGGATGATGTGTATGACGTGTAAATGAGGTGTAGTCTTGTACTGACCCAGGTCGACCACTCCTGAGAGAGTATGGTTAATTAAACCCCAACCATCAAAGTACACCCACAACCACTGTCTAGTATTCAAATCCGTATAAAAGTAACTACCTTTACTATGATTTGAACCAGGAACCTTTGTCTCCGAAAATCAGCTGTTAAACAGCTGATTTTGGCGATGACTTTACCTCTAGACCAACCCGGTGGATTATTATTACATTAATATTTATGATTAGTAGGTTTTTATTGTAGACTCAGTTTTATTTTATTTCTGGTCACAAGTAATATAAGAAGACTAATGCTCTTGAATTATAACAACAGGAGAGTAAACAATTCCAGTGATTCGTTGTTTCATATTGTTTATTTCATATCATTAAAATAATTAATGTCTGTGACTAGTTTAATACAACTGTTTGCACTTGCCCGTGTTTAACTCATTTTTAGTTTCATCAGTTATCTTTAGGAATTGTATTGGTTCGTTTCGATTTCTTCGTAGACTGAAGTTGAAAAGTTTTGTAAGCTTTGTTTTGTCAACATGCTTGATAGTGATTGTGTTGAGTTTTGGAAACAAAAAAGCGGTAAACATTAAAAAAGTAGAAACAAACTAAAATTTTTCATTAAAGTAATTTTTTGTTGTAATTTAATGTTTTTGTGGTAGATCTAGGTGTAAATTTTTGAAAAACATTAAAAAACCGAAAATCAAAATTTTCAGCCAAAACCATCATACAACGTGCGCTTTCTGATGAGTTAGAAAAATTTTTTACGAATACAAAACTTTCTCTTTCAATATAATATTTAATATATGGCGGTGAAAGTAATGAAAAAGAAAGATATATAAATGTGTGTTGCTGTGTGTTGCCGGCCGCATTGGCGCAGTTGGTAACGTGCTCGCCTCTCATCATGCGGTCCTGGGTTCGAATCCCACTCAGGCACGGCCATGGCGTTCTCTAGTTACAGGCGGGAGTACTGGAGTGGGGGTAATGACGTCAGCAGTCTTAATTAGTGACGTGGCGCTGTCTACACACTGTCTTATTCGCATATTTTAGTAGGGGAGACCGGGGGAATCGCGCCATCCTGGGTTATTCTGCCACCCCATGTATTACTCAAGCATTGAGTCGGATATTCCCGGAATAGGTGCTGGAATTTAGCAGACAACGCCATAAGCACTATCTGTTGCGTTCAAAGTTGAGTGAGAACTAAGTTAGTGTGTACAACAATTTTAGTTTTTATTGAAAATTTCATCTAATTTTTTGCTTTCAAACTATTGAGGTATGTAAAAATTGTGTTGATAATAGACTTGTAGGAGCATTATATATGTGCAGTGTATTTATTTAGTTATCCACATGTTAACGTCATTAGATCTGTTTGTTCTGTTTCCTATTCGGTGTGGGTTACCTATGTTTGCCATGTTGTCAAGTCGGGGTAATGAAGCCACCCTAAGACGGGGTTATCCCGCCATCCTGGAAAGGTGGCGGCTTAAAGAAATAAATCATGTGCAAGAAAATTAACAACTTTAAAATGAATTAACAAATTTAAAATAGGTAAGGTAAGAGAAGAAACATTTTATTCTATAAGCTGTAATTACGTATTTATATCTAAATAAATTTATAGTAATCTTATTTATAATCCAAATTCAAAACACACACACACACACAAAGAGAGATAGTAAGTGAGGATTCTTAATAATATATTATGTACGTATAGCCTGTTACAATGTAATGTAATGGACCTCTGACGTCACCAGCCAGACTTCTCCCCACCACTGCTATCCCGCCTGCAACTAGAGAACGCCATGGCACGGTGGCATATTTTCATACGTTACAAAAAATCATTTCATCCTTCATTGCATAAAGTTCTACGCCAACGTCGTCGCTAATGACCACTGCAGTTGATGGGACGTTAAATAAAAAAAAGAAGTTTTGTGTGTTAAATTTAAATTTAAAAACACCATTATGTTATGTTAGCGGAAGAAGAAACAAATATAAATAGAAGCACCTACAGATGAATAGATAGTGTGCGGGCGCACTGGATCAAATACGTAATTTCTAAAATAATCTGGTGTGAAACGCTCACACAACTTTCTCTTGCCAATGCAAATAATTAACAATAATGCTAACATTAGTAATGAAACATTTGAAATAAAAAAAAAACTAACCTCAATAAACATAACCTAATTTTAATCATGAGTGAAACACGTAAACTTAAAATCAACCTCAGTTTAGCTTAAAAATACGGAAAATCACACTTTCACGCTAAACTAGGCTCTGTAGAGAAAAGCTCTTCAAATAAAAGTTGTAGATATTTTTATTTCCTATAAAATTAGTCATATACACTTTTGTCGTAAAATGCATACTAAGCCCGAAATCTTTAAAAAATGGATTTTTCACACGTTTTCGTGAGAAAAACCTGAAAATTGCTAATTACTGCTAAACTAAGCGTTATACAAAAAATGTTTGAAATAAAAGTTGTAGGATTTTAAATTCTCTACAACTTTTGTTATATAAATTTTTGCGCTAAAATGCATATTAAAGCCGTAATCTTAAAAAAAAACAACATTTTTACGTGAAAACACTCTCACCAAGAATTTCAGCAAACATGGCGCCTACCCTATCTTGTAGAGAATAAAACATTGAGTAAACCAGGCGATTTTTAAAAAAAATCGTAGGACCAGTTTTTGAGAAAATTGCAAAAAGTGAAAAATGACACGAATAAACTACTACTTCCGTTTGACTGATTTTGATGAAAATGTTCGTGTCGTGTCCGGTAGTGGTATGTAACAAGTTTCAAGTTTCAAGTTCGTACACACACAGACCAATCGCTAAAAACATGTTGTTGTGTGGGTTGAGGGTGTCTGTTTAGGTGTATATTCGGGTGAAGAGTGTATTATTTTATTAAAATCGACATGAAAACAATACTTTCCTTTCTATACTATATATTCATATAGGCAAGAGAAAGTAAAAACAGCATTATGTTATGTTAGCGGAAGAAGAAACAAATAATAAATAGAAGACAAAACCGACGAGTATTGGTAAAGCACCGTCAGATCTATAGATAGTGTGCGGGCGCAATCGATGAAATAATTTCTAAAATAATCAATTTATTATTTTTATTATGATTGTTATTGCAATATAATAATATAAAGTAATTGTTGTCCGATAGAGGGCGTCTGATAGAATTGTATTGTTGAAAATATCAGACACGACATTTCAACAACTCAGATATGAACTACCTCGTTGTTCAAATAATAACGCAAGTTATAAATAAATAAAAGTCTATTTTGTATTAATAGATGGTTGATTTTTTCATTATTATACTCGTAGATGTTATTATTCGTTTCGTCTCGGGAATAGGTCGTGAACTTTTAAAGATGACTTTTCTCTCGGTAGGTACACTAACTAACTAACTAACTATTCAAGTACCGGGTGTCCATAAAGTTTATTGTTTAATTACATTAGGTCCTTTTAGACTACCGGGTCGGTGTAGAGCACCGGTTCCCAACCTTTTTTCTCTCTCTCCCGTACCCCGTTGGTGAATCTATAACTAAAAATCTGGTGTGAAACACTCACACAACTTTCTCTTGCCAATGCAAATAATTAATAATAAACCTAACATTATTAATAAAATATTAGAAATAAACAAAAACTAACCTCAAAAACATAACCTTATTTTAATCATGAGTGAATGACGCAAAATGACAATCGAACTCAGTTTGGCTTAAAAATACGGAAAATCACGCTTTCACGCTAAACTAGGCTCTGTAGAGAAAAATGCTCTAAACAAAAGTTGTAGATCTTTTCATTTTCTATAAATTTAATTATATACACTTTTGTCGTAAAATGCATACTAAGACCGAAATGTTAAAAAAATCGATTTTTCTCACGTTTTCGTGAGAAAAAAAACAGAAAATCGCAAATTACCGCTAAACTAAGCGTTATACAAAAAAATGTTTGAAATAAAAGTTGTAGAATTTTACATTCTCTACAACTTTTATTATATAACGTTTTGCGCTAAAATGCATATTAAAGCCGCAATCTTAAAAAGAAAATGTTTTTACGTAAAAACAGCCTTACGCAGAATTTCAGCAAACATGACGCCTACCCTATATTGTAGAGCATAAAAAATGTAGTAAACCAGTTGATTTTTAAAAAAATCGTAGGACTAGTTTTTGAGAAAATCGCAAAAAAGTGAAAAATTATACGAATAAACTACTACTTCCGGTTGACCGATTTTGATGAAAATGTTCGTGTCGGGTCCGGTAGTGATATGTAACTTAAGTTTCAAGTTTCAAGTTCGTACAATGTTCCGTTCTTGAGATATTCTGTTCACACACACACACACACACACACACACACACACACACACACAGACCAATCGCTAAAAACATGTTTTTTGGGTTCAGGGGGTCTGAAAACGTATAGATCCGGTGAAAACTCGATTTCGAAAAATCGACATGAAAACAATACTTTCCTTTCTATATATTCATATAGGCAAGAGAAAGTAAAATTGTACCCCCAAAAATGTAACATCACTGTAACTACAATACTTCACTAAGTAGGGGCTATTTAATCACTAGCTAATCTCTAAACAATTTGCACATTTTCTTATGTTTTTTATTTATTTCCAAATATTTTGCATAATGTAAATTTTTGCCCATAATAGACAGGCGGAGTGTCAAATTATTTACACTCAATCTGTTCGTTGCAGGGCTAAAATAAATAGTTCTGTTTCTTATCACTTGGTCAGCCAATTAAATGACTGAATCATGTAAGAACAGAAGAGGTAGAGGTGTAAAAGATACTAATCAGAGTTATCTCCTCTGAAAGTAATGAATTTCATTATACAGTTGGACCCTGTGGTGAATGAAGTGAAAGTGTCATTTGCAGAGTGGAAAATATAAGCTTTTCAGAAGGCTCGGCATGCTGATAAGCATACTTTTCCACTCAGTGAGGAAGGCAATGGTAAACCACCACACTCCTTGTTTTACTTAGTAAAACCTCTAGAGGTTCAAACCAGCCTTTCGGCTAATGACCTAACCAACCCAATGTAAATTTATTTTTTTATAATCATAATGGTATTTTTCTGTGAGTATACGTTGGTTAAAACGAAAGTGTTGTGCAGCAGCAAGAGTGGTTTAGAAGAGATGGGAAATTTAAAAGTAGGCAACGAAAACATACAGGAAGTTAGGGAATTCTGCTATCTAGGGAGTAAAATAAAAAAGGATGGTAGAAGCACGAGTGATATCAAGAGTAGAATTGCTCAAGCTAGAAAAGCCTTTGAAATGAAAAACAGCTTACTGACTACAAACATTGATTTACAGATTAGAAAAAATTTCTTAAAACATTATGTTTGGAGTGTAGCATTATACGGAAGTGAAACGTGGGTGATAGGGGCTGTAGAACGGAAGAGGATAGAAGCTTTTGACATGTGGTGTTATAGGAAAATGTTAAAGATTAGGTGGGTGGACAAAATAAGTAATTTAGAGGTTCTTAGGCGAGTGGATGAAAAAAGAAGTATATGGAAGCATCTTACCAAAAGAAGGGATAGGCTAGTGGGGCATATCCTAAGACATCCAGGTATTGGGCTATCAATAATGGAGGGTAATATTGAGGGAGTAAATTGTAGAGGGAGGCAAAGATTAGAATATATAAAGCAAATTACAAAAGATGTAGGGTGTTACAGGTATGTAGATATGAAACGACTTGCGCAAGATAGAACAGGTTGGAGAACTGCATCAAACCAGTCGAGAGACTGATGACAAAAAAAACGTTGGTTAGTTTTTAAATACTGCAAAATATAACTTACACAAAGTACGTTTTATCATGAGTTTAAATTAAATAATAATAATAATAAATTTAAACCAAGGAAAATGAAAGTTAACACAAGCATTTTAAATATAGATATTTCTTGTATGGTCTTAATTTTACATCAAAATACTAATTACAGAGTTATAATAATTATAGTATTTCTAATCTAAGACAAGACAGATTAGTTTTAAACTTTGAAAAAAACTCACATCGAACACAAAATTCTTTTAAAATGTGTAAATACAAAATCTAACATGAAAATTGTGATGTATTGAAACTAAATTATTAATCCAGGAAACGTCTTCAGAACTCTTTTTTAGTGTGACCCTTGAGGCTGTTTTGTTGCACTTAATTGTTTGAAATAAAGTTAAAATGTAGACAAATAAAGCCTTACATCCGCATATGTTTTTTCAGGTCAAATCACCGTATTGTGGTGGCGCAATTTTTACTCTGAACGACAGTTTTTATTGTAGAATTATGCGATAATTTTGCAGATTTTGTGAGCTTACTGATAATTTCTGTCCAATTTTCTTTCTCGTTGTTATTTTTGGTGATTATCTCTCCTAAATATTTAAATTGTTATTTTATTGTTATTTTATTGTTATTTTTACCAATTATTAATTATTAAGTGTTGTTTAGGTGATCAGCCTGTAGGCTGGTTTGAACCTTTAGAGGTTTTACTAAGTAAATAGAGGAGTCAGGTGGTTTACCATTGCCACAACTCACTGAATGGAAAAGTACGCTTATCATCATGCCGGGCCCTCTGAAAAGCTCATATTTTCCACTCTGCAAATGACACCTTCACTTCATTCACCACAGGGTCCAACTGTATAATGAAATTCATTACTTTCAGAGGAGGTAACTGTGATTAGTGTCACAGTACACCTCTACCTCTTTTCTTCTTAAATGATTCAGTCATTTAATTGGGTGACCATGTGATAAGAAACAGAACTATTTATTTTAGCCCTGCAACGAATAGATTGAGTGTAAACATTTGACACTCCACCTGTCTGTTATGGGCAGAATTATTAAGTATTAAAATTAATCACGTCTTGTGTATTGAATGCGACAATAACAAATTTCAGTAAAATAATTAATTTCATATGATTTTAAAAATTGTAAAACAAAGATTTGTGATTATATTTTGTAAGAGTAATTAAAAGGGAAAGTTTATTTTCGATTGGGGTGGGGGGTTAAGGAATATGGGTTGAGCTGTAGCCAATGAGAGAAAAGTTTATTGTTCACCTTTCCTGTGTCAATATTTAATTGGGTTTTACTATACCTACGTTTTTTGTTTTGTGTGTTTGTGTGTAGGTGTGTAAGATGAGCGGCCGCAGTCCAGGTTCCCGTTGTCAGTGGATTCTGCAGAGGTGTTTGGCCGTGCACCTGACACGATGCGACCCAAGGAGGGCTGCTCCACCTCCGGACACGCCCCCCACTCCTCAATCCACTCCTCCTAATCAAAACTATTGGATGTATGATAGTGGATATCTCATTTTCCAGGTAAATTATTTACATTTTTCTTTAAAAGTTCTTAACACTGTCTTTTATTGGAAAGTAATACTTTTCTTGGATCACTAACATAAAAAAAATGGTAATGGAAACACTAAACAACTTTCTTTTGCCAATGCAAATAATTAACAGTAAACCTAACATTAGTTATCAAATATTAAAAATAAACCAAAAACTAACCTCAATAAACGTAACCTTATTTTAATCATGAGTGAAAGGAGCAAAATGAGAATCAACCCCAGTTTGGATTAAATATGCACAAAATAATTTTTTCACGCTTAACTAGGCACTAGAGAAAAATGCTCTAAATAAAAATTTTAGATCTTTTAATTTCCTATTATTTTGATTTTACTTTTTTGTCGTAAAATGCATACTAAGGCCGAAATCTCAAAAAAATCGATTTTTCACGTTTTCGTGAGAAAAAACAAAAAATCGCTAATTACCGCTAAACTAAGCATTATACAAAAAAATGTTTGAAATAAAAGTTGTAGGATTTTAATATCTCTACATTTTTTATTACCTATATAAAATTTTACGCTATAGGCTAATACATATTAAAGCCGTAATCTTAAAAAAACACTTTTTTACGTAAAAACCAGCCTCACCAAGAATTTCAGCAAACATGGCGCCTACCCTATCTTGTAGAGTATAAAAAATTGAGTAAACTAGGCGATTTTTAAAAAAAATCGTGGGACCAGTTTTTGAGGAAATCGCAAAAAAGTGAAAAATTACACGAATAAACTACTACTTCCTGTTGACCGATTTTGATGAAAATGTTTGTGTCGGGTCCGCTAGTGGTATGTAACTAAAGTTTCAAGTTTTAAGTTCGTACGATGTTCCATTCTTGAGATATTCTGTTCACACACACACACACACACACACACACACACACACACACACACACACGCACGCACGCACGCACGCACGCACACACACACACACACACACACACACACACACACACACACACACACACACACACACACAGACCAATCGCTAAAAACATGTTTTGTTGGGTTCAAGGGATTTGAAATCGTGTAGATCCGGTGAAAACTCGATTTGTTAAAATCGACATGAAAACAATACTTTCTTTCCTATATATTCATATAGGCAAGAGAAAGTAAAAATAAACCTAATAACTCCTTGTAATTGTTTTGTTTATTGTAATAAAATATTGTTGTTGTAAATGAATTGTAGTAATTATAAATAACTAAGACAATTTTTTTAAAATCCCTAATGTAAATTATAAAGCTTATCTCCGGCCTGTTTGGATGTACTCCTGCCAGATCTATGGAACTGAAATCATTCTGCCACAAATCATCCGTAATTTGAAAAATTCAACGATTTCAGTCAAAATTCTTACAACAATTTACAAATGGTCTTTTTTACGTTACTATTGAATAATTCCACAATGAACTCAAAATTTCGTACGTAAACGATTTATTCCGTAAAATTTACACAAGATTCTGTAAGAAATTATCATATCATTTCTTATCATTATCATTATCATTTCTGTCATCATATCAACGAACTTGTATGGAACCTATACCTACCATATCTTCCCAGAAATCCGCGCAGACTTCTACGCCGACGATGGAATTGGGATATCATTTTTTAATACCTAAGTAATTTCCGTTATGGTACACATAATTGTATGCAGTCCAGCCTTTCTTAGTTTGTTCCTACTGTAAACAAATAATGACGTCACTGAGCATGCGCATTATATAAAAATGTGCACACGCGGATTAAAAAGTAACAACAAAATACTTTAAAACGTATTTTATAAATGAAATTGTTAGATTTACGTCATATCATGACTGATGTTTTAAGTGGTTTAAGTACTTATAATTTAAAACATAGTTAACTTGATAGGAATACAACATCCATAAAGTTATGGACTCTACAGCGTGCACCCTGTAGTAGCTGGGTTTGGTTTGTTGACAGCAGCAGAAAACTAACAACGGATGAACTGTAGAATTATGGGAATCCCTGTTCAAAATGCATGCCTAATTCACGTCAAAAATAGGCTACAGCACAAAAGCAGCGAATGAATTGGGTTGTTGTTAATAATGTACAGTTCCCGATAACAAATAAAAAAGTTGAAAGAAAAAGTTTAATCGATACGTTTGGTTTTTTCAATTTAGTTGGTCCATTACAAATATTTAGTCCGTTTAATAGTTGGATCACGTATGCTATGCAGGGGTCTCCTTCTAAAATTACAATTCTTCTCTCGAATACTGTTTTTCCTCCCCCTTTTGCCTATTCCTTTTTATTCCATCTTCTCCTCTCTTTCCTATAGGAATTGCACTAACTCCTTGTAACGGAGTTATTGTTGTTGTTTAGGTGATCGGCCAAAAAGGCTCGTTTAAACCTCTATACCAGTGTTCTTCAACCTTATCTTAAAAAATCTGGTGTGAAACACTCACACAACTTTCTCTTGCCAATGCAAATAATTAACAATAAACCTAACATTAGTAATAAAACATTAGAAATAAACACACAAACTAACCTCAACAAACATAACCTAATTTTAATCATGAGTGAAAGACGCAAAATGAAAATCAACCTCAGTTTGGCTTAGAAATACGGAAAATCACTCTTTCTCTCTAAACTAGGCTCTGTAGAGAAAAATGCTTTAAATAAAAGTTGTAGATCTTTTAATTTTCTATAAATTTAATTATATACACTTTTGTCGTAAAATGCATACTAAGACCGAAATGTTAAAAAAATCGATTTTTCTCACGTTTTCGTGAGAAAAAAAACAGAAAATCGCAAATTACCGCTAAACTAAGCGTTATACAAAAAAATGTTTGAAATAAAAGTTGTAGGTTTTTAAATTCTCTACAACTTTTATTATATAAGTTTTTGCGCTAAAATTTATATTAAAGCCGTAATCTTAAAAAAACAACGTTTTTACGTGAAAACAGCCTCACCGAGAATTTCAGCAAACATGGCGCCTACCCTATATTGTAGAGAATAAAAAATTGAGTAAAATAGGCGATTTTAAAAAAAATCGTAGGACCAGTTTTTGAGAAAATCGCAAAAAAATGAAAAATTATACGAATAAACTACTACTTCCGGTTGACCGATTTTGATGAAAATGTTCGTGTCGCGTCCGGTAGTGGTATGTAACTTAAGTTTCAAGTTTCAAGTTTGTACGACGTTCCGTTCTTGAGATATTCTGTTCACACACAGACACATACACACACACACACACACGCGCGCGCGCACACACACACAGACACACACACAGACCAATCGCTAAAAACATGTTTTTTTGGTTCAGGGGGTCTGAAAACGTATAGATCCGGTGAAAACTCGATTTCGAAAAATCGACATGAAAACAATACTTTCCTTCCTATATATTCATATAGGCAAGAGAAAGTAAAAAAGGGCCAAATTTTTGTTATAGGTGGGCTTGAGGGCCGCATTCATTCACGTATCTATGTATATTTGTATTTTTTTTTTTTTTTTTTAGGCCCTCATTGGAGCAAAATTAATCGATTTATAGAAGATCCCTAGTTATTCCTCCTATTTGCCCAGTAGTTCTTCATCCTCTGCGACACTCTCGCCCTATCCTCCACAGTCCAATGTCTGTTTGTCTGCCTTTTAGGTACTTCTGGAAATTTCGTGTTTGGATTTTTGATCTTATATCCTTCTTCTCTGTTCAAAATCTGTGTCTCTGAGATATCCAGGTCCTGCAGATCCTGTTGAACTTCCTCAAACCAGGCGTACTTGACTTTGGTTCTCAAAAAGAAATCCAGTACCTGTCTGGTAAATCTGGATTCTGGCAGTCTCCTAAGATGTCCAAAGAACCCAACTCTTCTCTTCCTCATTATCTCGGAAATTTCCTCATTTTCCCTGTATAGAACCGAATTTGGCAAATATTTGTATTTATATAATAGTATAAACATATGAACATTTTGTGTCAGGTTAAAAGAAATAACATGATTGTTTTTTAAAGCTTAATTGGTGGTTGAAAATGACAATAAATATCAATATTGAAACGTATACTTATTCTTAAACATGTTACAAAACTCAAAACCAAACTAAAAACATCAAAATGGTGATTTTTTAGTTCAATGGGAAACTTGACATTCTTTCTCTTTCACTAGTTTAAAAATCAACAAAATGATGCAATGTTGTAAGCTCTTTGTTCAAAAACTGAAATCGTTGTGCGGCGGGCCGCGGGTTGAAGATCACTGCTCTAGAGGCTACACTAAGTAAAACGAGGAGGGAGATGGTTTACTGAATGGAAAAATATGCTTATCAGCATACCAAGCCCTCCGAAAAGCATTTAACAGTGTAGCAAAGAATCACAGAAAAAATAACAAATTTTTTTTCTAAGAAACCTCAAATGATCCCTGAGGATATTTGTCAACCCTCTACTTCAACAAGTGCCAAATAATCGGTACGTAAGTACAGTAATTTAATTAAATATCATTTTACACCGGACATTTATTATTTAACAATATTTTTACTGCCGTAAATATTTTTATTTCTATACTTTTTACTTTGTTGTTTTCAATATACTGTAGCCTACTGTAAATTCATTAAACATCGATATTTCAGACAAGTAACGTTTATTTTTTAATTTTAATTGCCTAAATTATTCAATTTTTAGATGTAAACAAATATTCGCGATAATTCGGACTTTCAATAATTTGGACTTCACTTCCCCCCAATTAGTCCGAATTAGTGAATTCTCTTGCATTGGCAAGAGAAAGTTGTGTGACTGTTTCAAACCAGAATTTTTTTAGAAAAAATGACGATATTTTCTCTTCAGTCCTTTGTTAAATTTATTTTGAGTGATGGTGTTCGGACTGGGAAGTGGTCGCTTTCCGGGGGTTGTCTTCTTGAAGAGTTTGTGGTCTGTAGTTGAAGTTGCAGTGCAAGCGTACCAACACCCCCTCATAAGTTACTTGATCCCCTTTGAAGGGACTGCCTACCAAAACTCCCCTCCCTCTCCAGACCCTCCTTATACCCTTCATAACTGATGGCTTTTGGATAGGGTGTACTAAATATTTTCCCGCTCATAAATTCACTACTCACACATTCTTAGTTTTCCCAAATTGTCTTCTTCTCGTTTTACTTTCTCTTGCTTATATGAATATTTTTTTTATTTTTGTAATCTAGTTCATGTACGTTGCAATCCGTTCAATTGAGAACAATAAGCAACCCCATGACCCAATGAGATGAGGATGATGTGTATGACGTGTAAATGAGGTGTAGTCTTGTACAGACTCAGGCCGACCATTCCTCAGAGAGTATGGTTAATTGAACCCTAACCATCAAAGTACACCGGTAACCACTGTCTAGTATTCAAATCCGTATAAACGTAACTACCTTTACTAGGATTTGAACCAGGAACCTTCGTCTCCGAAAATCAGTTGTTAAACAGCTGATTTTGGCGACGACTTTACCTCTAGACCAACCCAGTGGGTTATATGAATATATAGGAAGGAAAGTATTGTGTTTATATCAATTTTAAGAAATCGTGTGTTCACTGGATATGTACGTTTTCTGATCTCCTCAACCCAACAAAACATTTTTGTAGCGATTGGTCTGTGTGTGTGTGTGTGTGCGCGCGCGCGCGTGCGTGTGTAAACAAAATTTCTCAAGAACGGAACATCGTACGAACTTGAAACTTGGAACTTATGTTAGGTACCACTAGAGGACCGGATACGTACCATTTCATCAAAATCGGTCAACCGGAAGTAGTAGTTTATTCGTGTCATTTTAAACTATTTTACGATTTTCTCAAAAACGGCTGTTACGATTTTAAAATCGCTTTATGTGCTACTTTTTGTGTGCTCTACAAGATAGGGTAAGCACTATGTCAGCTGAAATTCTTGGAAAGGCTGTGCTGTAGTAGAAAATTTTTTTGTGTACGTGTCCTTAAATTTTTCATTGAACCGTTAACACCCTAAATACATTTAATTGTAAAAAAATAACGAACATTTTTGTTGACATTTTATATTTTGTAGTTAAAGGGCGATAGATATCGATGTAGGGGTGATATGTATTAAAGAAGGGTAGTTTGTAGTACCATCCCTTCACTCTCCAGCTGATCTCTGTTCATCTCTGTCTGCCTTTTATTATGTTGGTGTTATTTTTCTTTCTTGTGATGTGGTTGGGGTGGAAGGAAGGTTGGACGGTGAAAAAGACAAATTACTGTTCATGAAACAACCAAACCAACTTATCCTACCGTTTCCCTTGGTCACTTTATCTTCTAGAAGACATGTACACCCTACATGTTACGGTCACATCACCGCTTTTGTTACATGTTTTTTCAGTCCTTCTTTTACACGTGTGCTTCACGTCTGTCATAGAGCGACAACTACTGCGTTGATTGGATGGAAACTTCACTGCGTTCTTTTCAAACAACCCTTAAGGAGATTTTAGACTTAAGGAGATTTTGGAGTTATTCATAAACATTTACATTGCGGGTATTGGTATCAGACGAACTAATGTCCCATAGCCGAGCGAGTGAGAGAGAGATATGTGGCATAACTACGCATGCGCTCAATGGTCTTTACCCTAATAATCCAAATCTGAAAACATACTACAGTCGTTATCTTGGTTGTTAGTTTTACTGCATGTATAAACGCTTGTTCACAACAAAGAGTAAAATTAAAGACAATGTTATTGGGTAGGCGCGTATGGGTTGTGCGAGTGAGAGCGTTATGCATTCTCTCACTCCCACGGCTAGGGGACTTCCACTCATCTGAATACTGTACTTTAACCCTTTCAGTGCCGAAACAGTATTTAAAAGTTTGATCAAAAGTGCCTTTTTTTTTAATCCCTTAATATTTATGTGTCAGTTGCAATCTGTTCAATTGAGAACAATAAGCAACCCCATCACCCAATCAAATTAAATTATACCTTTAGTCCACGTTCAGTAAAATGCATGCCTTCCCCTCACCAAGATAATAGGCCTCCCACAAAACTGAAAAAAGGCCACTGAAAAATAAAATAAAATAAAAGAGCCGCTCTTAAACCCACTTGTCCCTTAATTTAAATTTTCCACAAATAACTTCTAAAAATAAATTACCTCCTTTCAAGTCCCAGTTCCAATGTCCCACGAACCAGAATCCTATTTCCTATTTAAACTATAAAATTCCCCCTAAATTTCTTGAGGTTGCAATTATTCTGTTATATTGTTCCCCGAGCGACCAGGTGTTCCTTAACACGATGTCGCCATCATAGGGCTTCTTAGCCCTCTCAACCAGGATTCAGGATTCAGGATTCAGGACCCAATCAGATGAGGATGATGTGTATGACGTGTAAATGAGACTGTATAGTCTTGTACAGACCCAGGCTGACCATTCCTGAGAGAGTATAGTTAATTGAACCCCAATCATCAAAGTACACCCACAACCACTGTCTAGTATTCAAATCCAAATAAAAGTAACTAACTTTACTAGGATTTGAACCCGGAACCTTCGTCTCCGAAAATCAGCTGATAAACAGCTGATTTTAGCGATGACTTTACCTCTAGACCAACCCGGTGGATTGTGCCTTTTAATTTGAATAAGGGTGTACAAAAAGTACCAACCCTTATTTAGAAAAATTGCCGGCGTAAGCCTGCCATTGCCGATCAAAATTTTAACTTTACAGAAAAATAAAATTTTCTGTTGAAAATCAATTTTTAATGAGTTCATAAAAAAAGAAATCGTTTTAACAGTAAAAATATTCAAAATATTTTTTCAGTTAATTTAAAGTCGCATCGATAGCCTGGTCATTAGCAACTACTGTGGGTTTTGGTACCTACCTAACATTGGTTTTAACGTGTTAAAATTTCCAAACCCTAGCCGGGAATCGAACCCGGGATCTTTTTCTTTGTAGGCTAGCGCGGTAGTCACTTCGTCACGGAGGCGGTTTCAAAATACATTATTCCATTAATTAAGTTTAAAAGTTTTTTCGAAATGTTCGGTTATTCGGAGTTAGGCAATTTAGGCGTAACTTGCGGTCGTCCGATAAATCGGATGTTATAACTAAGTAAAAGATGTTGACGTCCTGTTTTTAGGACGTTAGTACTGAAAGGGTTAACTTCGAGGCAAAGGTCATCCGACGTACAAACAAGAGCAAATGTGTTTTACTTTCTCTTGCCTGTATGAATATATAGGAAGGAAAGTATTGTTTTCATGTCGATTTTAAGAAATCCACTCTTCACCGGATCTATACGTTTTCAGACCCCCCCTGAACCCAAACAACACGTTTTTAGCTATTGGTCTGTATGAGTGTGTGTGTGTGTGTGTGTGTGTGTGTGTGTGTGTGTGTGTTTGTGTGTGCGCGCGCGTGCGTGTGCGTGTGTATGTGTGTGTGCGCGCGCGCGCGCGCGCGTGTGTGAGTGTGTGTGTGTGTGTGTGTGTGTGTGTGCGCGCGCGCGTGTGTGTGTGTACAAAATATCTCAAGAACGGAACACGTACGAACTTGAAACTTGAAACTTAAGTTACATACCACTACCGGACGCGACACGAACATTTTCATCAAAATCGGTCAACCGGAAGAAGTAGTACCGGCGTACTTCTGGTCACTGCTAACCCCTGTGCACTGGAGATGGTTAGAGCGGCGTGGGCTAGAAATGTTCTGAAACCTCCTCCTAGTTACTCCTTGGCGCTTGTCGGTAAGTCTATTAATTTTTACTTTCTCTTGCCTATATGAATATATAGGAAGGAAAGTATTGTTTTCATGTCGATTTTTCGAAATCGAGTTTTCACCGGATCTATACGTTTTCAGACCCCCTGAATCCAAAAAACATGTTTTTAGCGATTGGTCTGTGTGTGTGTGTGTGTGTGTGTGTGTGTGTGTGTACAAAATATCTCAAGAACGGAACATCGTACGAACTTGAAACTTGAAACTTAAGTTACATACCACTACCGGACCCGACAACAACATTTTCATCAAAATCGGTCAACCGGAAGTAGTAGTTTATTTGTGTAATTTTTCACTTTTTTGCGATTTTCTCAAAAACTGGTCCTACGATTTTTTTAAAAATCGCCTGGTTTACTCAATTTTTTATTCTTTACTAGATAGGGTAGGCGCCATGTTTCCTGAAATTCTTGGTGAGGCTGTTTTTATGCAAATAAAAGTGTTTTTTTTAAGATTACGGCTTTAATATGTATTATAGCGCAAAAATGTATGTATAAAAAATGTAGAGAATTTAAAATTCTACAACTTTTATTTTAAACATTGTTTTGTATAACGCTTAGTTTAGCGGTAATTAGCGATTTTCAGGTTTTTCACACGAAAACGTGTGAAAAATTGATATTTTTAAGATTTCGGTCTTAGTATGCATTTTACGACAGAAGTTTATATATTTGAATTTATAGAAAATTAAAAGATCTACAACTTTTATTTAGAGCATTTTTCTCTACAGAGCCTAGTTTAGCGTGAAAGAGTGATTTTTCGTATTTTTAAGGAAAACTGAGGTTGATTTTCATTTTGCGTCTTTTACTTATGATTAAAGTTAGGTTATGTTTATTGAGGTTAGTTTTTTGTTTATATCTAAAGTTTTATTACTAATGTTAAGGTATATTGGTCATTATATGCATTGGCAAGAGATAGTTGTGTGAGTGTTTCACACCAGATTTTTATAATTTGTTTCATGGTTTTAAAGAGTATTATTTCCGATTTCTCCAAAAGTTCTAAAATTAAAATTCATGCTGATATGAGCTTCATTTTACGAAATGAAAGAGTAAATTTCGTTAACGACGTAGCGGTAATACAGCGTAATGTAATGTGGTTCTTCCACATTTACCCCTGTAACAGTCTTCTCACTTTAGTAAAATAAAATAATTAATTTTTAATTAAATAATTGTGGATGATATAGGGTCTATGTTAACACCCAGTGTGCTGTTACTTAGTTACCAAAGGTGGTACGTGTGTCTGAGGATAAAAAGGATCTCTCAACATAAAATAACACAATATGTATAATTTAAATATTTATTGAAATAAAACAGCTGCAAAATTATTAATCATTAAATTTATAAAGTTCTTGGAACTGATGTCTTGTTATGTAAATTTAAATATTATTTTATTATTGATCTTACTGTATCGGAGAAAATGCGGATATTATGTTATTCGGATATTCTGGCGGATAACTGCGTTGAAGTTCGATTTAATTCAGCATATAAATACATTCGTTCTCAGCACACCATAATTTTATTGTCCACAACCCAAAAAAAAATATTAAAATAATCGGCCGGATTGACTGTTGTTCACGTCTCACACACCACACTTACTATCGCTCTCATGCACCACTCTCCAGTGCCTACGAACAACTGCCGCTGGCTGGACACTCCACTCTTCCAGACCGTGTCACCATTTTTTTGCTCGGATTCATCCGCCCAATCGTTGCAATTATTATATTGCAACGCTCTATTTTTATGGTCCCTGGATGTTTATAAGTTTGTACAAGATGATCTTAAACTCTCCGCTTCCTTATGCATCAGTCCCATTTATTTTAAACAAAAATCTAACTTTAAAATTTACATAATTAGTACGATATTAATATATTAATATGTTTGAAATAAATTATCTGCTATTAAGAGCCGCTCTTAAACCCACTTGTCCCTTAATTTAAATTTTCCACAAATAACTTCTAAAAATAAATTACCTCCTTTCAAGTCCCAGTTCCAATGTCCCACGAACCAGAATCCTATTTCCTATTTAAACTATAAAATTCCCCCTAAATTTCTTGAGGTTGCAATTATTCTGTTATATTGTTCCCCGAGCGACCAGGTGTTCCTTAACACGATGTCGCCATCATAGGGCTTCTTAGCCCTCTCAACCAGGATTCAGGATTCAGGATCTGCTATTAAATAATTCATCCTAGAGAAATAAATACTCTAGGATCAGACCATAAAATGTCACGCTACACCCCTCCCTCCATAGTCATATTCCATTAGCATACACTTAGTACTCTTAGTCGGTATTATACATTGTGTTGGCGTTGTTTTATTTAAAGTTTTAGTTTGAAACCGTTCTTTTAAATGTACTGTAACCGATGTTCAGTGATAGAATTTTTTTTTGTAATCAATATTTGTAAACGATAAATAAACAATTTTATGAAATTTTCTTCAAAAATTAAAATATGATGTACATTTTAAAATTATAATTAAAAGTTTTTAAAACACTTTAAAACAATTAAAATCTTTAATTAAAATACTTTTCTATTAAAATAATTATGTGTTGTTTACTTCTTTAATTAAAACTTGTAAAACTTCTTTTCTCGTAAAAGTTTTAAAATAGAATGGATCTTCAACAATCCTTTTTTTTTTTATTAAATTTAAATTTAAATTTTCTTTTTTTTTTTTTTTTTTTTTTTTATCACTCACATCTGTAATCGATAAATCATCTGTTGTTTATGTTGGAGTGTAAATGTAACAAATGTTGACATGTCCTGTTTATGTCGAGTGTGTGAAGGGTATGTGTGTACGTGTGTTTACGTGTGTATTTTTAGTTGTGTGTAAGTTTGGATGTTTACAATTGTTTGTTTATATACGTCTCCAATTACCACCATTACAGTACTACTGTGCTTTTAAGAACGGGTTAACTTGTTGTTAACTTAATCATTAATTTACTGGAAGGGATTTGAAACCCAATAACATTGTGCGATTTATTCGCACGGGTCCACTGTGATAGCAAAGTACCGGGTGATTTTTTAGTCCTGTTACCCAATTGTTAATGTCTGGTAATTTTTTTCTAAGAAAGGGATATTTTGTTTTGTGACACAAAGTTTGTAGCCCTACTCAACTGGTATAAATACGACAGTTTGAGTTGATTCTCCTTGAGTTGCGTAAAATTTTGTGCTGTTTCCATTTGTGTTACGAACAGAATGTCTTTTACCCTAGAACAACGGGTTTTTATTCTTGAACAATATTTTGCTACAAAATCGTATGCGAGTGTAAAAGAATCATTTCAAATTAAATTTTTTGGTGTTCCTCCACTCTATTCTAGTCAATTTCTAGGCTAACTAACTGAAATTTTAGAGGCAGGTATTGTTTGCAGCAGAAAACGTAGTGGTCGACCAACTCTCTTGACAGATGACGTTAAGAGAATGTGAAAACAAGATTGCTAAATTCTCCATGGAAAAGTTTACAAAAACTTTCCTCGCATGTCGATATGTCATGTTCGAGTGCTCAGAAAGCTGCTAAAAAATTGAAATTGTATCCGTATCACATACGATTAGTTCTAGAGCTTCAGCCTCCAGATTTAAACAAGAGATTGTTTTAGGATAAAAGACATTCTATTCGTAGCACGACCGGAAATGGCACAAAATTTTACACAGTTCAAGGAGAATCAACTCACACTGCCATATCCATACTGGTTGAGTAGGGCTACCAACTTAGTGTCACAAAACAAATTTATTTTTTTTAGAAAAATATTACCAGACATTAACAATTGGGTAACAGGAATAAAAAATCTCTCTGTATAAAAAAAGGAGAAAAGTGTTAAGTGTATGTTAGCAAAGTTATTGTTTTTCTTTATTTACATTGGCAAGAGATTATCGTGTAAGTGTTTCACACCGGATTTTTGTCGTTATGATAATAATTTTATAACTTATGCAACTTGTGTGGTTTGACGAATGTATTCAGATGAAATTTGTCGGCTAATTAATATGAGTGATACAATCGATTATGAAAATAACCTTACCTTAATCGAGAATCGATTTTTTTGCCAACAAACGATTGTGAATAATGAGCCGCCACTCTTTAATGACACCTTTTGCATATTAATTAATCAGCTATGTATAGTAAGTAACACGTGACCATCATCTGGTGACCTTTTTCTCTTATTTTTATGGCTGTCGCATTAAAACACAATAATTTATTATCATTATAAAACTATACAAATATTATGCAAACGGTAAACCGGATTAGTTTTCTAGTAAATTTTTTGTTCACATACGACTCAGATTTTAATTATGTTAATTACTTAATTCAATCTGTTAGTTGCAGGGCTAAAATAAATAGTTCTGTTTCTTATCACATGGTCAGCCAATTAAATGACTGAATCATTTAAGAACAGAAGAGGTAGAGGTGTAAAAGATACTAATCAGAGTTATCTCGTCTGAAAGTAATGGATTTCATTATACAGCCAGACCCTGTGGTGAATGAAGTGAAAGTGTCATTTGCAGAGTGGAAAATATATGCTTTTCAGAGGGCCTGACATGCTGATAAGTGTACTTTTCCACTCAGTGAGGAAGGCACTTGTAAACCACCTGACTCCTCGTTTTACTTAGTAAAACCTCTACAGGTTCAAACCAGCTTTTTGGCTGATGACCTAAACAACAACAATTACTTAATTAACCCACCAGGTTGTTCTAGAGGTAAAGTCGTTGCCAAAATCAGCTGTTTAACAGCTGATTTTCGGAGACGAAGGTTCCTGGTTCAAATCCTAGTAAAGGTGGTTACTTTTATACGGATTTGAATGCTAGATAATGGTTACCGGTGTACTTTGATGGTTGGGGTTCAATTAACCATACTCTCTCACTCTGTAGAAGGAATACACCTCATTTACACGTCATACACATCATCCTCATCTCATTGGGTGATGGGGTTGCTTATTGTTCTAAATTGAACAGATTGCAACGTACACATATTAGGAATTAAAAAAAAAATTACTTAATTTATACAAATTATGTTCCCTACAACAGGCAGGTGGAGTGTTAAATTATTTGCACTCGATCTGCTTGTTCTAGTTCCAGGGCTACAATAAATATATTTCTTTTATCACATATGGTCACGCAATTGTATAACTGAGGTATTTAACAACAGAACAGTTAAAGTCCAGCTGCTGTTAGTTTGCTCCTAATGTAAACAAATAATAACGTCACTGAGCATGCGCATTATATAAAAATGAGTACACGCTGATTAAAAAGTAACAACAAAATACTTTCAAAAGTATTTAAATACAAAATACTTTTAAAAGTAGTTTTATAAATGAAATCGTTAGGCCCACATCATATTATGACTGATGTTTTTAGTACTTATAATTCCAAACTTAGTTAACTTAATAGGAATACGAGATCCATAAAGTGGCGGACTCTAGCGTGCACCCTGTAGTAGGTGGCTTTGGTTTGTTGACAGAAGGAGGAGCAAACTAAACAACGGCTCAACTGTAGTGGTTTGTGGCCCCTCCGCACAAACCAAAGGACAGTCAAGAACGGGCCAAACAGACGACCTCTGTAGGTAACGCAATATAATTTGACGATCGCCAGCAAGAGTAAGACGGACTGTGCGGGGGTTGGAAGGGCTACTGTATATGCTTCTATAAATACGTCATAGCGACAGCTCTCACCATGAAATCTTGTGCTTTCGGGTTGGTTGATGTAAGTGTCACCGGATGGCGACATTAAGTTGCTAACCTTATCTGTTTGGTGGCCCTGAAAAGGGCCGTTCATGTGTGTGTGTCCGCCGAGGCTGACAGAGGTGTTTGATGGTCCTGAAAAGGGCCGATGTAAACCTTATTGAATTTTCTTGAGAAGGACCGTTGTGCCGGTCTCGAAGGAGACCGGTGTAGGCAGCGCGTGGCTGCGATGCGAGCCGTGGCTCAGGCTGATGGCCCTGAGAAGGGCCGGTTAATACCTTATTAAATTGGTCCTGAGAAGGACCGTTGTGCTGGTCTCGAAGGAGACCGGCGTAAACAGCGCGTGGCTGCGACGAGAAGCTGGGCGACACGGCGTGTCGTCGTCCAGCGGAGACGTTATCTTCTTTCCTCGCGGTAGTGCGTCGATGGCTGCTTCGTCGGGTCAGGTGGACGTGTAAGGCTCGGTCGAGGGACCGCTGTGGGCATCGCTCGCGTTAGTGGGCGATGACGGTCCGGTCGACGGCTTACCGTGACAGATCGGCGAGCGGAAGCATCATCTTCTCTCTTGGGGGTCGTCGATTAGTCTTCGCTGGAGTCAGGCAGCCGTGTGCCGTGGTGGACGTCTCGTCTGGTGTCTGGTGGAAATGAATCCCTCGGTGTCTTGATTGGAATTGAATCTCTGCTCAGTGCAGCGCTCTTTATTTAGCTGCCGAGAGCGCTGTGGTAGAGAGCGGCTACTGGCTTGGCCTTGATGACGAAGGCCTTTGCGGTGAGCATCCGAAATCTTTGTCGCTATGCCGTCAAAGGCCGGGAGAACTATTGAAGCCGGCAACAGAGTAAATGATTAATTAAAAGGGGTGGCGGTACCAGTATATTGTCCTCCGCCTCCGCATAACAGGCGCAATCGTCAACTTATGGCGCGTTACCTATACAATTGTATAATGCAGTCTTGTGTGAAACAGCTGACCATTAGAAGGCTGCTTTTATTATTATTACCAATAATTGAATCGGTGAGTGGAAAAATTTAATTTATTTTACTGGTCATTTTTCAAAATGTTACAGGGAACACCGTTTTTAACTTGATTGAAGTTATTAATTACCGTGAATGTAGTTTTATTATGTATATATTGTTTTCTTTTCAGGGTTTTCTCGAAGCAAACTTGAAATGTTTTTGGAATCCCGGACTGATGGATGCAGTGAGACAATTGGAATTCCAAGGTTGGGTGGCCCCCGGCGTACTTCTGGTCACTGCTAACCCCTGTGCACTGGAGGTGGTTAGAGCGGCGTGGGCTAGAAATGTTCTGAAACCTCCTCCTAGTTACTCCTTGGCGCTTGTCGGTAAGTCTATTAATTTTTTACTATTGTTTGCTTTCTGACTACTAAGGGTCACGTAAACCACCGGGTTGGTCTAGAGGTAAAGTCGTCGCCAAAATCAGCTGTTTAACAGTTGGTTTTCGGAGACGAAGGTTCCTGGTTCAAATCCTAGTAAAGGTAATACTTTTATACGGATTTCAATACTAGACAGTGGTTGTGGGTGTACTTTGATGGTTGCGGTTCAATTAACCATACTCAGTGAGTGTGTCTGTAGAAGACTACACAGTCTCATTTACACGTCATACACATCATCCTCATCTCATTGGGTCATTATTGGGTTGCTTATTGTTCTCAATTGAACAGATTGTAACGTACACAAATTAGGGATTACAAAAAAAAGGATCACGTAGACTATATTTATTTTATTACTTTCTCTTGTCTATATGAATATATAGGAAGCAAAGTATTATTTCCATGTTGATTTTAACAAATCGAGTTCTTAAACCTGAACCCAAAAAACATGTTTTTAGCAATGGGTCTGTGTGTGTGCGTGCGTGCGTGTGTGTGTGAACAGAATATCACTAGAACGGATCATCGTACAAACTTGAAACTTAATTTACTTATTACTACCGGACCCGACACGAACATTTTCATCAAAATTGGTCAATCGGAGTAGTAATTCGAATGTAGTTTATTCGTGTAATTTTTCTCTGATTTGCAATTTCCCAAAGATTTTCCTTCGATTTTTTTTTAAAAATCGCCTCAATTACTCAATTTTTTATTCTCTACAAGATAGGGTAGGCGCCATGTTTGCTGAAATTCTCGGTGAGGCTGTTTTTACGTAAAAAAAGTTTTTTTTTAAATTACGGCTTTAATATGTATTATAGCGCACAATTTATTTTGTAAAAAATGTTGAGAATGTTAAATTCTACAACTTTTATTTCAAACATTTTTTTTGTATAACGCTTGGTTTAGCGGTAATTAGCGATTTTCTATTTTTCTCACGAAAACGTGTGAAAAATGTATTTTTTTAAGATTTCGGCCTTAGTATGCACTTTATGACAAAAGTGTATATATTTGAATATATAGAAAATTAAAAGATCTACAACTTTTATTAATAGAATTTTTCTCTACAGAGCCTAGTTTAGCGTGAGAGTGATTTTCCATATTTTTAAGGCAAACTGAGATCGATATTCATTTTGCGTCTTTCATATATGATTAAAGTAGGTTATGCATATTGAGGTTAGCTGTTTGTTTATTTCTAATGTTTTATTACTAATGTTTGGTTTATTGTTAATTATTTGCACTGGCAAGAGAAAGTTGTGTGAGTGTTTCACACCAGATTTTTCAGGTTAAAAACCACAAGAAACAACTGAGTCCACATTGAGTTTACATTGGAGAGAAATTCGTGAGAGTGTTTAACACCAAATGATCATAAAAACAGTTTCGATTTGAAAAAATTGAAATGAAATTACTTTGTTCCCAATCTAATCATAATTGGGAAGGGAAAGTAAAATATTATAAAATAGTAATTAAAAATAAGTGATTTAAAAAAAATAAAGCAAATTGTCATAAAATAATTTTTTTGGCTTGTGGAATTTATGAGTATTTTGGTATGTACAGAATATTGATTTTTTACGTTACAATACTTTACATTTGTAAATAATACATTAAATATACAAAGATCTGGTGTGAAACACTCACAAAACTTTCTCTTGCCAATGCAAATAATGACAAATATAACCTACAATTAGTAATAAAACATTAGAAATAAACAAAAAACTAACCTCTAAAATATAACGTTATTTTAATCATGATTGAAAGACGCAAAATGAAAATCGAACTCAGTTCAGCTTAAAAATACGGAAAATCACTCTTTCATACTAAACTAGGCTCTGCAGAGAAAAATGCTTTAAATAAAAGTTGTAGATATTTTTATTTCCTATAAAATTAGTCATATACACTTTTGTCGTAAAATGCATACTAAGGCCGAAATCTTAAAAAAATATATTTTTCACACATTTTCGTGAGAAAAAAACAGAAAATCGCTAATTACCGCTAAACTAAGCGTTATACAAAACAATGTTTGAAATAAAAGTTGTAGGATTTTAAATTTTCTTCGTGTTTTATTGCCTAGATTTTTGCGCTAAAATCCATATTAAAGCCATAATCTTAGAAAAACAATTTTTTACGCGGAAACAGCCTCACCAAAAATTTCAGCAAATATGGCGCCTATCCTATCTTGTAGAGCATAAAAAATTTAACAAACCAGGCGATTTTAAAAAAAAGTCGTAGGTCCAGTTTTTTGAGAAAATCGCAAAAAAGTAAAAAATTACACGAATAAACTACTACTTCCGGTTGACCGATTTTGATGAACATGTTCGTGTCGGGTCCGGTAGTGGTATGTAACTTAAGTTTCAAATTTCAAGTTCGTACGATGTTTCGTTCTTGAGATATTCTGTTCACACACACACAGACCAATCGCTAAAAACATGTTTTTTTTGGGTTTAGGTGGTCTGAAAACGTGTAGATCCGGTGAAAACTCGATTTCTTAAAATCGACATGAAAACAATACTTTCCTTCCTTTATATTCATATAGGCAAGAGAAAGTAAAAATTATAACATAGTAATTAAAAATAAGTGATTTAAAAATAATAAAGCTAGTTGTCATAATATATTTTTTTTTGGCTTGAGGAGTTTATGAGTATTTTGATATGTACAGTATATACTGATTTTTTACGATACAATACTTTACATTTGTAAATACTACATTAAATAATATATAAAAAGAAATATTAAAAATTTATTAAGAAAATAATGAATGAAATTATTGTATAATATTTAATGTGATGTTATTAAATAAAATAAAAAAAGTTTTCCCCAATGAATATTGTGTTGTGTTAAACAAACATGTTTTTACTTGTGCCTTTGAATGTCCCCTTCCCTTTTCTATATTTTTGAGACAGTCGAACAGTGCAGGTGGTCAGCTGGTGACGTGCGCGTTTTTAAACCAATCAGAATCCACCGACAGACTCGGTTAATATTAGTATCGTATTTTTTTGATCAGTTCGTTTAAGTTTTTGTTTGGGTCGGTCCGGTTATTTTGTACGGGAGAAGTTTTGGTTTTTAACAATTATTACCGTTTTTGTTATATTAATGTTCGTCTATGTATGTTGAAGACTGGAATTATTGATTTCTTAAATGAATATTACTTGATTGAAAACAGGTTAGTTTAATATTATTAAAAACATAATTATTAGAATGTATGCTTACTTTAAGGCATCTTTTCATACGTTACAAAATAATCATTTCATCCTTCACCGTCTGCATTAGCAGTAATTGCAGAACAGTCGGACGTTAAACAAAAAAAAAAAAAAAAAAAAAAAATTTAATAAAATTACCAAAAATACGTTAAGTAAAAGTAAATTAAGGATTTAAAAACGTGAAGTAAATTGTAATTTTATAAAATCATATCTCCGTTTTAATCTAAAACTAACAGTTTTTTATTTTTTATTCTTTTATTTTTTATAAGCGTAATGTGTGTACATTGCAATCTGTTCAATTGAGAACAATAAGCAACCACATGACCCAATGAGATGAGGATGATGTGTATGACGTGTAAATTAAGTGTATTCCTTGTACAGAGTGAGATAGTATTGTTAATTGAACCCCAGCCATCAAAGTACACCCACAACCACTGTCTAGTATTCAAATCCGTATAAAAGTAACTACCTTTACTAGGATTTGAACCAGGAACCTTTGTCTCCAAAAATCAGCTGATGTTGGCGACGACTTTACCTCTAGACCAACCCGGTGGTTCAGTTAACTTTAGTATCGTATTTTTTTGTTCAGTTCGTTTAAGTTTTTGTGTGGGTCGGTTCGTTATTTTGTACGGGAAAACTTTTGGTTTTTAAACATTACCGTTTTTGTTTTATTAAGTGTTTGTGTGTGTTTATTGAACTGGAATTATTTATTTCTTGAATGAATATTACTTGATTGAAAACCGGTTAGTTTAATGTAATTAAAAACATAATTAATTATAATAATGTACGCTTATTTAAATAAATTTACCAAAAATACGTTAGGTAAAAGTAAATTAAGGATTTAAAAAAGTGAAATAAATTGTAATTTTATAGAATCATATCTCCGTTTTAATCTAAAACTAACAGTTTTAATTTTTATTTATACAGTTATTTGTGCACTAATCACTTTTTAGTTTTAGTTTTGTGTTTATTTCTGAAGTTTTATTAATAATTTTAGGTTATATTGTTAATTATTTGCATTAGCAAGATATAGTTGTGTGAGTGTTTCACACCAGATTTTTACTTTCTCTTCTTGCCTATATGAATATATAGGAAGGAAAGTATTGTTTTCATGTCGATTTTAAGAAATCGAGTTTTCACCGGATCTACACGTTTTCAGGCCCCCTGAACCCAAAAAACATGTTTTTAGCGATTGGTCTGTGTATGTGTCATTGAACAAAATATTTCAAGAATTGAATGTCGTACGATGTTGAAACTTAAACTAGGTAGCCTACTACTAGAGAACCCGACGCGAACATTTTCATGAAAATTGGTCTACCGGAAGTAGTAGTTTATTCATGTCATTTTTCACTTTTTATGCGATTTTCTCAAAAAACTGCTTTTACTAATTTTTTTAAAAAATCGCCTCATTTACTACATTTTCTATGTTCTACTACAAAATGGGGTTGGCGCCATGTCTTCTGAAATTCTTGGGGGGCTGTGGTGTCGTAGAAAAACGTGATTTTTTTAAGATATCGGCTTTATGCATTTCAGGGCAAAAGTGAATGTAATGGAAGTTGTAAAAAATTAGAAATCCTACAACCTTTAATTCAAACATTTTTTTGTATAACGCTTAGTTTAGTGGTAATGAGTGATTTTCTTGTATTTTTTTTTATGAAAATCTATAAAAAAGGGATTTTTTTATGATTTCGGCCGTACTTAACGACAAAGTGTCTATATTAGGCCTAATATATAGGAAATTAAAAGATCTACAACTTTTATTTTAAGCGTTTTTCTCTACAGAGCCTAGTTCAGCGTGAAAGAGTGATTTTCCGTATTTTTAAGCCAAACGAAGGTGGGTTTTTATTTTACGTCATTCACTCATGATTAAAATTAGGTTATGATTTTTGAGGTTAGTTTTCTTTTGTTTATTTCTAATGTTTTATTACTAATGTTGGGTTATATTTTTCATTTAAATGCGTTGGCAAGAGAAAGTCGCGTGAGTTTTTCACACCAGATTTTTACTTTCTCTTGCCTATATGAATATATAGGAAGGAAAGTATTGTTTTCATGTCAATTTTTCGAAATCGAGTTTTCACCGGATCTATACGTTTTCAGAACCCCTGAACCCAAAAAACATGTTTTTAGCGATTGGTCTGTGTGTGTGTGTGTGTGTGTGTCTGTGTGTGTGTCTGTGTGTGAACAGAATATCTCAAGAACGGAACATCGTACGAACTTGAAACTTGAAACTTAAGTTACATACCACTACCGGACGCGACACGAACATTTTCATCAAAATCGGTCAACCGGAAGTAGTAGTAACTTAGTTTATTCGTATAATTTTTCAGTTTTTTGCGATTTTCTCAAAAACTGGTCCTACGATTTTTTTTAAAATCGCCTATTTTACTCAATTTTTGATTCTCTACAAGATAGGGTAGGCGCCATGTCTGCTGAAATTCTCGGTGAGGCTGTTTTCACGTAAAAACGTTGTTTTTTTAAGATTACGGCTTTAATATAAATTTTAGCGCAAAAACTTATATAATAAAAGTTGTAGAGAATTTAAAAACCTACAACTTCTGTTTCAAACATTTTTTTGTATAACGCTTAGTTTAGCGGTAATTTGCGATTTTCTGTTTTTTTTCTCACGAAAACGTGAGAAAAATCGATTTTTTTAACATTTCGGTCTTAGTATGCATTTTACGACAAAAGTGTATATATAAAAGTTATAGAAAATTAAAAGATCTACAACTTTTGTTTAGAGAATTTTTCTCTACAGAGCCTAGTTTAGCGTGAAAGTGTGATTTTCCGTTTTTTTTAAGCCAAATTGAGTTCGATTTTCATTTTGCGTCTTCCACTCATGATTAAAATAAGGTTATGTTTTTGAGGTTAGTTTTTTGTTTATTTCTAATGTTTTATTAATAATGTTAGGTTTATTATTAATTATTTGCATTGGCAAGAGAAAGTTGTGTGAGTGTTTCACACCAGATTTTTAATACTGAAATTGTGAGAATACATCGTGGGCCGCATAACATCAGTTTCCGGGCCACGTGTTTGAGACCGCTGCTTTTAAGTTTTTAACCAGCCTTTCCAGCGGCTGATCTAACTTTAACCAGACCTTTCGGTCGCATTGGCGTTGTTGGTAACGTGCTCGCCTCTCATCATGCGGTCTTGGGTTTGAATCCCATTCAGGCACGGCATATTTTCATACGTTACAAAAAATCATTTCAACCTTCACCGTCTGCATTAGCAGCAATTGCAGAACAGTCGGACGTTAATAAAAAAATAAAATAAAATAAAATTGGCGATCCCCTAAACTTCAACATGGGTTTATAAATTTTTTCGTTTCATCCATAAAATCTTGCCCATAACAGACTGCTGGAGTGTCAAATTATTTACACTCAATCTGTTAGTTGCAGGGCTAAAATAAATAGTTGTGTTTCTTATCACATGGTCACCCAATTAAATGAGTGAATCATTTAAGAAGAGAAGAGGTAGAGGTGTACTGTGACACTAATCACAGTTATCTCCTCCTTTGAAAGTAATGAATTTCATTATACACAATTGGACCCTGTGGTGAATGAAGTGAAGGTGTCATTTGCAGAGTGGAAAATATGTGCTTTTCAGAGGGCCCTCCATCCTGATGAGCGTACTTTTCCACTGAGTGAGTTGTGGCAATGGTAAACCACCTGACTCCTCGTTTTACTTAGTAAAACGACTACACATTCAAACCAGCCTACAGGCTCATCACCTAAACAACAACCATAAAATCTGTTCAAATTTAATTTTTTTTTTTTAAATATATAAGAAAGATATATTTAATTGCCATAAATTTGCTCGATGAATATGCTATAAAATGATTAAAATTTGAGAATTTAAAGTTTATTTAAATTATGTGAAATATTTTTTTAATCATCCTATAGAATTAGAGATGGATCAGGTGAACGGGAAGGTGTGTTCAAAATATGAACATCTCCTATGGATTAGTTGCTGCTAATGATTAAAGAAAGTAAAAAAAACAAAACTAGAAAAATGAAGACAGTTTTTGATTTATTGTTAATCCAATTCTTAATTTCTTTTCCTTGTATTTTAATAGAAATAAATTATCTCACATTAGTGTTGATCTGTAAAAGGAACGACTCAACTCTTTTGTAATCCTTTTTTGTTTTTTTTAAATCCTTTAGGCCTAATGGATAGAAAGATAACTGCAAAATATCCATTCGACTTGAAACTAAATCTCAGTGCAATTTCCGTTTCCTTTTTACTTTCTCTTGCCTATATGAATATATAGGAAGGAAAGTATTGTTTTAATTTCGAGTTTTCACCGGGTCTACATGTTTACAGACCTCCTGAACACAAAAAACATGTTTTTGGCGATTGGTCTGTGTGTGTGTGTGCGTGCGCGCGCGCGCGCACACACACACACACACACACACACACATACACACAGACATTTAACTTAAGTTTCAAGTTCGTACGATGTTCCGTTCTTGAGATATTTTGTACACACACACACACACACACACACACACACACACACACACACACACACACACACACACACACACACACACACACACACACACACACACACACACACACATTAATCGCTAAAAACATGTTTTTGGGTTTCGAAAATTCGATATGAAAGCGATGCTTTCCTTCCTATATATTCATATAGGCAAGAGAAAGTAAAAATAAACAAAAAAAATTAACCACATATAACATAACCTTATTTTAATCATGAGTGAATTATTCAAAATGAAAACCAACCTTAGTTTGGCTTAATAATATGGAACATCTCTCTTTCACTATAATCTAGGTTTTATAGAGAAAAATGTTTAAAAATAAATGTTGTAGATCTGTTAAATTCCTAATCTGAGCATTTATATTACTTTAATTTTTAATTCTGCGTCAAATGTTTCCTTCACTTCATTTATAGCCTCCAACCTTTGTAGATTAAATTTTGAAAAGAAAATAGACGTAAAGTGTTTCCGAAATGATCTAGGTTTCGTGTAAAAACCTTGATCGTAATATAACAATAGCTGTTAACCACTAGAATTCTCGGATACGTAACCTTTACTACGCCACTCAATAAACACTCGTCAAAGTTTAAACGGATACTAACTCACTGACTGCCTCGGGGGTATCTTTATATAGGTGGTCAAAAAGATAATTCTAGCAAAACAGAGAAATTCGATACAAATAATAAAGTATAAAAAACGCTTTTTACTGGAAATTACTAAACTATTGTAAACAAGTAAATAGATCTGTTGTAAACAGAATAAAAGGTGTTACAAGGTGTTACATACGCCGGCCGCATTGGCGCAGTTGGTAACGTGCTCGCCTCTCATCATGCGGTCCTGGGATCGAATCCCACTCAGGCACGGCATATTTTCATACGTTACAAAAAATCATTTCATCGTCCATCGTACAAAAAGTTACACCCCAACGTCGTCGCTAATGACCGTTGCAGTTGATGCGACGTTAAATAAATGAATTAAAAAAAAAAAGGTTTTTTTTTTTTTTTTTTTTTTTTTTTTTTTGGTTTAACGTCCGACTGTTCTGCAATTACTGCTAATGCAGACGGTGAAAGATGAAATTATTGTGTGTAACGTATGAAAAGATGCCGTGCCTGAATGGGATTCGAACCCAAGACCGCATGATGAGAGGCGAGCACGTTACCAACTGCGCCAATGCGGCCGACGAAAAAAAAGGTAATCAACCGACCCTTTATAAATAGGTATCCTTTTATAACTGACCCTATTGTTACTTTTTCACTCTATTATCTACTCTTTTAAATTTCCTGAAGAAATTTAAATTTCTAGCCAAAAGGGTTGGGTGGATCACAATATTTTGGTACTTGAAGATATGAAAGTTAATGTTTAAATTTTCAAAATATCAACTTTGAATGTTGAGGTTTGAACGTATTTTAATTTTAAATTTTTTAGTAGAAATTTAAATTTCTGCTAGAAATTTATTGAACCTTAATCGTCTTCGATATTGTCACAGTATTGTAAGCGGTCGCTTTACTGTCCGTGGTTCACAGGACACAGTAGTACAACCGGCGACAGACAGGATATTTTATAATAGACTTACTCTATGAATTCTTTCTTCTGGTACTGTCGTATTTTGTATTTAGTAGACAGCACGTTTCATATGATAAGCAAAGAACATTCTTTGTAGCTCGAATGGATCGCGCTATGTTCAATCATAATTTTTTTACTTTCTCTTGCCTATATGAATATATAGGAAGGAAAGTATTGTTTTCATGTCGATTTTTCGAAATCGAGTTTTCACCGGATCTATACGTTTTCAGACCCCCTGAACCCAAAAAACATGTTTTTAGCGATTGGTCTGTGTGTGTGTGTGTGTGTGTGTGTGTGCGCGTGCGTGTGTGTGTGTGTGTGTGTGTGTGTGTGTGTGTGTACAGAATATCTCAAGAACGGAACATCGTACGAACTTGAAACTTAAGTTACGTACCACTACCGGACTCGACACGAACATTTTCATCAAAATCGGTCAACCGGAAGTGGTAGTTTATTCGTGTAATTTTCACTTTTTTGCGATTTTCTCAAAAACTGGTCCTACGATTTTTTTTAAAATCGCCTGGTTTACTCAATTTTTTATTCTCTACAAGATAGGGTAGGCGTCATGTTTGCTGAAATTCTGGGTGAGGCTGTTTTCACGTAAAAACGTTGTTTTTTTAAGATTACAGCTTTAATATGCATTTTAGCGCAAAACTTTATATAATAAAAGTTGTAGAGAATTGAAAATTCTACAACTTTTATTTCAAACAATTTTTTGTATAACGCTTAGTTTAGCGGTAATTTGCGATTTTCTGTTTTTTTCTCACGAAAATGTGTGAAAAATTGATTTTTTGAAGATTTCGGCCTTAGTATGCATTTTACGACAAAAGTGTATATAATTTAATTTATAGAAAATTAAAAGATCTACAACTTTTATTTAAAGCATTTTTCTCTACAGAGCCTAGTTTAGCGTGAAAGTGTGATTTTCCGTTTTTTTAAGCCAAACTGAGTACGATTTCCATTTGCGTCATTCACTCATGATTAAAATAAGGTTATGTTTTTGAGGTTAGTTTTTTGTTTATTTCTAATATTTTATTATTAATGTTAGGTTTATTGTTAATTATTTGCATTGGCAAGAGAAAGTTGTGTGTGTGTTTCACACCAGATTTTTTTTTTTTAATTCCTACTGGCCTTCGGGTGGGCCAGCCCAGTCAGTCAGCTGGTAGAAAGTTGCTATTATTTGTTAAGTAACACCGGTTGGATAATTGACTTTGAATGGTGACCAGTTGACAGCCATCCATGAACAAACTCTACTCGGAGTCCCTGTTCAAACTCATGTTCAATCTACGTCGAAAAAAAATACAGCAAAAAGCAGCCATCTAATTGGGTAGTTGTCAATAATGTACAGTTCCCGATAACAAATAAAAGCTAAAAAAAAAAAAAAAATTCCTAATATGTGTACGTTGCAATCTGTTGAATTGAGAACAATAAGCAACCCCATGACCCAATCAGATGGGAATGATATGTATGACGTGTAAATGAGACTGTGTAGTCTTGTACAGGCTCAGGCCGACCATTCCTGATAGAGTATGGTAAATTGAACCCCAACCATCAAACTACACCGGTAACCACTGTCTAGTATTCAAATCCGTATAAAAGTAACTACCTTTACTAGGATTTGAACAAGGAACCTTCGTCGCCGAAAAACAGCTGTTAAACAGCTGATTTTGACGATGACTTTACCTCTAGACCAACCCGGGTGGGTTAAATTATAATTTAAATACATTTATGTTTTGATGTGCTGTACGGTTGCATGGGATAGAGTGAGAAGGAAGATAGTTAAGTGAAGGGGTAACACCCATTGGCCTGTGTAAATACAGTATATGATGATTGTGATCAATATTAAAATATTCTCAGTACCTACCATGGTATCTCATATGGTCATTCTAAATGAATATGATAATAATAAAATAAGAGAAGTGTGCGGGCGCATGCGCGGATAGATGGATGTATGTGTAGAACCTACTTTCATATGTGGTATACTTTCTATATACGATAAAAGCGATAATCGTTTACTATTCTAGTTGGTCTCTTGGTAACGTGTGCCAAATACCCACTGCTGGAAACGTTCCCGTAACCTTACAACTACTTCTTCGTCTTCTTCTTCTCCTCCTCCTCCTCTTCTTCACCCTTCTTCATCCTCCTCCTCCTCTTCTTCCTCCTCCTCCTCCTCCTCCTCCTCCTCCTCCTCCTCCTCCTACTCTTTTAGTTAAAACTTAAGTTTGGTACCATAACGGGACCTGAGACGATTATTTTCATCGAAATTGGTCAACCGGAAGTAGTAGTTTATTCGTAGCTTATAATTTTTAACTTTTTGCTATTTCCTCAAAAACGGTTCATACGACGTTTTTAAAAGTCGCCATGTTTACTACATTTTTAATTCTATATATGATAGGGTCTGCCTATAACAGACAGATGGAGTGTCAAATTATTTACACTCAATCTGTTTGTTGCAGGGCTAAAATAAATAGTTCTGTTTCTTATCACATGGTCACCCAATTAATAAATGACTGAATCATTTAAGAAGAGAAGAGGTAGAGGTGTATTGTGACACTAATCACAGTTATCTCATCTGAAATCAAAGTAATGAATTTCATTATACACAATTGGACCCTGTGGTGAATGAAGTGAAGGTGTCATTTGCAGAGTGGAAAATATGTGCTTTTCAGAGGGCCCGGCATGCTGATAAGCGTACTTTTCCACTCAGTGAGGAAGGCAATGGTAAACCACCTCACTCTTCGTTTCACTTAGTAAAACCTCTGCAGATTCAAACCAGCCTCTCGGCTGATGACCTAAAATACTAAAACATGATAGGGTAGGCGCCATGTCTACTGTAATTCTTGGGAAAGCTGTGAAAAAAAATGTTCATTTTTTTAAGATTGCGGTCTAATATGCATTTTAGGGTGAAAGTGTGTAATCAAAGTTATTAAAAATTTATACACCTACAACGTTTATTTTAATTATTTCTCTGTATAACCCTTAGTTTAGCGTTAATTAGTGATTTTCTGCTTTTTTTTTAATAAAAATGTGTACAGAAAATTGAATTTTTTAAGATTTCAGCCTTATTATGCATTTAACAACAAAAGTGTATATAATTAAATTTATAGGAAATTAAAAGATCTACAATTTTTATTTACAGAATTTTTCTCTACAGAGCCTAGTTTAGCGTGAAAAAGTAATTTTACGTACTATTATTAAGCCAAACTGAGGTTGGTTTTTATTTTGCATCATTCACTCATGATTAAAATTAGGTTATGTTTTTCGAGGTGGGTTTTTGTTTATTTCTAATGTTTTATTACTAATGTTAAGTTATTTTGTTCATAAATTGCATTGGCAAAAGAAAGTCGTGTGTGTGTTTCACACCTATATAACATTCATTTTAATTTTACGTGGTTTAATAATGTTAGGTTATTTTGTTCATTATTTACATTGGCAAGACAAAGTGGTCTAAGGGTTTTACAGCAAATTATTTGGCTATACAATTTTTAAATTTAAAATGTTTACTTTCTCTTGCCTATATGAATATATAGGAAAGAAAGTATGGTTTTCATGTCGATTTTAACAAACCCACTCTTCACCGGATCTACACGTTTTCAGACCCCCTAAACCCAAAAGCATGATTGGTCTCTGTGTGTGTGTGTGTGTATACAAAATATCTCAAGAAAGGAACATCATACAAACTTGAAACTTAAGTTACATATCACTACCGGACCCAACACGAACATTTTCATCAAAATCGGTCAACCGGAAGTAGTAGTTTATTCGTGTAATTTTTCACTTTTCTGCGATTTTCTCAAAAACTGCTCCTACGATTTTTTTAAAAATCGCCTAGTTTACTAAATTTTTTATCCTCTACAAGATAGGGTAGGCGCCATGTTTGCTGAAATTCTTGGTGAGGGTGTTTTCACGGAAAAAGTTGTAAAGAGTTGTAGAGAATTTAAAATTGTACAACTTTTATTTCAAACATTTTTTTGTATAGGCCTACGCTTAGTTTAGCGGTAATTAGCGATTTTCTGTTTTTTTTTTTACGAAAACGTGTGAAAAGTTGATTTTTTTTCAGATTTCGGCCTTAGTTTGCATTTCACGACAAAAGTGTATATAATCAAATTTATAGGAAATTAAAAGATCTACAACTTTTATTGAGAGAATGTTTTCTACAGAGCCTAGATTTGCGTGAAAGAGTGATTTTTCGTATTTTTAAGCCAAACTGAGGTCGATTTTAATTTTGCATCTTTCACTCATGTTTATTGAGGTTAGTTTTTTGTTTATTTCTAATGTTTTATTACTAATGTTAGGTTAATTTTCAATTATTTTCATTGGCAAGTGAAAGTTGTGTGAGTGTTTCACACCGATTTTTTAATTTAAATTGAACTGGAGTAGGCCTATAGAGGTTTTGGTTTTTATTAGAAACATTATTTTTATTAGTGTTTACTCGCGGATGTTCAAGTTCTTTTACATAGACTGCAGACGGATATGTTTTGAAAAACCAATTTACAATATCGTGAAAGTAAAAGAAAAAAAACTAATAAAAAGATAGCCTATATGCCAAAGGCTACAAAAATTATAAAAACATAAATTATTAAATAAATAAAATTTTAAAATAACAAGCCGTTAAAATTATAAAAATATATTAATATAATAATAAAATAAAACACACCGTAAAATTGATCAGTTTAGGGTATTAAAATTTTAAAACGCGTGTAAAGTGAAAATAATACCTTATTTAGAATTCACATTATTTAAAGCTAAGCTAGAAGGAAGAGAGAAGACGATATGTTGGAAAGAAAAAATTGCACGTCTTTTTGTGAAATATTAAAAACTTTAATCTAGACATAATGCAGTGTTTCCTTTACTGGGTGATTCAACATATCTCCGCATTCTCTCTGGAGTTCATTGTAGTCTATAACCAAATAATTTACTGTAAAGCCCTCAGATACTTTGTCTTGCCAATGTAAATAATGAACAATATAACCTAACATTATTAAACAACGTAAAATTAAAAATCTGGTGTGAAACACTCACAGTACTTTCTCTTGCCAATGCAAAAAATTAACGACATACCTAACATTAGTAATAAAACATTAGAAAGAAACAAAAAACTAACCTCAATAAACATAACCTTATTTTAATCATGAGTGAAACGCGCAAAATGAAAATCGACCTCAGTTTGGCTTAAAAATGCGGAAAATCACTCTTTCACGCTAAACTAGGCTCTGTAGAGAAAAATGCTCTCAATAAAAGTTGCAGATATTTTTATTTCCTATAAATTTTATTATATACTACATTTTTGTCGTAAAATGCATTCTAAGGCCGAAATCTTTAAAAAAATCGATTTTTCTCAGGTTTTCGTAAGAAAAAAATTAAAATTGCTAAACTAAGCGTTATACAAAAAAATGTGTGAAATAAAAGTTTTAGAATTTTTAATTCTCTACAACTTTTATTACATAAATTTTTGCGCTTAATTGCATATTAAAGCCGTAATCTTAAAAACACTATGTTTTTACGTGAAAACAGCCTCACCCAGAATTTCAGCAAACATGACACCTACCTTATCTTTTAGAGAATAAAAAATTGAGTAAACCAAGCGATTTTTAAAAAAATCGTACGACCAGTCTTTGAGAAAATCGCAAAAAAGTGAAAAATTATACGAATAAACTTCTACTTCCGGTTGACCGATTTTGATGAAAATGTTCGTGTCGGGTCCGGTAGTGGTGTGTAACTTAAGTTTCAAGTTCGTACGATATTCCGTTCTTGAGATATTTTTGTTTACACACACACACACACACACACACGCGCGCGCGCGCATACACACACACACGGACACGGACACGGACACACACGGACACACACATAGACCAATCGCTAAAAACATGTTTTTTGGGTTCAAGGGGTCTGAAAACGTGTAGATCCGGTGAAAACTCGATTTCGAAAAATCGACATGAAAACAATACTTTCCTTCCTATATATTCATATAGGCAAGAGAAAGTAAAAATGTAGTTAATGTGACGATTGTTAAAATAAAACCGTAGGAGACGTTTTTCAGAATATCGCACGGATAATTTACTACTTTCGGTTAACCGATTTTGATAAAATGTTCATATCGAGTTCTGTGATTTTTCACTTTTTCTTTTTTTCTCAAGAGCGGCTCCAACTATTTTTACTTTCTCTTGCTTACATGAATATATAGAAAGGAAAGTATTGTTTTCATGTCGATCACAACAAACATACTCTTCACCGGATTGTTTTTATGTCGATTTTTCGAAATCGAGTTTTCACCGGATCTATACGTTTTCAGACCCTCTGAACCCAAAAAAACATGTTTTAAGCGATTGGTGTGTGGGTGTGTGTGTGTGTGTGTGAACAGATTATCTCAAGAACGGAACATCGTACGAACTTGAAACTTATAACTTAAGTTACGTACTACTACCGGACTCGACACGAACATTTTCAACAAAATCGGTCAACCGGAAGTGGTAGTTTATTCGTGCAATTTTTCACTTTTTTGCGATTTTTTCTAAAACTGGTCCTACGATTTTTTAAAAAACGCCTGGTTTACTGAATTTTTTATGCTCTACAATATAGAGTAGGCGCCATGTTTGCTGAAATTCTTAGTGAGGCTGTTTTCACGTAAAAAAAAATTGTTGTTTTAAGATTACGGCTTTAATATGCATTTCAGAGCAAAATTTTATACAATAAAAATATAGAGAATTAAAAATCGTACAACTTTTAATTCAAACATGTTTTTGTATAACGCTTAGGTTAGCGACATTTGGCAATTTTCTGTTTTTTTCTCACGAAAACGTGTGAAAAATCGATTCTTTTAAGATTTCGGCCTTAGTATGTATTTTACGACAAAAGTGTATGTAGACTATTAAATTTTATAGGAAATTAAAAGATCTTCACCTTTTGTTTAAATCATTTTTCTCTAGAGAGCCTAGTTAGGCGTGAAAAAGTTATTTCCATATTTTTAAGCCAAACTGAGGTCGATTTTCATTTTGCGTCTTTCATTCATGATTTAAATAAGGTTATGTTTTTCGTATATTTCTAATGTTTTATTACAAATGTTAGGTTATATTGATCATTATTTGCATTGGCAAGAGAAACTTGTGTGAGGGTTTCACACCAGATTTTTTCTTTAAAATCTGTAAAAAAATATAAGATTCAAGCCTTAGTGTATTTTACGACTTAAGTGTTTATAATAAAAGTTATTTGAAAAAATCTAGCAACGTTTATTGTAGCGTTTTTTTACAACGCTTATTTTAGCGGTAATTACAGATTTTCTGGGGTTTTTTCATCCAAGTCGGTAAAAAAATAAGATTTTTTAAAGATTGCGGCCTACAGAGCCTAGTTTAGAGGCAATTACTGATTTCCCGTATTTTTTACTTTCTCTTGCCTATATAAATATATAAGAAGGAAAAGTATTGTTTTCATATCGATCTTTCGAAGTTTTCACCGGATCTATACGTTTTCAGACCCTCTGAACCTAAAAAACATGTTTTTAGCGATTGGTCTGTGTGTATGTGCGTGCGCGTGCGCGCGTGTGTGAGTACAGAATATCTCAAGAACGGAACATCGTACGAATTTGAAACTTGAAACCTAAGTTAGACACCACTACCGGACCCGACACGAGCATTTTCATCAAAATCGGTCAACCGGAAGCTGTAGTTTATTCGAGTAATTTTTCACTTTTTTGCGATTTTCTCAAAAACGGGTTCTACGATTTTTTATTAAACTCTCATCTATTAAAATTTTTATGCTCTACAAGATAAGGTAGGTGCCATGTCTGCTGTAAATTCTTGGTGTGGCTATTTTCACGCAAAGAAATTGTATTTTTAAGATTACGGCTTTAATGTGCATTTTAGCGCAAAATATTATAAATAAAAATGTTGAGAATTTAAAATCCTGCAACTTTTATTTCAAACATTTTTTGTATAACGCTTAGTTTAGCCGTAATTAGCGATTTTCTGTTTTTTTTCTCATGAAATAGTGTAAAAAAAAATCGATTTTTTAAAATATCAGCTCTAGTATGCATTTTACGGCAAAGAGTAGGCCTATATAATAACATTTATAGGAAATTAAAAGATCTACAACTTTTATTTAAAGCATTTTTCTCTACAAAACCTAGTTTAACGTTAAAGAGTGATATTCCGTTTTTAAAGCCAAATTGAGGTGGTTTTCATTTTGTGTCAATCACTCATGATTAAAATTAGGTTATGTTTAATGAGGTTAGTTTTTTTGTTAAAAATCTATTGTTTTATTACTAATGTTAGGTTATATTGTTCATAATTTCCATTGGCAAGAGAAAGGTGTGTGAGTGTTTCACACCAGATTTTTTTTATTGTTTACTGGTATAAGTATCAGACGAGCTAATGTCCCATAGCCGAGCGAGTGAGAGGGAGATATGTGGCATAACTACGCATGCGCTCAAAGGTCTTTACCGGTATAATCCAAATCTGAAAACATACTACAGTCGTTATCTTGCTTGTTAGTTTACTGCATGCATAAACGCTTGCTCACAACAATGAGTAAAATCATCATCATCATCACCCAAACACGGATAGGCCTAAAGCCTGTTCCGGCACCCATCTTCGTAGCGGTCTGCCTCTATCACGTCTACCCCGTGGGGCATAACTTAATATTTGGACTGGTAGTCTTTCCTCTCGCATTCTATTCACATGTTCACACCACCTGGAATTGTAGCGCGCAATGCCGTCTAATAGTGGTTGGACCTGTAATTCTGCTCTAATACTTTCATTACGTTTCATGTCCAGTCTGTTATAGCCTGCCGTCGCCCTTAAAAACTTCATTTCTGCACTTTGTATTAGAGTTCTCTCTCGTTGCGTCATGGTCCAACTTTCACTGCCATACAGCAAAACCGGGACTGCCGTAGTTTTGTACAGTTTTGTACACAACAATGAGTAAAATTAAAGACAATTTTTGGAACGGCGTGTATGGGTTGTGCGAGTGAGAGCGTTATGCATTCTCTCACTCCCACGGCTAGGGGACTGCAGTTCACCTGAATACTGTACATTGAGGTGTTCATAGAGATCGCGTTTTATTTCGAATCACCCTGTATAAAAGACGTACACTCCAGTCCGTTTAGTATAATGGTTAATTTAATAATAACATATAAACCTATTAATAATAATAATAATATTTATGGGGCATAAATTTTCGTTTATCACAATTTTATGGTAAATATTTTATAGTTAAATTGAACACCGATTCACATACACTCACACACTGACACATTTACACACACACATGAATGTTGGGTAGGCTACATTATAAATGCATTTATGTTCTTATAATCATAATGTTATTTTTGTTCCTTATGTAGTAAATAAGTTGTTATGTTTTTTTATATTTTTTCCCTTTTCTAACTAGTTTTCTCTTTAGTCAATAAATCACATTATTTTATGATCATTATTTTGTTTGTTCTCTTTCCAAAAAAATTTATTTATAAAAAATGGTGTAAAGCACACACATGACTTTCTCTTGACAATTTAAATAATTAAAAACAACCTAATTTTTCAGCTTTTATTTGTTATCGGGAACTGTACATTGTTGACAACTACCCAATTTGATCGCTGCTTTTTGCTGTGTTTCGGAGACGAAGGTTCCTGGTTGAAATCCTTGTAAAGGTAGTTACTTTTATGCGGATTTCGATACTACACAGTGGTTACCGGTGTACTTTGATAGTTGGGGTTCAATTAACTATACTCTCCCAAGAATGGTCGACCTGGGTCTGTACAAGAGTACACCTCATTTCCTAGTCATACACATCATCCTCATCTGATTGGGTCATGGGGTTGCTTATTGTTCTCAATTCAACAGATTGCAACGTACACATATTAGGAATAATAAAAAAAACAAGATAGGGTAAACAGTAGGTTATGTCTGCTGAAATTCTTGTAGAGGCTCTTGTAGGAAAAGCTCTCGTTGTGGCAAATTAAAATTTGCATTTATAGCAAAAGTGTATAGTATAATCATAGTTGTAAAACTTTTAAAAACCTACTACTTTTATTTTAAGCATTTTTTTCTACAGAGACTAGTTTAGAGGGACTGATTTTACTTATTTTTAAGTCAGAACAGAGGTTTATTGTCATTTTGCGTCATTCACTCAAGACCTATCGGGTCGGTTGTCGATATAGAATCGTCGCCGTGTCTCAGATGTTCAACAACTGATTTCCGAAGACGAAGGTTCCTGGTTCAAATCCTAGTAAAGATAGTCGCTTTTAGACGGATTTCAATATTATATAGTAGTTAGAGGTATACTTTGATGGTTGGGGTTCAATTAACCATACTCTCTCGGGAGTTATCGACCTGAGTCTGTACAAGACTACAACTCATTTACATGTCATAAACACTATCCTCATCTCATTGGGTCATGGGGTTGCTTATTTTGCTCAATTGAACAGATTGCAACGTACACATCTTCTTCTTAGCGTGCCTGTCCGGTTCGAACGCTGGCTGTCATCATGGCTATCTTGGTCTTGTCATTTGCAATGCGGAACAGTTGGGCCGTGCTTTTCCCATACCAGTCTCTCAGGTTAGCAAGCCAGGATATTCTTCTTCGGCCTGGCTGTCTTCTACCATCCAATCTTCCCTGCAGGATGCGCTGCAACAGTTCGTATCTACCGTGGTTCCTCATAATATGACCGAGGTATTGCAACTTGCGACACTTAATGGTGTTTATTACCTCTGGTTCCTTGTTCATCCGACGCAGTACCTCAATGTTGGTCACCCTATCTGTCCATGGTATCCTCAGCATTCTTCTGTACACCCAAAGTTCGAAGGCTTCAAGTTAAGTAGTGGTCGCCCTCGTCAACGTCCAAGACTCCACTCCGTACAGAAGAACGGAAAACACGTAACACCGCAAGAGTCGCAACTTAGTGCCCATAGTGAGATCATGACTCTTAAACGCCGAACTCATTGCGTTGAAAACACTCCTTGCCTTACCAATACGGCACTTGATCTCTTGTGAGTTTTCCCAGGCTTCATTGATAATAGTGCCCAAATACGGATACCATGCTACACGCTCAATTCTTGCATGTTTTATATATAGGTCTACACCAGTTATTGGTCCCCTGCTAATTACCATTAATTTGGTTTTCACGATGTTGATGTCCAGGCCATACTTCTCGCTCACTTCTGTTATCCTGTTCATCAGTCTTTGCAGTCCCTCTATTGTATCAGCGAATACAATCGAAACGTACACATAATAGAGATAAACAAAAATGTGGATACAATTCGTTGTCACCATATTTTTTCAGGAATGGTCGGCCTGGGTCTGTACAAGACTACACCTCATTTCCTTGTCATACCCATCATCCTCATCTGATTGGGTCATCTGATGGGGTTGCTTATTTTGCTCAATTAAACAGATTGCAACGTACACGTCATATTAGGGATAAAAACAAGTGGATAAAATTTGTTTTTTTGCACTCGCATATAATTTCTCATGGTAAACTATAGAAAAATTCAAAACGAGAAAGTGAAAAAACAACTTTCGTTAATGAATGAAGAGAACAATTAATTAATTTTGGTAGGCGTTCTTTCAGTTTATAAATCTGATAATGAGTTAATGATAGACGGATTCAAACAAAGACATTTCTCTTTTTGTTTTCTGCCAAAATTCAAACGTATTATAATAGCCTATGCCGTTATGCGAAAACATTTGTAGATTTACGCAGATAAATCTATTGAGAGAGAAGAGGTGTGTTATTATTGAAGGAAGCATACGTTAATCCTAACCTTCAATTGAGAAATTGACGGCTACGTCAGATGTGTAATTAAATTTCATTTTTCTTAATCACTCTTACTATTTCTTAGATTAACCGCGCTTAACATTTTATTGTGTATTACTGAGTAATTAATTAATTAATTAAATTATTTTATATGTTCACTGGGTGTTTACAAAGTTTTCTTTTTTTTATATATATTTTATTTACTTTAACCCACGGGATGGTGTAGAGGTAAAGTCGTTGCCAAAATCAGCTGTTTAACAGCTGATTTTCGGAGACGAAGGTTCCTGGTTCAAATCCTAGTAAAGGTAGTTACTTTTATACGGATTCGAATGCTAGACAGTGGTTACCGGTGTACTTTAATAATTGGGGTTTAATTAACTATACTCTCTCAGGATTGGTCGGCCTGGGTCTGTACAAGACTACACAGTTTCATTTACACGTCATACACATAATCCTCATCTAATTGGGTCATGGGGTTGCTTATTGTTCTCAATTGAACAGATTGCAACGCACACTAATTAGGAAAAAAAATATATATATGTCACCGGATGGCGACGTTAGGTGGCGAACCTTATTAATTTGGTGGCCCTGAAAAGGGCCGTTTATGTGTGTCTTTTCAGGGCCATCAAACACCTCTGTCCGCCTCGGCGGACACAGACACACATAATTTTTTTTTTTCATTTAACGTCCGACTGTTCTGCAATTACTGCTAATGCAGACGGTGAAGGATAAAATGATTTTTTTGTAACGTATGAAAATATGCCGTGCTTGAATGGGATTCGAACATGCGGTCTTGGGTTTAGACCGGTGTAGGCAGCGCCTACACCGGTCTCCGCTAATTAAAATTACGTTCGTAGGCAGCGAATGGCTGCGACGAGAAGCTGGGCGACACGGCGTGTCGTCGTCCAGCGGAGACGTCATCTTCTTCCCTCGCAGTAGTGCGTCGACGGCAGCTTCGTCGGGTCCGGAGGGCGTAAGGCGGGCATCGCCGCGTCAGTGGGCGTTGACGGTCCGGTCAACGACTTACGGTGACGGGTCGGCGAGCGGAAGCATCATCTTCTCTCTTGCGGGGTCGTCGATTAAAATTCGCTGGAGTCCGGCAGCCGTGTGCCGTGGTGGACGTCTCGTCTGCTGTCTGGTGGTAGTGAATCCCTCGGTGTCTTGATTGGAATTGAATCGCTGCCAAATCCAAATCCATGTTGAGAGGGCTAAGAAGCCCTATGTTGGCAACATCGTGTTAAGAAACACCTGGTCGCTCGTTGAATATAATTACAGAACTAATGCAACTCGGGAATTGAGGTGAATTGTATAGGTGAAAGTAATTGGATTCGGGATTTGCTTGGGGAACGGAGCATGGCGTCTAAGAAGTTATTGAATAAGTGTATGAGGTGGAAGTTTCTTATTAGGGTGTTAATTTGTGTGGTTGGAATGAGTTAATTTGAGGTGGAGGTGAATATTAGAGGATGGTGTAAAGGTGTTAAGGGTTGGAAACGGCTCTTTTCATTTTTGTTGATTTTTATAGTTTTCAGTTGGCCTTCTTTTTTTTTTAAGAGATATTAGGGGTTAGAAGAAATCGTGAAACGGTAGAGTCAATGAATCGCTGCTCAGTGCAGCGCTCTTTAAATAGTTGCCGAGAGCGCTGTGGTAGAGAGCGGCTACTGGCTTGGCCTTGATGACAAAGGCCTTTGCGGTGCGCAGCCGAAAGGTTTGTCGGTATGCCGTCAAAGGGCGGGAGAACTATTGAAAAAGTGATTTTGTGTATTATTAAGTCAAAGTAAGGTTGGTTTGTATTTTGCATCATTCACTCATGATTAAAATTACGTTATGTTTTTTAAGGTTAGTTTTTTTGTTTATTTCTAATGATTTATTACTAATCTCAGGTTTTATTGTTTATTTCTTTATTCATTTATTTGTGATAAAAATTTTCTTTTGTTTGAAAAGTCGTATCTACAGCTGATACCGGTGGATTTTGGTTCTGTAATGGTGGTTTTTAACGTGTTTAAATTTCCAGACCCTAGCCGGGAATCGAACCCGGGAGTTATAGGCTAGTGTGCTACCACTACGCTACGGAGGCGGCCGCTAGGAGATTTATTTGTAAAGAGGTTGAACCCGGGACCTCAGCGTTATAGGCAAGCATGCTACCACTACCCTACGGAAGGAGCCGCTGGGAGATTTTAATAGTAAAGAGTTTTCTAAATTACCTATATATTCAGATTTTATATTTATGAATGAAACATTATAATTTATGGTTAAACTTTTTGATCCACCCTGTAGAGAGTTTTCCCGTAGATTTTTTTTTAATTAATATAGACAGACGTATTTATTACCGGATAATTATAGGATTTAACAATAGCTTGATAGAGGTGTGAAATTCCTTTCATATTTCAATCCTTTTAGGAATTAATTTGAGAATTTTTAAATAGTTCATTTTATAATTGGTTATGATTACTAGTATTTTCACTTAATAGAATCGCCGATTTTATCATTCCTTGTTTTACAGTTTTAATTAATGATGAACTTTTGAAGATTCTAATAAGCAGTGGTTAGTTTGGTAGACTGCAAAGGAGAAGTGTGTTAAAGTAACAAGGAATTTCCATCTTTTTTTATCTGAGGCGGCGAGAAAAACTCATGTTCACTCCCCTCACGATGGGGGGGGGGGTAAGTAGTGTTGGACTCAATTGAGGGATCCTCGTCCAATCCCAAGGAGGCCGTAACCGCATAACAACCAAAAACCTGCCGCCTGGCCACTTGATCCGGCATCAGCAAAAAACCTTCCACCTCCGTTGTAACTGTTATATAGTTGTTGTTGTTTAGGTGATCAGCCTGTAGGCTGGTTTGAACCTGTAGAGGTTTTACTAAGGAAAACGAGGAGTGAGGTGGTTTACCATTGCCACAACTCACTGAATGGAAAAGTATGCTTATCAGCATGCCGGGCCCTCTGAAATGCACATATTTTCCACTCTGCAAATGACACCTTCACTTCATTCACCACAGGGTCCAACTGTATAATGAAATTCATTACTTTCAGAGGAGATAACTCTGATTAGTGTCACAGTACACCTCTACCTCTTCTTTTGTTAAATGATTCAGTCATTAAATTGGCTGACTATGTGATAAGAAACAGAACTATTTATTTTAGCCCTGCAACGAACAGATTGAGTGTAAATAATATGACACTCCACCTGTCTGTTATGGGCAAGTTTATATAATACTACAAGGGAAATGTAGGGTTAAAATTACACACTTGTCAGTGGGGCGTGGAGGGAAACCGTAGCTTAATTGCCCTCTCGCTGTCACTGACCAACACTCACTCTCTCACTTTCATTCATCTCTCTGATCATCAGGTGAGTAAATTAGTGTGCCTACCTTACCTACTGAGATCGGGACAGATCACTGATTCACTGTGGGAGAGGACGATCACGCTGATCCCAGATGTCTCCTCCAATTCCCATCTTACACCATGTTAACATAAGATGGTGTAAAATATTTTGTTTTATCAGGTTTTTTACATCAAAATCGGTAAAAAAATAAAAATTTTTAAAATTGCGGCCTTAATATGCATTTAAGTATTTCTACGCCGAGGTCCCGGGTTTGATTCTTGGTCAGTTCTAGCATTTTTTATCCCTCATTTTCATATATCATCATTCTTCATCTTGTACATTAGCCGAAATCAGAGTTATCTCCTCAAAGAGTAATGAATTTCATTATACAGCCAGAGCCTGTGGTGAATGAAGTGAAGGTGTCATTTGCAGAGTGGAAAATATGTGCTTTTCAGAGGGCCCACCATGCTGATAAGCGTACTTTTCCATTCAGTGAGTGTTGCCAATGGTAAACCACCTCATTCCTCGTTTTACTCAGTAAAACCTCTACACGTTCAAACCAGCCTTTCAGCTGATGATCTAAACAACAACAACATCAACACATTGTTTATTCATTATATAAGTGACACTAGCATAGTAGACCCTTGCGAATAAATTCGCCCAATGTTGTTGAGTTTGAAACCCTTATCACTAAATAAATGATTTAAGTTAACAAACTGAAGAGAACGACTAAAGCACAGTAGTACGATAGGTTCGTCCTCAAAAGAACGCTTTTAAACTGAAACTTTTTTTTGTAATTCCTATTTTGTGTACGTTGCAATCTGTTCAATTGAGAACAATAAGCAACCCCATGACCCAATCAGATGAGGATGATATGTATGACGTGTCAATGAGGTTTGGCGACGACTTTACCTCTAGACCAACCCCCGGTGGGTTAAAAGAACGCTTTTAAACTGAAACTGTAAACGAAAGAACGTTAACACTAGTGATGAGCATCGAAAGGAAAACATCGACCAAGACCATCGATGTGTCAAAAACATCGAACATCAAACATCGATGTTTTGATCTACAACGTTTAAAACTTATGATATTAATGAAATTAACAAATTATTTAAACATATTTTTTTAAATAAATTTTTTTTAGAAAAGTTAATGCTCTATGAGTGAATAGGCTTATAAATAGATCATAATATTCTAATTTCAAACGTTTTAAGTAGGTTGGGTCTTGGGTGGATTACTTAAATAAAACTACAGTTCCCCCAAACGCTCTAATCAGGATAGCCAACTTGTTCTGAGCAACAAGTAAAATTCCCTACATCAGTACAGAAAACATCGATGCCCAATAAACATCGACCTATTACCATCGATGGTAAAAACATCGACATCCAACTGAAAACATCGGCTATCGATGCTCATACTAGTTAACACGATGTCTGCCGACTGAGTGTGTTGTGAGTTGAGAAGAGAAGTGTTTATGGAGTATGGCTATGGAGGGGATGAATGTGGGAGAACCGCCTTACATTACACGGTTAACAAAATTTTTTTTTATTAGCTTTTATTTGTTATCGGGAACTGTACATTGTTGACAACTACCCAATTTGACCGCTGCTTTTTGCGGTATTTTTTGACGTAGATTAGACATGAGTTTGATCAGAGACCCCCAGTAGAGTTTGTTCATGGATGGTTGTCAGCTGGTCACCATACAATGTCGCTTGCCCAACCGGTGTTATTTAACAAATAATAGCGACTTTCTACCAGCTGACTGACTTCGCTGGCCCGAAGGCCGTAAACAAAATTTAATATTTTCATTTCGCAAAATGAAGCTCATATTGACATGAACTTCTAGTTTAGAACTTTTGGTCAAATCAGGAAAGAATACTTTTTAAAATACCATGTAAAAGTATTAAAATCCGCTCTGTACAATTTTGTATTTAGGAGTTAATAGAATTCCCAAATAATATGCATTAGAAGTGATTTTGCTTTTTTTTTTTTTAATTTTATGACCACAAATGATCACTTTTTCATTCTGTCGGATCTTGCTTTTCTCAATTCGTCTGAACAAACCTGTTCTTTTCGTTGAATTGTTCTTACTGATAAAATTTTGTTTTTGTCTTTAATTATTTCCCTGTAAACCGGTGTGCGATCTTTGACATCAGCAATTGTTAGATTTAGTTCTGTTCTATCTTTTTTGATTTCTTCAAGCCAAGGAATTGTGGCTCTTTCTGTTTTTGCACTCATGAATTTTTTTACAATTTTTCTTAATAATCGGTTTTCTGGAGTTCTGAGGATATGTGCAATGAAAGAAATTCTCCTTTTGCACATTGCATCAGTGATTAGTTCTATTTCTTTATAAATTTGTTCTCTTGGTAAAAGTCTGTGCTGGTTGTCATCTATGTGTTTTTTGTTTAGGCTATGCAGGTTCTAAGAATCCTTCTTTCTATTTTTCTGATTGTTTCTTTTATTCGGCGTTTTATTACATAGATTGTTCATTATCTACATTGCCAAGAAAGAGTCGTGTCAGTGTTTCATATCATACTTTTTATATTCAAAAACGAAGTTGTATTCGTAATAAAGTTACTAAAATACGGTGGTGTTAAAGTTTAAAAGAGTCAGCTGTTCATTGGTAATACTGGAGAGTAGCCTACATTGAGATGAGGACGCCTGCCGCCGCCGTGTTCTCTCACGTTGATTAATTGCATTTTGCCTAACTGGGCATTGGGCAACTTCAACATTCATTTACACTGTTATACATTGTACTTATCATTTACAGTTCATGTCACGATTCATGGTCCTTGAGTTTTTTTAATATTATTATTTTTTTCCTAATTTGTGTACGTTGCAATCTGTTCAATTGAGAACAATAAGCAACCCCATGACCCAATGAGATGAGGATGATGTGTATGAAGTGTACATGAGGAGTAGCCTTCTACAGACCCAGGCCGACCTTTCCTGAGAGAGTATGGTTAATTAAATCCCAACCATCAAAGTACATCGGTAACCACTGTCTAGTATTCAAATCCGTATAAAAGTAACTACCTTTACTAGGATTTGAACCAGGAACCTTCGTCTCCGAAAAACAGCCGTTAAACAGCTGATTTTGGCGACGACTTTACCTCTAGACCAACCCGGTGGGTCAAATATTATTAAAGGCCAAGCCAATTGCTGTGAGCGCTTGAGTACGCATGCGCATTTTTGACTTCGACCCGCATACCCCTCCGACCTACATGCGTATTTAGCTATCCCATTCTGGACACCCCTCGACCAGCTACGCCCATTCCGGAGGAATTTAACCAGCATAGTGGCTTACTCACAACCCCTGAGAGGCCAACCCAAATGAGTGGGTTCGGTCACTCCCCTCAGTACTCGTGTAAATGTTGGACGAGTCACCGTCTAGATAGTTACGCAGCTAATGCTTAGCACGTGGCTCTACCACACGTGCCGGCCGCATTGGCGCAGTTGGTAACGTGCTCGCCTCTCATCATGCGGTCTTGGGTTCGAATCCCATTACCATTCAGGCATGGCATATTTTCATACGTTACAAAATATCATTTCATCCTTCACCGTCTGCATTAGCAGTAATTGCAGAACGGTCGGACGTTAAACCAAAAAAAAAAAAAAAATCTACTAAACATGGATCTACTACGAATAGCACAATATGGAGGTGCTACACCCAGCGCCCGTTATCTCAAAAGAAGGTGAGGATTGGGTAGCTAAACTGCAGTTCTATGGGCACGCTCTATGTGGTCTGGGGCGTGGCCTCACATTAAGATGTACAGTCAGAGTGTTGTTGAAAATTGATAACACCCATTGTATTTAGTAATCATTCTGTTCCATTGTTGATTAGATACGGTGCACTATTGCAGTACATACAAGACTGTACTAATGCAGGCGCACGTTTTGCCCAGCGCTCTCCTTACCAAAATCAGGCTATAAAAAAATTCTGGTCGGGAACACTCAAAAAACTGTATCTTGCCAATGCAAATAATGAACAATATAACCTAACATTAGTAATACATTAGAAATAAAAAAAAAACTAACCTCAAAAACATAACCTAAATTCGTCATGAGTGAATGATGCAAAATGAAAACCAACCTTAATTTTAGTTTGGCTTAATTATACGGAAAATTACTACTTCACGCTAAACTACGCTCTGCAGTGAAAAATGCTCAAAATAATTGTAAATCTTTTATTTTCCTATAAATTTGATTATATACTCTTTTGTCGTAAAATGCACACTGAGGCAGAAATCTTAGAAAATTCAATTTTTTCAGATTTTTTATGAAAAAAAAAACAAAAACACTAGTCACCGCTAAACTACGGGTTGTACAAAAAAATATTTGCAATAAAAAGTTGTAGGTTTTTAAAAACGTTCTAAAACTTTTATTGTATATATTTTTGGCTAAAATGCATATTAAGGCCGCAATCTTAAAAAACCAGCCCAGCGTTTCTAAGAATATCAGCAGACACGGCGCCCTATCTCGCAGAGCATAGACTAAATAATGGAGTGAATGAGGCGAATTTAAAAGAAATCGTACGAGCCGTTTTTTGAGAAAATCACAAAAAAGTGAAAAATTACACGAATAAACTACTACTTCCGGTTGACCGATTTTGATGAAAATTTTTTGTGTTGAATTCTCTAGTAGTATATAAATAACTTAAGTTTCAAGTTTTAATTTCATGTGATATTCCGTTTTTGAGATATTTGCCCCTCCCGCACACAAACACACACGCACGCGCGTGCACACATACACCCACAGACGAATCGCTAAAACCATGTTTTATAAGTCTAGGGGTCCTGAAAACGTGTACATATGGTAAAAAAAATCGATTTCTTAAAATGGGCATGAAAACAATACTTTTTTCCTATGTATTCATATAGGCAAGAGAAAGTAAAAATGTTTTCTATTATTGTTGTTTTATGATGTTTTTCCGATAAGCTGTGATTTTCCTGGTTCAAATCCTAGTAAAGGTAGTTACTTTTATACGGATTTGAATACTAGACATTGGTTACCGGTGTACTTTGATGGTTGGGGTTCAATTAACCATACTCTTTCAGGAATGGTCGGCCTGCGTTTGGACAAGACTACACCTCATTTACACGTCATACATATCATCCTCATCTCATTGGGTCATGGGGTTGCTTATTGTTCTGAATTGAACAGATTGCAACGTACACATATTAGGAATTAGAAAGAAGAAAAAAAAAGCTGTGTGATGGTTCCGAGCTTCACGTTTGGTGAAATGATCTGTAATAAAAGTTAGTTATAAGTAACAGAATGAGCTAGTAAGTTAGTTTAGTTTAGTTGGCTGTAGATTGCACCACCTGTACCCTCCCCAGTCTTTTATGGAATCACGACTTGGAGTACTGTACTGTTGTACTAGATATTACTGTTTTAACGCGCGCGCGCGCACTCACACGTACACAAATGCAATGTTTTCTATTGAACAGTTGTTGCTGTTGTTTTAAGTGAATTGCATTAATTTCGTCTCGTGAATAAGTGAAAATCACGACCGTGGCACGAGTTCACTAACTATAAGGTACGGAGTTCAATCCCCTACTTCTTTAACTCGTATAGGGTGATCCAAAAAGATTTTCTTTGCTTACTATCACGAAACATGACTTTAGTTAGATTGGTAGGCATACGGGATAACATTTTATGTTCCCAAATTTCAACACCCACAGGGTTGGTCTAAAGGTAAAGTTGTTGCCAAAATCAGCTGTTTAACAGCTGATTTTCGGAGACGAAGGTTCCTGGTTCAAATCCTAGTAAAGGTAGTTACTTTTATACGGATTTAATGCTAGACAGTGGTTACCGGTGTACTTTGATGGTTGGGGTTCAATTAACCACACTCTCTCAGGAATGGTCGGCCTGGGTCTGTAGAAGACTACACCTCATTTACACGTCATACACACCATCCTCATCTCATTGGGTTATGGGGTTGCTTATTGTTCTCAATTGAACAGATTGCAACGTACACAAATTAGGGATTTAAAAAAAAATTATACGTACAAGATCTATAAATATAAAAAATCATACAATTTATGGACATTCTATTACCCCAATCATTACTATATTAATTGTAAAAATATTATCGAGTATTATTACATTAATTTAAATAATATCAATGCTACTAATATCAATACTTTATACGAATTATAAATAAAAGGAATAAATATTCACATTAATTTTTCAATCAAATATTTCTCGTCAATTAAATGGATTGCCACACGGTGGTTTACCATCAAATTACTCACCGAATGAAAAAGTGTACTTATCAGCATCCTAAGGCCGAAATCTTGAAAAAAATTGATTTTTCACACGTTTTCGTGAGAAAAACCAGAAAATCGCTAATTACCGCTAAACTAAGCGTTATACAAAAAATTTATGAAATACAAGTTGTACGATTTTAAACTGTCTACAACTTTAATTATTATCTAAATTTTTGCGCTAAAATGCATATTAAAGCCGGAATCTTAAAAAAACAATTGTTTTACGTGAAAACAACCTCACCAAGAATTTCAGCAAAAATGGCGCCTACCGTATCTTGTGAAGCATAAAACATTTACTAAATGAGGCGATTTTAAAAAAATTCGTGTGACCGGTTTTTGAGAAAATCGAAAAAAGTGAAAAATTATACGAATAAACTACAAATTCCGGTTGATTGATTTTGATGAAAATGTTCGTGTCGGGTCCGGTAGTGGTATGTAACTTAAGTTTCAAGTTCGTACGATGTTCTGTTCTTGAGATATTCTGTTCACACACACACACACACACACACGCACACACGCGCGCGCGCACGCACACACGCACACAAGCACGTGCACACGCACACACACGCGCACACACACGCACGCGCGCGCGTCAACAATGAGTACGGTAGTGCCAACTGTTATTTGCGGGGAAAAATATTCCCTATGCAAAAAATATTAACCCTTAAACTTCGAAGAGCGTCCTTTTTGAAACATCCGTTAGTATGAATTTTGTTATTTAGGTGATCAGGGGAAAGGCTGGTTTGAACCTCTACAGGTTTTACTAAGTAAAACGAGGAATGAAGTGGTTTACCATTGCTTTCCTCACTGAGTGAAAAAATTACGCTTATAAGCATGCCGGGCCCACTCTGCAAATGACACCTTCACTTCATTCACCACAGGGTCCAACTGTATAATGAAATTCATTACCTTCAGAGGAGAAAACTCTGATTAGTGTCACAGTACACCTTTACCTCTTCTCTTCTTAAATGATTCAGTCATTTAATTGATTGACCATGTGATAAGAAACAGAACTATTTATTTTAGCCCCTTTGCAACTAACAGATTGAGTGTAAATAATTTGACATTCCACCTGTCTGTTATGGGCACAGTATAAATTTTATTATGTTCATAACAGGCAGGTAAACTCCGGCCTTTCTTAGTTTACTCCTAATGTAAACAAATAATGACGTCACTGAGCATACGCATTATATCAAAATGTGTGCACGCTGATTAAAAAGTAACAACAAAATACTTTCAAAAGTATTTTTATAAATGAAATGGTTAGGCTTACATCGTATCATGACTGATGTTTTTAGTTTTTTTTTTTTTTTTTTTTTTTTTTTTTTTTTTTTTTTTTGGTTTAACGTCCGACTGTTTTGCAAATTGCTGCTAATGCAGACGGTGAAGGGTGAAATGAATTTTTTTTTAACGTATGAAAAAATGCCATGCCCGAGTGGGATTCGAACCCAAGACCGCGTGATGAGAGGCGAGCACGTTACCAACATCGCCAACGCGGCCGGCGATGTTTGTAGTACTTTAAGTACTTATAATTTAAAACATAGTTAACTTAATAGGAATACGACATCTGTAAAGGCGCGGACTCTAGCGTGCACCCTGTAGTAGGTGGCTTTTGTTTGTTGACAGAAGGAGGAGCAAACTAACAACGGCTGAACTGTAGAGTGTTATATTCTGTGCTAGTTTCAGGGTTACAAATGATAGTTTTGTTTCTTATCATTATTGTCACAGAATTATATGAGTGAAGCAACAGGATGAAACAACAGACGAGGTACAGGTGTAAAAGATTCTTCTATAGTCACAATTATCTGCCATTTCATTTTACAGGTATACCCTGTGGTAAACTAAATTGAAGGGGTGTCATTTGCAGGGTGAAAAGTAGATGCTTTTCAGAGAGCCTGACAAGCTGATAACCATCTTTACCGTTCAGTAAGGCTAGATAAACCACCTCACTCTTTGATTTACTTAGTAAAACCTCTAGAGGTTCAAACCAGCCTACAGGCTGAGCACCTGAACAACAACAGTATTGTTGTTTAGGTCATCCGCTAAAAGGCTGGTTTGAACCTCTAGAGGTTTTACTAAGTAAATCAAAGAGTGAGGTGGTGTACCCTTGCCTTCCTCACTGAGTGGAAAAGTACGCTTATCAGCATGCCAGGCCCTCTGAAAAACATATATTCTCCACTCTGCAAATGACACTTTCACTTCATTCACCACAGGGTCTACCTGTATTATGAAATTCATTACTTTCAGAGGAGATAACTGTGATTAGTGTCACAGTACACCTCTACCTCTTCTGTAGTTAAATGATTCAGTCATTTAATTGGCTGAACATGTGATAAGAAACAGAACTATTTATTTTAGCCTTGCAACGAACAGAGTGAGTGTAAATAATTTGACACTCCACCTGTCCGTTATGGGCAGAACAACAGTATAGGCGTAAATTTGTGTTTGTGAAATTGTTGTAGCATTTTGAAGCCCATTTAAGTTTGTCTAGTAATTACAAATTGTTTTTCGTACAAATTTTACGTGAAATAACTTGTTCCACGTCGTGTAGAGTGTTTACTTGGATTTGTAATTCAGTTACAAATTGTGCACGTTCTTTGATTAGTTTGTGGATCGTTGTTCTATTTACGGGTTGCTTCTGTCCATCTGATGATTGTCTACACGTCGAGTTTCTATTAATGGTTGGGTTTTATTTTAGAGTGCACAAAATGGGGTAATGTTGTTGAGCGTGACCTCAATCTTTCAATTACTTTTACTGATTGTTAGTGTAATCACTTGAGTTCTGTTTGAGCTGTGCTCACGTTTAATTGTCATCTTCATTATTGGAGTGTTTAACTCTTTATAGGTCTTTGGTAAGTAGGCTATACTTACCGTTGGCAATAATGTTCATTTTTACTTTCTCTTGCCTATATGAATATATAGGAAGGAAAGTATTGTTTTCATGTCCATCTTAACAAATACACTCTTCACCCGAATATACACCTAAACAGACCCCCTCAACCCAACAAAACATGTTTTTAGCGATTGGTGTGTGTGTGTGTGTGTGTGTTTGTGTGTGTGTGTGTGTGTGTGTGTGTGTGCGTGCGTGTGTGTGAACAGAATATCTCAAGAACTGAACATTGTACGAACTTGAAACTTGAAACTTAAGTTACATACCACTACAGGAACCGACACGAACATTTTCATCAAAATCGGTCAACCAAAGGTAGTAGTTTATTCCTGTAATTTTTCACTTTTTTGCGATTTTCTTAAAAACTAGTCCTACGATTTTTTTTAAAAATCGCCTAGGTTCATTAAAAAATTTTATGCTCTACAAGATAGGGTAGATGCCATGTTTGCTAAAATTCTTGGTGAGGCTGTTTTCACGTAAAAAAATTGTTTTTTTAAGATTGCGGCTTTGATATGCATTTTAGCAAAAAAATATATAGGTTATAATAAAAGTTGTAGAGAATTTAAAATCCTACAACTTTTATTTCAAAATTTTTTTTGTATAACGCTTAGTTTAGTGGTAATTAGCGATTTTCTGTTTTTTCTCACGAAAACGTGTGAAAAATCGATTTTTTTAAGATTTCGGCCTTAGCCGATAGTAAATCTACCACTATCTAGATTAGATAGTGGTATGATTTTCATTTTACGACAAAAGTTTATAATCAAATTTATAGAAAATTAAAAGATCTACAACTTTTATAAAAAGCATTTTTCTCTACAGAGCCTAGTTTGGTGTGAAAAGAGTGATTTTCCGTATTTTTAAGCCACAATGAGGTAGATTTTCATTTTACGTCATTCACTCATGATTAAAATTAGGTTATGTTTTTTATGTCAGTTTTTTGTTTATTTAGAAGAAGAAGAATTCTTAAATGAAAAATTTTGTTAATTGTTTGCATTGGCCTTCGGGCCAGCCCAGTCAGTCAGCTGTTAGAAAGTCGCTATTATTTGTTAAGTAACACCGGTTGGACAAGCGACTTTGTATGGTGACCAGCTGACAAACATCCATGAACAAACTCTACTGGGGGGTCCCTGTTCAAACTCATGTCTAATATCAGCTGGCAGAAAATCGCTATTATTTGTTAAGTAACACCGGTTGGGCAAGCGACTTTGTATGGTGACCAGCTGACAACCATCCATGAACAAACTCTACTGGGGGGTCCCTGTTCAAACTCATGTCTAATATCAGCTGGCAGAAAAACGCTATTATTTGTTAAGTAACACCGGTTGGGCAAGCGACTTTGTATGGTGACCAGCTGACAGCCATCCATGAACAAACTCTACTGGGGGGGTCCCTGTTCAAACTCATGTCTAATATCAGCTGGCAGAAAATCGCTATTATTTGTTAAGTAACACCAGTTGGGCAAGCGACTTTGTATGGTGACCAGCTGACAGCCATCCATGAACAAACTCTACTGGGGGGGTCCCTGTTCAAACCCATGTCTAATATCAGCTGGCAGAAAAACGCTATTACTTGTTAAGTAACACCGGTTGGGCAAGCGACTTTGTATGGTGACCAGCTGACAGCCATCCATGAACAAACTCTACTGGGGGGTCCCTGTTCAAACCCATGTCTAATATCAGCTGGCAGAAAAACGCTATTACTTGTTAAGTAACACCGGTTGGGCAAGCGACTTTGTATGGTGACCAGCTGACAGCCATCCATGAACAAACTCTACTGGGGGGTCCCTGTTCAAACCCATGTCTAATATCAGCTGGCAGAAAATCGCTATTATTTGTTAAGTAACACCGGTTGGGCAAGCGACTTTGTATGGTGACCAGCTGACAGCCATCCATGAACAAACTCTACTGGGGGGTCCCTGTTCAAACCCATGTCTAATATCAGCTGGCAGAAAAACGCTATTACTTGTTAAGTAACACCGGTTGGGCAAGCGACTTTGTATGGTGACCAGCTGACAGCCATCCATGAACAAACTCTACTGGGGGGTCCCTGTTCAAACCCATGTCTAATATCAGCTGGCAGAAAATCGCTATTATTTGTTAAGTAACACCGGTTGGGCAAGCGACTTTGTATGGTGACCAGCTGACAGCCATCCATGAACAAACTCTACTGGGGGTCCCTGTTCAAACTCATGCCTAATGCAATTCAAAAATACAGCGATCAAATTGGGTAGTTGTCAAAAATTTACAGTTCCCAATAACAAATAAAAGCTAAAAAAAAAAAAAAAAATTATTTGCATTGGCAAGAGAAAGTCTTTTGATTGTTTCACATCAGATTTTTGATTATATATCTTCATTTAGTTTACTATTTCTTTTCCAATTCGACGATTGGGTTAATGATTGTTTAATGGTAGGCGTTAAATTTGAATAAGTGCAGCGGGGCTTAACCCAGCTAAATTTTATGACAACCAGTGTGAGGTGAGGGTATCGATTGGTGGTTAAGGAATTTAATATTTGAATAGAGTGAGAGAGAATTGAAATGAAAGTTTGCAGTGTGGCTGGCGATTTAAATGAATTGAAACGAAGTGTGGTGTAGTGACTAGGTGAGTGAGTGAGTGAATTACCTTGAACGATTCATAAAAGAACAATGCATAATTTAATATAAATGAAATGTTAGAAGCGAACCGAACGCATTGGTCGTGATCTACCAATGATTCCAGTGACAGATAATAATACCAGCACAGTCTACTCCTAACAGACGTTTCCATACTCTCTCTCTCTCTCAGTCTCTCTCTCTCTTGCTATCTCTCTCTCCCTCTATGTCTCTCTCTTGCAATCTCTCTCCCCCTCCCTCTCTCTCTCGCTCTCTCAGTCACTCTCTCGCCCCCTCTGTCTCTCTCTTTCTTTCTTTTTCTCTCTTTACTGGGTTGGTAAGGGTCGGGTCAAATGTGTTTATCTGCACGGTGGAGGCACCTTATGGTCTTTGTTGTGTTAGATGGATTTCGTTGACCTTTTCATGTTTATTAACCCTTTTCATTATTTTACGCGGTTTCTTATAAGATTGTTGTTTTACAACTGTTACTGTAATTTATGAACGGCATGTTTTTGTTTAGGTCCATTCCAGTGGCGTAGATATGAACATTTTGTTCAGGGGGTGTCTGTTTTGACGTAATGTAGAGGTGAGGGTGCAATAATGTGGAAACCTTTTTGTTTTTTTATTACTTTCTCTTGTCTATATGAATATATAGAAAGGAAAGTATTGTTGTCATGTCGATTTTAACAAATCCATTCTTCACCGGATCTACACGTTTTCGGTCCCCCTTAACGCAACAAAACATGTTTTTAGCGATTGGTGTGTGTGTGTGTGTGTGTGTGCGCGCGCGCGCGCGTGTGTGCGTGCGAGAGAGAGAGAGTGTGTATGTGTGTGTGTGTGTGTGTGTGTGAACAAAATATCTCAAGAACGGAATAACGTTCGAAGTTTAAACTTGGAAAATGAATTAGGTAATAGTAGAGGATGCGACACGAACATTTTTATCAAAATCGGTCAACCGGAAGTAGTAGTTTATTCGTGCTATTTATCACTTTTTTGCGATTTTCTAAAAAAGGTTGCTGCGATTTTTTTTAAATCACTTCATTACTAAATTTTTAATGTTCTACAAGATAGTGTAAGCGCCATGTCTGCTGAAATTCTTGGGGAGACTGTGCTCTAATAGAAAAATATAGGGTTTTTAAGATTGCCGTCAAAATATGGATTTTAAAGCAAAAGTGTATGTATAATCAAAGTTACACACCATTGAAAAACCTGTATATTTTATTACAAACTTTTTTTTGTAAAACTTTTATTTTACGCGGCAATTTGTGGTTTTTTGTTTTTTCCTCAAAATCTGTTAAAAAAAGAAAATTTTAAGATTACAGCCTTAGTGTCCATTTTATGACAAAAATTTAGTATATAGAAATTAAAGTTATACGAAATTTAAAAAAACCTACAAATTTTATTTTAATCATGTTTCTTTACAGAATCTAGTTTAGAGACAATTATTGATTCTCCGTATTTTTAAGTCGAACAGAGGTTGATTTTCATTTAGCGTCATTCACTCATGATTAAAATTAGGTTAGTTTTTTATTTTACATTGTTTACTAATCATTAAACATAGGCTATATTGGTTATTATCTACAATTTTTTTGTCATCAGTCTGTTAACTGGTTTGATGCAGTTCTCCAAGCTGTTCTATCACGTGCAAGTCGTTTCATATCTACATACCTGTAACACCCTACATCTTTTGTAATTTGCTTTATACATTCTAATCTTTGCCTCCCCCTACAATTTACTCCCTCAATATTACCCTCCATTTTTGATAGATGTCTTATGATATGCCCCACTAGCCTATCCCTTCTTTTGGTAAGATGCTTCCATGTACTTCTTTTTTCATCCACTCGTCTAACACCCTCTAAATTACTTATTTTGTCCACCCACCTAATATTTAACATTTTCCTTTAACACCACATTTCAAAAGCTTCTATCCTATCTACAGTCCAGCCTTTGTTAGTCTGCTCCTACTGTAAACAAATAATGACGTCACTGAGCATGCGCATTATATAAAAATGTGCACACGCTGATTAAAAAGTAACAGTAAAATACTTTCAAAAGTATTTAAATACAAAATACTTTTAAAAGTATTTTTATTAATGAAATTTTTAGGCCTACATCATTTTATGACTGATATTTTAAGTAATTTAAGTAGTTTTAATTTAAAACATAGTTAACATAATAGGAATACGAGTGGTGGACTCTAGCGTGCACCCTGTAGTAGCTGGCTTTGGTTTGTTTACAGTAGGAGCATACTAAGGACGGCTGAACTGTAGCTTGTGTATCCAATGTTATCTACATTGGCAAGAGAAAGTTGTGTGAGTGTATCACATCAGAATTTTTGAAATAGATCTCTTTTTAAACGCAACGGATTTCTTTCTTGTCGTATACTATAGTATTCTGCCCATAACAGACAGGTGGAGAGTCAAATTATTTACTCTCAATCTGTTCATTGCTGGGCTAAAATAAATAGTTCTGTTTCTTATCACATAGTCAGCCAATTATATGACTGAACTATTTAAGAACAGAAGAGGTAGAGGTGTAAAAGACAGTAGTCAGAGTTATCTCCTCTGAAAGTAATGCATTTCATTATACAGTTGGACCCTGTGGTGAATGAAGTGAAGGTGTCATTTGCAGGGTGGAAAGTGGGTGCTTTTCGGAGGGCCTGGCATGCGGATAAGCATACTCTTTCAACTCAGTGAGGAAGGCAATGTTAAACCACTTTACTTTTCGTTTTTATTTAGTAAAACCACTAGAGGTTCAAACCAGCCTTTCGGCTGTTGACCTAAACAACAACTATAGTATTGTAAGAGTAGAAGGCATACGTTTGCGTTGGTAGTGTTAACCTTTTTGTGAATGACTCGGTACTTGTAATTGTATTTAGTTAAGAACGGTTTACGTTTGATGTGTGTGAAGCGTAATGGTGAAATAGAAGTCGTGTCAGCCGCCAGCTAACCGCCTCACGTCCACCTATTTTGCAATCACCCTCTCCTCCCCCCTCTGCCCTGTAACGTTCAACAAAAGTGATCTGACAGATTGATTGTTTATTTTAATATTAATGTAATCATTCATTTGAACCGAGTGAATAAACAACCGCAACCATTTATTCATCGTATGATTCATTATTCTCATACCCACCGGGTTGGTCTGGAGCAGTGGTTCCCAACCTGGGGGCGATCACCCCCTGGTGGGCGATTTGGGTTCGCAGAAGGGCGATAAATTTCTGGGGGGCGATAGGGGGCGATGAGTATTCAAATACAGAAAAATAAAACTGTACTACAGGGTAGAATCTTTACTGTCGCGGATACATGTTTCTTTTTACAAACAAATAGTTTAATTTTTACAAACAAATAAACTAAACTCTTTGTTGACGTTTTTTATGGTCGAGCTCCTACACATGAGATGAAGAATTCTGGACACAACTGCTTTGGTTGATTATATGTTGTGAACAATAATAAATCTTTTTTACAGAATAACATACTTTATTATTTATCAACACATTACTTCAAATTAAATTAGGTATACGTTGCTAAGAGAAGGGGGCGATAGGTGTAAGTCATCCTTCACAAAGGGGCGATGCCCCATAAAAGGTTGGCAACCACTGGTCTAGAGGTAAAGTTGTCGCCAAATTCGGCTGTTTCAAAGCTGATTTTCGGAGACAGAGGTTCCTGGTTCAAATCCTAGTAAAGATAGTTACTTTTATATGGATTTAAATGCTAGACAATGGTTACCGGTATAGTTTGATGGTTGGGGTTCAATTAACCATACTCAGTGAGTGTGTCTGTAGAAGACTACACAGTCTCATTTACACGTCATACATATCATCCTCATCTCATTGGGTCATGGGGTTGCTTATTGTTCTCAATTGAACAGATTGCAACGTACACAAATTAGGAATAAAAAAATTATTCTCATATTTTTCAAATGCCCAAATCCAACTTCATTCTTCTCAATTTTCTGCTTACGTCTAACAGCTTTTTACTTTCTCTTGCCTATATGAATATATAGGAAGGAAAGTATTGTTTTCATGTCGATTTTAAGAAATCGAGTTTTCACCGGATCTATACGTTTTCAGACTCCCTGGACCCAAAAAACATGTTTTTAGCGATTGGTCTGTGTGTGTATATATACAAAATATCTCAAGAACGGAACATCGTACGTACTTGAAACTTGAAACTTAAGTTACATACCACTACCGGACCCGACACGAACATTTTCATCAAAATCGGTCAACCGAAAGTAGTAGTTTATTCGTATAATTTTTCACTTTTTTGCGATTTTCTCAAAAACTGGTCCTACGATTTTTTTAAAAATCGCCTGGTTTACTAAATTTTTTATTCTCTACAAGATAGGATAGGTGTCATGTTTGCTGAAATTCTGGGTGAGGCTGTTTTCACGTAAAAACAAAGTTTTTTTAAGATTACGGCTTTAATATGCAATTTAGCGAAAAAATTTATGTAATAAAAGTTGTAGAGAATTTAAAAACCTACAACTTTTATTTCAAATATCTTTACTTTCTCTTGCCTATATGAATATATAGGAAGGAAAGTATTGTTTTCATGTCGATTTTTCGAAATCGAGTTTTCACCGGATCTATACGTTTTCAGACCCCCTGAACCCAAAAAACATGTTTTTAGCGATTGGTCTGTGTGTGTGTCTGTGTGTCTGTGTGTGTGTGTGTGTGTGAACAGAATATCTCAAGAACGGAACATCGTACGAACTTGAAACTTGAAACTTAAGTTACATACCACTACCGGACGCGACACGAACATTTTCATCAAAATCGGTCAACCGGAAGTAGTAGTTTATTCGTATAATTTTTCAGTTTTTTGCGATTTTCTCAAAAACTGGTCCTACGATTTTTTTTAAAATCGCCTATTTTACTCAATTTTTTATTCTCTACAAGATAGGGTAGGCGCCATGTTTGCTGAAATTCTCGGTGAGGCTGTTTTCACGTAAACACGTTGTTTTTTTAAGATTACGGCTTTAATATAAATTTCAGCGCAAAAACTTATATAACAAAAGTTGTAGAGAATTTAAAAACCTACAACTTCTGTTTCAAACATTTTTTTGTATAACGCTTAGTTTAGCGGTAATTTGCGATTTTCTGTTTTTTTTCTCACGAAAACGTGAGAAAAATCGATTTTTTTAACATTTCGGTCTTAGTATGCATTTTATGACAAAAGTATATATAATAAAAGTTAAAGAAAATTAAAAGATCTACAACTTTTGTTTAGAGCATTTTTCTCTACAGAGCCTAGTTTAGCGTGAAAGCGTGATTTTCCGTATTTTTAAGCCAAACTGAGTTCGATTGTCATTTTGCGTCATTCACTCGTGATTAAAATAAGGTTATGTTTTTGAGGTTAGTTTTTGTTTATTTCTAATATTTTATTAATAATGTTAGGTATATTATTAATCATTTGCATTGGCAAGAGAAAGTTGTGTGAGTGTTTCACACCAGATTTTTTTTAAATTAATGTAATCATTCCATTCATTTGAACCGAGTGAATAAACAACCGCAACCGTTTATTATTGTATTATTGAGGGGCCTTCGGGCCAGCCCAGTCAGTCAGCAGGTAGAAAGTCGCTATTATTTATTAAGTAACACCGGTAGGGCAAGCGACTTTGTATGGTGACCAGTTCGACAGCCATCCATGAATAAACTCTACTGGGGGTCCCTATTCAAACTCATGTCTAATCCACGTTAAAAAAATCCAGCAAAAAGCAGCAGCGATCAAATTGGGTAGTTGTCAACAATGTACAGTTCTCGATAAAAAATAAAAGCTTAAAAAAAATTATTGAGGATAGTTTTTGTTTATTTTTAATGTTTTATTACTAATGTTAGGTTATATTGGTCATTATTTCCATTGGCAAGAGAAAGTTGTGTGAGTATATCACACCAGCAGTATGATTCATTATTCTCATACCCACCGGGTTGGTCTAGAGGTAAAGTCGTCGCCAAATTCGGCTGTTTAACAGCTGATTTTCGGAGACAGAAGTTCCCGGTTGAAATCCTAGTAAAGGTAGTTACTTTTATACGGATTTGAATGCTAGACAGTGGTTGTGGGTGTACTTTGATGGTTGGGGTTCAATTAACCATACTCAGTGAGTGTGTCTGTAGAAGACTACACAGTCTCATTTACACGTCATACACATCACCCTCATCTGATTGGGTGATGGGGTTGCTTATTGTTCCCAATTGAACAGATTGCAACGTACACATGTTAGGAATAAAAAAATTATTCTCAAATTTTGCAAATGCCCAAATCCAACTTCATTCTTCTCAATTTTCTGCTTACGTCTAACAGCTTTCTACCTTCTCTTGCCTATATGAATATACGAGTATAGGAAGGAAAGTATTGTTTTCATGTCGATTTTTAGAAATCGAGTTTTCAACGGATTTACACGTTTTCAGACCCTCTGAACCCAAAAACCATGTTTTTAATGATTGGTGTGTGTGTGCGCGCGCGCGCGCGCGTGTGTGAACAGGATATCTCAAGAACGGAACATCGTACAAACTTGAAACTTGAAATTTAAGTTAGATACCACTACCGGACCCGACACGAACATTTTAATCAAAATCGGTCAACCGGAAGTAGTAGTTTATTCGTGTCATTTTTCACTTTTTTGCGGGTTTCTCAAAAACAGCTTTTACGATTTTTTTTCAAATCACCTCATTTTCTACATTTTTTATGCTCTACAAGATACGGTAGGCGCCACATCTGCTGAAATTCTTGGAGGGGCTTTTTTTCTCGTTTAAGCATTGTTATTTTAAGATTGCGAGTTTAATATGCATTTTAGTGCAAAAATATATACAATAAAAGTTGTAGAGAATTTAAAATCCTACAACTTTTACACACGGAAAATGAAAATCAAATTTTTTTAATTAATTGTTATTTTATTATTAATTAATTAATATTAATGTATTAATTATACTATTTGTTCAAGGGTGATGAGCTGTGAACGTTTGCATTGCCCCCCAACCACTTTATAGTTAGCCAATCACTTGCCAGCAACGTTGCCAATACTTGCTGTTGTAGCCTTGTTTAATATTTTGTCTTTCTATAACAATTATAACCTGTGAACATACAACCAGTTGATTATATTATAAAGTATTGCATGTTAACTCGCTCTATAATCGATGTGTTCAGTACGAGATGCAAGACGAGAGTGAACTATTGCGGTTCTTACACGCATGCGTGCGTAATGTTTGTCAGGTACAATCTGGCAACGTTGGCAAACGTTCTGATTGGTCTAAACGCGTGAACAGCATTGCTCATCAACTGTGTAAAGCATAGCCTATTAATCATGTTTTGTGTAGTGAATGAATTGATTATTGAATGCACCAGTAAAATAATTAATTATTTATATGATTTCAAAATTAAAAAACAAAGATTTATATTACCTATATTTTGTAAGAATAATGAAAAAAGAAATTTACTTTAAAAAATCTGGTGTGAAACACTCACACAACTTTCTCTTGCCAGTGCAAATAATTAACAATAAACCTAACATTAGAAATAAACAAAAAACTAGCCTCAATAAACATAACCTAATTTAAATCATTTTATATGCAAGACGCAAAATGAAAATCGATCTCAGTTTGCCTTAAAAATACGGAAAATCCCTCTTTCTCACTAAACTAGGCTCTGTAGTGAAAAATGTTCTAAATAAAATTTGTAGATCTTTTAATTTCCTATAAAATTAATTACATACACTTATGTCGTTAAATGCATTCTAAGGCCGGAATCTTAAAAAAATAGATTTTCACACATTTTCGTGAGAAAAAAAACAGAAAATCGCTAATTACTGCTAAAATAAGCGTTATACAAAAGAATGTTTGGAATTATAGTTGTAGAATATTAAATTCTCTACAACTTTTATTATACAAATTTTTGCGCTATAATACATAATAAAGCCGTAATCTTAAAAAAAACACTTTTTTTACGTAAAAACAGCCTCGCTAAGAATTGAAAACAATACTTTCCTTCCTATATATTTATATAGGCAAAAGAAAGTAAAAACGGACATTTTATTTTGAAAAGTTATTACTAATCAGACTTACCATCCATCATGCTATTTCGAATGGACTATACACATATAGCGATTAAAAAAATGTTACAATACTTGCCGCGAGAATGTACCGTATTGTTCCGAATACAAGCCGCAGTTTTTCCCTAAAAATCGGTTTCATAATTTCACCTGCGGCTTGCATTCGCGCTTTAATAAGTCCAACAAGAATAGGCGAAAAGGACAAAATCGAGAAAGTGGAGAGGCAAATAGCAAGAAAGTGTATTGGAAAATGGTCCCTTCAAGATGGTAGTTTCTATATTGTACCAAACAGGGAAGTATATGAAGCAATTGAGCCTTTAACCAGTATCATCAGGAAAAGAAGGATATCCTTCCTGGGACATATATTGAGAATGGAGGATACAAGATTACTAAGAAGGATGACTGAGTTTTTCTGGCAAAAGAAGATGACACCAAACTGGAAAAAGGAAGTCAAAAAGGATATGGAGGAACTAAACATCACAATAGCTGACCTCAAAACTAAGTCAGGGAGCTACAGGACATACAAACAGCGATCGGTTAAATTTAGGGAACAAATGAGGGTCAGGAAAGCCATGGTGATTTCGGACGCTGAGAGACTGAGAAGATCCGAAACATTGAAGAATTATTGGCGAAGAAGAGGAGAAGTACGGGAACGACAACTGCGGAGGCGTTTGGGTGGAACATCTGAAAGAGCTAGACGTTGAAAGATTGAACTTAAGTGGTCTGTAACCCCCGCCAAGCGAGGTGAACAACCCAACGACACCCCGGGAAACCCTCTTATACTAAGTAACAATATAGAAACTGTGGGGATACGGAAATTGACCACACTGACGCATAAATTCAGTAAAACAGACTTTATTATATCCACGGCGGTGCGTGGAGTAAGAACATCCAAAACACTAGTAAAGTACTACCAAACAAGTTTAGGAAGCAAAGTACCAAAAGACGAGAAGCGCTGTCCAAGGCTCCTAAGCGCCGTACGAGGCGGAGGGGTGTAGGCACCGGTATGGCTCCGATCAAATAAGTCTGGAATGGGTTTCACTCAACACTCACTCCGAACCCCCATTGTCACACTACCTGACCAGACCACCGACTCCCCCACGTCCCGACCCTGAATCCCCATCTTGTCACTACTCGCCAATTGGTATCAAAATTTTTATAAAAATTTACCAAAAATAAAACAATTAATTTTTAACCTAGACTATTAATTTAGACTTGGTTCACACTGGCGAATATACATAAACTACAACGGAATAACACTACTCCCAATGCATAGGCACCTACGATAACCATAAATAGTCAGACGCCAACAAGGACATAAGTAATAATATAATTGCATCGCAGAATAATTTTATGTCTAACAACTTTACCGTTAACAGTAAGTATTTTAATTTTTAACTTCACCAAATGTTCAGGAACATAACCCTACCCAAGAACAATAATAATATTTATACCATATTAAATGGTCGGAAGAATACCATAATATCCGACGACATAATTAAGTAAGTAATTAATTAGTATTTAATACGTTAGTTAATGAATACACTGAAACTACTATTTAAATTCAACATTTAAGATTTACAGTTTATCGTCACTCGACTGCCTCTAAAGCCAGTACGGTCTTTTAGAAATTACTACAAAATAATACGTGGCTTGTCTGCCCAAATTCTTATTCAGAAATTTGACCCTAACTAGTACTAAATTATACCAACAAGGCTCCCTAGAAACATGACAGCTGAATACCTTATATCTAAGCACAAACTTATCCACCGCACTACAGCTGTGACTCTAAATACTTTAATACCTCAATTATTAAGGTTACTGTAGTTTAATTTATAGTTGATATAAATTAAAAACATTATAGTTCAATTATTGTAGACAATAAGAATCTTAGCTTTACTAATTTACTAAACAACTTATAACCTAAAAAAGAAAAACCAGTGGAACCAATTCTAATGCGGCCAATTCCAGTAAAACCACTTAAAACATAATTCAAAATTCGAACCTCATGAACAGAAAAAATCCCAAAAGGGGGTACTTACAAGTCATTATCCATAACTGGAGAAACAATCCCGATCGAACAGCGGTGAACATCATAACTTCACCCCGTATCACACCATTAACGCACAAAATTTAATATTTATAGAATTTTATAACTATTATCAATTATCTTAAACCTTCACAAAATCTACAACTGATACACATTCCCGACACATGCGGTCGCTAAAACACGAAATACTTTCCGGTTCATCCTGAATGAACTTTAGGTATGAAAATTTACAATCATTTTTTCCCGCAATGAAAACACATCTGTTCCATCGCTCGACTCGACACACAGTGTCGGGCATACCAGCCGCCCGCACGCACCGCACCGTAGCGCCGTAGCACGAGCGGATGGTAATCCGACACCAACTTACAGTTTCTAGGAATTGGCCGAATGAGATTAAAACTATCTAACCTACTCGCTTATATTATAGGATTAAAACATACAATACAATTATTTAATACAGGTTGAATATTGTTCTGTTTTATGTAAGAAATTGTCTTCTTAAAGTACACTACACTTACACGTTCATTTATCCATTATAAAATAAACTTATAAAATAATTCTTTTTAATTTCTCTATATTACATGGTCCTTTGTGGCCGTAGAAAAAAAGAAAAAAAATCGTTTCTTATTAAGCATAAGTAGGTATGAATAGAGAGAGAGGGAGAGGAGGTGAGCGATGGAGAGGGGGAGAGAGAGGGTGAGGGAGAGAGTGATGCCTTCCTTACGTAGTGCGTGTTCAGTCATTTTGATCAGTTTGGTGTTACAGTATAAAGTTTGGTAGCAGTTTCTTTTTGTTTTTTATCCGATCATTTGTTTTTTGTTGTATTTTGTACATCGCCATGAGTGATGTTATAGGTTAAGGGTACTTTGTCTATACAAGTAACCAAAAAGTAGCGCAGAACTTGCGATACCAATTTCGAATTATTGGTATCGCAAGTCCTGCGGCTACTTTTTGGGTAAAAACGCGGAAAAGACATCCACCAAAGAAGCCGGAAGAAAACACAAATAAAGTAGATGAATCCTTGTGTTCGGTATTGAACAAAAAATAAACAAAAACTTCTAAATGCTAATTAAGTAGTAAGTGTATTTGTTTGTACGGTATTTTCTTCTTAAAAAATAAAATACTTTCAAAAACTTACAAGTTCTGTACTTGAAATTTATTTCCTAGTTTTGATCATAGTTTTTCTGATGCGGCTTAAATTCGGGTGCGGCTTGTTTTCGGAACAATACGGTATTTACTCTACTATGGTGACGTCATAATATACATATAACATGTAGTGACGTCATATCTACGGTCAGTACAATGAACGTTTTGTGCAATATTTTTAATAAATGTTTGATCTCGCTCGGTTTTTCTCATAACCCTTGTCATTTATTCTATGACTCATACACCATTCATTACCTTATTTTATTATCACGTACAAAGTTACTTAACTTTTTCTCTTGTTTAAAGTTATTCAGTTAGTGCCTTAAAATGACCTTTGGGTTGTGACGCAATCTCTGTTGTACCGTTATTAAAATGTTACTTGCTATTCTATATTGTGTAGTACTGTATATCATATTATTGGTTGACAGGTACGAACCAATTGTGTGTCGGTTTATAAATGCAGTAGGCGGGTGATCACTTAGGTATCATTTCTAACAACAATCATCATCATCTCGTGTAAAATACTCACACGACTTTCTTTTACTAATGTAAGTACAGTCCAACCCTGCTAATCTAAAACTAATTGGGACCGAACCCCATTCGGATCGGCAGAAAGTTCGAATTTTCCGGGTTTTTCCAAGAAACATTTATAAAATATACCTATTACATGTACTTAGGATGTCACCTGATAAAGCTAGTCTTCAGGCGCTGAAGTATCGCCCTCGAGGAAGGAGATGTTTGGGGCGTCCAAGAAAGAGATGGTGTGATGTTGGAACAGGCGATTGGCCTAATCCGTAAAGGAGATGATGATGATGATGACCTATTACATGTTATATTAGGCATAATGCTGGAAACATTAATGGACTACTGAACTAGTAACCAAATATTGATAAAGGTATAAAAAAAATCTGGTGTGAAACACTCACACAACTTTCTCTTGCCAATGAAAATAATTAACAATAAACCTAAAATTAATAATAAAATATTAGAAATAAACAAAAAACTAACCTCAAAAACATAACCTTATTTTAATCATGAGTGAATGACGCAAAATGACAATCGAACTCAGTTTGGCTTAGAAATACGGAAAATCACGCTTTCACGCTAAACTAGGCTCTGTAGAGAAAAATACGTTAAATAAAAGTTGTAGATCTTTAAATTTCCTATAAATTTGGTTATATACACTTTTGTCGTAAAATGCATACTAAGGCCAAAATCTAAAAAAAATCGATTTTTCACACGTTTTCGTGAGAAAAAAAATCAGAAAATCGCTAATTACTGCTAAACTAAGCGTCATACAAAAAAATGTTTGAAACAGAAGTTGTAGGTTTTTAAATTCTCTACAACTTTTATTAAATACGTTTTTGCGCTAAAATTTATATTAAAGCCGTAATCTTAAAAAAACAACGTTTTTACGTGAAAACAGCCTCACCGAGAATTTCAGCAAACATGGCGCCTACCCTATCTTGTAGAGAATAAAAAATTGAGTAAAATAGGCGATTTTAAAAAAAATCGTAGGACCAGTTTTTGAGAAAATCGCAAAGAACTGAAAAATTATACGAATAAACTACTACTTCCGGTTGACCGATTTTGATGAAAATGTTCGTGTCGCGTCCGGTAGTGGTATGTAACTTAAGTTTCAAGTTTCAAGTTCGTACGATGTTCCGTTCTTGAGATATTCTGTTCACATACACACACACACACACATACACACACACACACGCGCGCGCGCGCACACACACACACACACACACACACACACACAGACACACACACGGACCAATCGCTAAAAACATGTTTTTTGGGTTCAGGGGGTCTGAAAACGTATAGATCCGGTGAAAACTCGATTTCGAAAAATCGACATGAAAACAATACTTTCCTTCCTATATATTCATATAGGCAAGAGAAAGTAAAAATTAAATACACTTAGGTATCGTTTTTAATAACAATCATCATCATCTCGTGTAAAATACTCACACGACTTTCTTTTACAAACTTTTTTTTGTCATCAGTCTCTCGACTGGTTTGATGCAGTTCTCCAACCTTTCTATGTTGGTCAAGTCGTTTCATATCTACATCATACCTGTAACACCCTACATCTTTTGTAATTTGCTTTAAGTTATATATTCTAATCTTTGCCTCCCTCTACAATTTACTCCCTCAATATTACCCTCCATTATTAATAGCCCAATACCTGGATGTCTCGGATATGCCCCACTGGTCACCCCTTCTTTTACAAATGTAAATAATAAAACATAACCCTACTAGCAACCCCCCACTCGCTTCGCTTCGCTTCACAGCAGCTAATCCTAATGTAGGCCTAATTAAATTATTTGGGTCTTTTCCGTTTGGTGTATGCCAGTATTAAATCCGAATTCCCTGAAGGGTTGCACACTTGTTAATTTCTCCCATTCCCTGCTATAATGAGACAGACATACTCACGCACGCATACACACGTCCTTCCTATAATAATGGTTGGCGTTCAATTAACCATACTCTCTCAGGAATGGTCGACCTGAGTCTGTACAAGACTACACAGTCTCATTTATATGTCATACACATCATCCTCATCTGATTGGGTCATGGGGTTGCTTATTGTTCTCAATTGAACAGATTGCAACGTACACAAATTAGGAATTTAAAGATAAAAGTGTAGGGGACAGTGGTACCACATCAAGAAATATAAATTTCACTAAACATAACGCGGTTGGCCACGTATAATATTCAGATGAATTGAAGTCCCCTAGCCGTGGGAGTGAGAGAATGGATAACGCTCTCACTCGCACAACCCATACGCACCGTTCCAATAACATTGTCTTTAATTTTACTCGTTGTGAGCAAGCGTTTATTCATCCAGTAAGCTAACAATCAAGATAACGACTGTAGTATGTTTTCAGATTTGGATAATAACGGTAAAGACCTTTGAGCGCATGCGTAGTTATGCCACATATCTCCCTCTCACTCGCTCCGCTATGGGACATTAGTTCGTCTGATACCTATACACATATTAGGAATTTTTTTATTTTTTTTTTAGCTTTTTATTATTTTATCGGGAACTGTACATCGTTGACAACTACCCAACTTGATCGCTGCTATTTGCTGTATTTTTTGGCGAAGATTAGACATGAGTTTGAAGAGGGACCCTCAGTAGAATTTGTTCATGGATGGCTGTCAACTGGTCACCATACAATGTCGCTTGCCCAATCGGTGTTACTTAACAAGTAATAGCGACTTTCTACCAGCTGACTGACTGGGCTGGCCCGAAACCCTTATATTAGGAATTTTTTTTTTTTTTAATCCCTAATGTGTGTAGGCCTACATTGCAATCTGTTCAATTGAGAACAATAAGCAACCCCATGACCCAATGAGATGAGGATGATGTGTATGACGTGTAAATGAGGTGTAGTCTTGTACAGACCCAGGCCGACCATTCCTGAGAGAGTATGGTTAATTAAACCCCAACAATTGAAGTACACCGGTAACCACTGTCTACCATTCAAATCCGTATAAAAGTAACTACCTTTACTAGGATTTGAACCAGGAACCTTTGTCTCCGAAAATCAGCTTTTGAACAGCTAACTCGCAGCGACGACTTTTCCTCTAGACCAACCCGGTGGGTTTCAGTTCATATAACCTGTAAAATATGCCCAAATAAACCAACCTAATAAACTAACCTGTAAAATATGCCCATAACAGACAGGTGGAGTGTCAAATTATTTACACTCAATCTGTTCGTTGCAGGGCTAAAATAAATAGTTCTGTTTCTTATCACATGGTCAGTCAATTAAATGACTGAATCATTTAAGAACAGAAGAGGCAGAGGTGTAAAAGACACTAATCAGAGTTATCTTCTCTGAAAGTAATGAATTTCATTGTACAGCCAGACCCTGTGGTGAATGAAGTGAATTTGTCATTTACAGATTGGAAAATATGTGCTTTTCAGAGGGCCCGGCATGCTGGTAAGCATACTTTTCCGTTCAGTGAGGAAGGCAATGGTAAACAACTTCACTCCTCGTTTTACTTAGTAAAACCTCTAGAGGTTCAAACCAGCCTTTCGGCTGTTGACCTAAACAACAACAACAACCTGTAAAATATATAAATTTTTTTAAAACCTAATTTTTTGTTTTGCGCCCTGGAGACTCCAGGAGGAGTATAGGACATATCAGCTATAACATCTGAAATACATATAAGAAACACACAATGTATCACTACTATCAAGAAAGAAATTCTTGTACGCTATAAAAAGTTTCATCGATCAAGTAATTTTTCAGATTCCTTTTAAAGGAATTCAAATCCTCACAACATTTTAAAAAAGAAAGAAATAATGTTCACATAACCTTATGTAGTTCACATAACCTGTAAAATATATGAATATTTACGCGCCAAAAGTGCTAGGGGACAGTGGTACCACATCAACAAATACAAATTTCACTAAACAAAGCGCGTTAGGCCACGTACTGTAGTAGCACCAACATTTCTTTCCTTCCGAATGCAAGTAGGATTGTTTTTAATTTTAAGAAATAACTGTCTTATTAGAGAAAGTAAAATGTACACCGTTATAAAACCAGAAGCGCAATAATTAACATCGGCTGATATTTTTAATTTGTCTAAATAACCCTCACCTAACCTGGGGTTATTAAACACGGGTTAAAGGTCAACTCTTTAATTTATAATTAGCAAAAAATAAAGTTTATTAAAAAGTAAAAATAAGATAAAATGAATAAATTTTATTTATTAAAATAATTACGGAAAATGAAATATGACAGGAGGCGGACATTTTTATGGTTTATATAAATTTCTAAATTCTGTAATACTAAAAGCTTCTAGTTTTACTTTCTCGTGTACTATCGCTCTTTATCGTATAAACCGAGAAATTTATTTTATATATATATTCATTTGTTTTTTAATCCGTAATGTGTGCATGCTGTAATTGTTCAATTTAAAACAACGAGCAACCCCTTCATGATCTGATCATAGAAACAAAAAAACTAACCTCAAAAAACATAACCTAATTTTAATCATGAGTGAAAGACGTAAAATTAAAACCAACCTTAGTTTGGCTTAATAATACGGAAAATCACTCTTTCACACTAAACTAGACTCTATAGAGAAAAATATCTGAAATAAAAGTTGTAGATCATTTAATTTCCTATAAATTTTATTATATACACTTTTGTCTTAAAATGCATACTAAGACCGAAATCTTAAAAGATCAATTTTTTTAAAGATTTTCATGAAAAAAAAATCTGGTGTGAACACTCACACAACTTTCTCTTGCCAATGCAAATAATGTACAGTGTAACCTAATATTAGTTAAAAAACATTAAAAATAAACAAAAAAACTAACCTCAATAAACATAACCTTATTTTAATCATGAGTGAAAGACGCAAAATGAAAATCAACCCCGTTGGGCAAAAAAATACTGAAAATCACTCTTTCACACTAAGGCTCTCTAGCGAAAAATGCTTAAAATAAAAATTGTAGTTTTAATTTTCTATAAATTTCATTATATACACTTTTGTCGTAAAATGCGTAAAATTTTTGTCGTACTGAGGCTGAAATCTTTAAAAATCTATTTTTTACACTTTTCCGTGAGAAAAACCAAAATCGCTAATTACTGCTAAACTAAGCATACAAAAAAATGTTTGAAATAAAAGTTGTAGGATTTAAAATTATCTACAATTTTTATTTATACATTAGGTATATTGTGCTAAAATGCATACTAAAGCCGCAATCTTAAAAAAACTCCCTTCACAAGAATTTCGGCAGACATGGCACCTACCCTGTCTTGTAGAGCGTAAAAAATGTAGTAAATGATGCGTTTAAAAAAAACGTAGGAGCCGTTTTTGAGAAAATCGCAAAAAAGTGAAAAATTATCCGAATAAACTACTACTTCCGGTTGAACAATTTTGTTGAAAATGTTCGTGTCGGTTCTTCTAGTAGTACCTAACTTGCAAGTTTCAACTTTGTACGATGTTCCTTTCTTGAGATATTTTATTCACACACACACACACACACACACGCGCACACACACACACACACACACACACACACGCACGCACTCTCTCTCTCTCTCTCTCTCTCTCTCTCTCTCTCTCTCTCACTCTCACTCACTCACTCACTCACACACTCACACCAATCGCTAAAAACATGTTTTGTTGGATTCAGGGGGTATATATCGTGTATACCCGGTGAAAACTCGATTTGGAAATGAAAACAATACTTTCTTCTTTTATAATATTCAGATAGGTAAGAGAACGTAAGAGAGGTTTTATTCACGGGAAACTTTGTTTGGTTTTTCGACATATTGATTCAATAAACAGGAGTAAATTAGATGAAACCTAGCTAACCTTCCATAACCTCTTAAATAATAGCTGTTCTAGCCACAACTACTTATTATTTGTTTTTGTTTTATTTAGTTCATTTGAACGATTCAATATAGATTCAGTAGTATACGTAATCCAATTAAAGCAAACCTAACCTAAAAAATACCAGAGGATTCCTTACAGTCTGTATTGTACTATGTAACGTGTAATTAATTACCTGATTGACGAATACCTACGCTTTCACTCTACGTTATTTTAGAGTTTAACACAAGGTGTTCCAAAACACAAGGTGTTCTAATTAAAACCCCAAAATCGTTTTAAAAAAACTTAAATGTCGCGTATAAACCACCGGGTTGGTCTAGAGCTGTGGTTCCCAACCTGGGGGCGATCACCCCCTAGTGGGCGATTTGGGTTCGCAGGGGGGCGATAAATTTGTGGGGGGCGATAGGGGGGACGATGAGTATTCAAAGACAGAAAAAATAAAACTGTACTACCGGGTAGAATCTTTACTGTCGCGGATACATGTTTTTTTTTTTACTAACAAATAAACTAAACTCTTCGTTGACATTTTTTATGGTCGAGCTCCTACACATGAGATGAAGAATTCTGGACACAACTGCTTCGGTTGATTATTTGTTGTGAACAATAATAAACCTTTTTTTACAGAATAACATACTTTATTATTTATCAACACATTACTTCAAATTAAAATAGGTACCATACGATGCTAAGAGAAGGGGCGATAGGTGTAAGTCATCCTTCACAAAGGGGCGATGCCCCATAAAAGGTTGGGAACCACTGGTCTAGCCGACCGCATTGGTTTAGTTGGTAACGTGCTCGCCTCTCATCATGCGGTCTTGGGTTCGAATCCCATTCAGGCACGGCATATTTTCATACGTTACAAAAATCATTTCATCCTTCACCGTCTGCATTAGCAGTAATTGCAGAACAGTCGGACGTTAAACCAAAAAAAAAAAAACTGGTCTAGAGGTAAAGTCGTCGCCAAAATCAGCTGTTTAGCAGCTAATTTTTGGAGACAAAGGTTCCTGGTTCAAATCCTAGTAAAGGTAGTTACTTTTATACGGATGTGAATGCTAGACATTGGTTACCGGTGTACTTTGATGGTTGGGGTTCAATTAACCATACTCTCTCAGGAATGGTCGGCCTGAGTCAGTACAAGACTACACCTCATTTACACGTCATACACATCATCATCATCTCATTGGGTCATGGGGTTGCTTATTGTTCTGAATTGAACAGATTGCAACGTACACATATTAGGAATTAAAAAAAAAAACAGTGTCACGTATTAGTATTTTCATTTTCACAACTCTACAACAATTTTTACTTTCTCTTGCCTATACGAATATATAAGAAGGAAAGTATTGTTTTCATGTCGATTTTTAGAAATCGAGTTTTCACCGGATCGTACGATGTTCCGTTCTTGAGATATTCTGTTCGCGCGCGCGCGCGCACACACACACACACACACACACACACCAATCGCTAAAAACAAGTTTTGTTGGATTCAGGGGTATCAATCGTGTAACTTATACCCGGTGAAAACTCGATTTATTAAAATCGGCATGAAAACAATACCTTCCTTCCTGTATATTCATAAAGGTAAGACGAAGCAATAAACATTAATTGAAAAGTTGAAATGTTTTTGAATCACCCAGTTTTATTAGTAATAGTAATAATAATAATTTAGTTGTAATTGTAATAGGTTTACCACCAATTAATTGAGCTAAATTAAATTGAATTAAGTTAAAAACAAAATAAAAGAAGTTTAAAATTGTTTTACTTTTTCCTTATATTTAATTTAATTGTTGAGTGGTGTGGGTGGATATTTAAAAACATTACGTAGCCGTATCACCATCTAATTACGTAGTGTTAGGAGGCAGGTCATTGTTATGTAATTGTCTTATCAACGGCTCGCTTATTAACCCAGTGTGACGAAGAAGTCACATTGGAGTGAAATAACCGACATCAAAATTTTAGTTATTAGCGACTACTTTGGAATTACAACTACTTTTGAATTCTCTTCAACTTCGATTTTATACGTTTTTGCGCTGGAATGCATATTGGAGCCGTAATCTTAAAAAAACAATTGTGTTTCGTGAAAACAGCCTCACCAAGAATTTCACTGCCCATAACAGACAGGTGGAGAGTCAAATTATTTACTCTCAATATGTCGTTGCTTGGCTAAAATAAATAGTTGTGTTTCTTATCACATTTATGGGTCACCCAATTAAATGAGTGAATCATTTAAGAACAGAAGTGTACTGTGACACTAATCACAGTTATCTCCTCTGAAAGTAATGAATTTCATTATACAGTTGGACCCTGTGGTGAATGAAGTGAAGGTGTCACTTGCAGAGTGGAAAATATGTGCTTTTCACAGGGCCCGGCATGCTGATAAGCGTACTTTTCCATTCAGTGAGGAAGGCAATTGCAAACCACCTGACTCCTCGTTTTACTTAGTAAAACCTCTACAGGTTCAAACCAGCCTACAGGCTGATGACCTAAACAAACAACAACACTTTGGATTAGGAACGCTGTGTGTGAAGTGTAATAATTTTCTGTACCCTAGCCAGGAATCGAACTTGAGACTTCTGCTTTGCAGTGTAGCATACTGACCATTGCGCTACGGAGGCGAACATTAATTAGTTTCTTTTAAAAATTAATTTTAGTTTTAAATATTTGTGTTCATTTACTAAAATAAAGTAGCATTTTCTTCTAATATGTCGTACGTACGTGCATGTATATTTACTTTCTCTTGCCTATATGAATATATAGGAAGGAAAGTATTGTTTTCATGTCGATTTTTCGAAATCGAGTTTTCACCGGATCTATACGTTTTCAGACCCCCTGAACCCAAAAAACATGTTTTTAGCGATTGGTCTGTGTGTGTGTGAACAGAATATCTCAAGAACGGAACATCGTACGAACTTGAAACTTGAAACTTAAGTTACGTACCACTACCGGACTCGACACGAACATTTTCATCAAAATCGGTCAACCGGAAGTGGTAGTTTATTCGTGTAATTTTTCACTTTTTTGCGATTTTCTCAAAAACTGGTCCTACGATTTTTTTAAAAATCGCCTGGTTTACTCAATTTTTTATTCTCTACAAGATAGGGTAGGCGTCATGTTTGCTGAAATTCTGGGTGAGGCTGTTTTCACGTAAAAACGTTGTTTTTTTTAAGATTACAGCTTTAATATGCATTTTAGCGCAAAACTTTATATAATAAAAGTTGTAGAGAATTGAAAATTCTACTACTTTTATTTTAAACAATTTTTTGTATAACGCTTAGTTTAGCGGTAATTTGCGATTTTCTGTTTTTTTCTCACGAAAATGTGTGAAAAATTGATTTTTTTAAGATTTCGGCCTTAGTATGCATTTTACGACAAAAGTGTATATAATTTAATTTATAGACAATTAAAAGATCTACAACTTTTATTTGAAGCATTTTTCTTTACTGATCCTAGTTTAGCGTGAATGTGTGATTTTCCGTTTTTTTAAGCCAAATTGAGTTCGATTTTCATTTCGCGTCATTCACTCATGATTAAAATAAGGTTATGTTTTTGAGGTTAGTTTTTTATTTATTTCTAATATTTTATTATTAATGTTAGGTTTATTGTTAATTATTTGCATTGGCAAGAGAAAGTTGTGTGAGTGTTTCACACCAGATTTTTTTAGATTGTTTTTAAAAAGTGATTTTATCCATTTTATCAATATTTTTAATTGTAAAATATTTTTTCTTAAATGATGACTTTAAAGTCATATTTAGTTTTTTTGCTACAAATCTAAGTAAGAGAATATATTTTGTTTAGGAAGCCTGAACATAATTTTACATATTCATATTGTTGTAGAAAACAATGAACAGATATTTTTTGTGTATAGTTAAAAAAATTGGGATTGAAAGGGGTAATGACTAGGGTGGGTTTTCACTTGTGGAAATTTCCACACCCTAGCCAGGGATTGAACCCGGCATTTTACTTTGTAGGCTAGCACTCTAACCACTACGCTACGGAGATGGGCTGATTTTCAATAGTGGCTCTTTCACTATCATTACATACAGACACAGTGATGTAAATACTTTGCTATTTTATTTATCTATCTGGATTCTAATACAGCTTCACATTGGCTGGACCCTTGAAGCCAAAACAATGATGTCTAGAAGAATGCATAAATTACTTTCTCTTGCCTATATGAATATATTGGAAGGAAAGTATTGTTTTCATGTTGATTTTTAGAAATCGAGTTTTCACCGGATATACACGTTTTCAGACCCCCTCAACAAAAAAAAAAAATGTTTTTAGTGATTGGTGTATGTGTGTGAGTGTGAGTGCGCGCGCTTACATGTATGAACGAAATATCTTAAGAACAGAACATCGTACGAACTTGAAACTTAAGTAAGATACTACTACCGAACCCGACACGAACATTTTCATCAAAATCGGTCAACCGGAAGTAGTAGTTTTATTCGTATCATTTTTCACTTTTTGTGAATTTCAAAAAAAACGGCTCCTACGATTTTTTTTTAATATCGCCTCATTTACTAAATATTGTATGTTCTACAAGATAGGGTAGGCGCCATGTCTGTTGAAATTCTTGGGGAGGCTGTTCTCTCGTAGAAAAATTTTTTTTAGATTGCCGCCTTAATATGCATTCTAGGGCAAAAGTCTATATAAAAATCTGGTGTGAAACACTCACACAACTTTCTCTTGCCAATGCAAATAATTAACAATAAACCTAACATTAGTATTAAAACATTACAAATGAACAAAAACTAACCTCAAAAACATAACCTTATTTTAATCATGAGTGAATGACGCAAAATGACAATCGAACTCAGTTTGGGTTAAAAATACGGAAAATCACGCTTTCACGCTAAACTAGGCTCTGTAGAGAAAAATGCTCTAAACAAAAGTTGTAGATCTTTTAATTTTCTATAAATTTAATTATATACACTTTTGTCGTAAAATGCATACTAAGACCGAAATGTTAAAAAAATCGATTTTTCTCACGTTTTCGTGAGAAAAAAAACAGAAAATCGCAAATTACCGCTAAACTAAGCGTTATACAAAAAAATGTTTGAAATAAAAGTTGTAGAATTTTCAATTCTCTACAACTTTTATTATATAACGTTTTGCGCTAAAATGCATATTAAAGCCGCAATCTTAAAAAGAAAATGTTTTTACGTAAAAACAGCCTCACGCAGAATTTCAGCAAACATGGCGCCTACCCTATATTGTAGAGCATAAAAAATATAGTAAACCAGGCGATTTTTAAAAAAATCGTATGACTAGTTTTTGAGAAAATCGCAAAAAAGTGAAAAATTATACGAATAAACTACTACTTCCGATTGACCGATTTTGATGAAAATGTTCGTGTCGGGTCCGGTAGTGATATGTAACTTAAGTTTCATGTTTCAAGTTCGTACGATGTTCCGTTCTTGAGATATTCTGTTCACACACACACACACGCACGCACGCACGCACGCACGCACGCACGCACACACAGACCAATCGCTAAAAACATGTTTTTTGGGTTCAGGGGGTCTGAAAACGTATAGATCCGGTGAAAACTGGATTTCTTAAAATCGACATGAAAACAATTCTTTCCTTCCTATATATTCATATAGTTGGCAAGAGAAAGTAATAAAAGTGTACACAATTTTCTTGATTTGCAGGGTGTAAAGTAGGTGCTTATCAGAGGGTCTAGTATGCTGATAAGCATACTATTTAACTTTGTGTGAAAGGCAATTGTAAACCAATTCACTCTTTGCTTTACTTGGCTTCTAGAGGTTCAAACCACCCTTTCGGCTGATCACCTAAACTACAAACACTAACATTTTAAATCCAGTAGACGTACTCAAGTATTTAACTTTTAACTAAACCTACTGCATCGCAGATAAATACGTAATGTACGAGCGTTATCCAGAAAATAACCTCCGTTTTGAAATAAAAAGTAAACGAGTGAAGATACAAAAACTTTATTATATAGTACATATTAAAACTACAGTTTTTCTCTATTTTTCGACATAGTCGCCAAACAGATTCAAGCACTTGTCGTACCTTGGAACAGTCTTTGAAATACCTTCTGCTCAAAAATCTCGCCGTCATACAGCTCGAAGAACAAATGAACTTTTGGCCAAGTTTAAATAAGACGTTTTCGATCATCCCCCATACAGCCCGGACTTGGCTTCTAGTGACTTTCGCCTGTTCCCGAACATGAAGCGGTGGCTTGCATCTCAGCGGTTCGCCAATGATGAAGAGCTTCAAAACGCCGTGAATGGTTGGCTTCATTCACAGGTAGCAGATTGTTATGCAGAGGATATTTCAAAGACTGTTCCAAGGTACGGCAAGTGCTTGAATCTGTTTGGTGACTATGTCGAAAAATAGAGAAAAAACTGTAGTTTTAATATGTACTATATAATAAAGTTTTTGTATCTTCACTCGTTTACTTTTTACTTTCTCTTGCCTATATGAATATATAGGAAGGAAAGTATTGTTTTCATGTCGATTTTTCGAAATCGAGTTTTCAGACCCCCTGAACCCAAAAAACATGTTTTTAGCGATTGGTCTGTGTGTGTGTGTGTGTGAACAGAATATCTCAAGAACGGAACATCGTACGAACTTGAAACTTGAAACTTAAGTTACATACCACTACCGGACGCGACACGAACATTTTCATCAAAATCGGTCAACCGGAAGTAGTAGTTTATTCGTATAATTTTTCAGTTTTTTGCGATTTTCTCAAAAACTGGTCCTACGATTTTTTTTAAAATCGCCTATTTTACTCAATTTTTTATTCTCTACAAGATAGGGTAGGCGCCATGTTTGCTGAAATTCTCGGTGAGGCTGTTTTCACGTAAAAACGTTGTTTTTTTAAGATTACGGCTTTAATATAAATTTTAGCGCAAAAACTTATATAATAAAAGTTGTAGAGAATTTAAAATTCTACAACTTTTATTTCAAACAATTTTTTGTATAACGCTTAGTTTAGCGGTAATTAGCGATTTTCTGTTTTTTTTCTCACGAAAACGTGAGAAAAATCGATTTTTTTAACATTTCGGTCTTAGTATGCATTTTACGACAAAAGTGTATATAATTAAATTTATAGAAAATTAAAAGATCTACAACTTTTGTTTAGAGCACACATATCAGAGTGCGTTAGTTTAGCGTGAAAGCGTGATTTTCCGTATTTTTAAGCTAAACTGAGTTCGATTGTCATTTTGCGTCATTCACTCATGATTAAAATAAGGTTATGTTTTTGAGGTTAGTGTTTTGTTTATTTCTAATATTTTATTAATAATGTTAGGTTTATTATTAATTATTTGCATTGCCAAGAGAAAGTTGTGTGAGTGTTTCACACCAGATTTTTTTACTTTTTATTTCAAAACGGAGGTTATTATCTGGATAACCCTGGTACAAACACAAACATTTTAAATCCGCTCTCCAGTAGATGTACTCAAGTATCTAACTTTTAACTAAACCTACTGCGTCGTCGCAGATAAATACGTAATGTATTTGACTAGAATTCTTTATCCTTTTTAAATGCCATCTTATTTGTGCATTCGAAAAACAAGGAGAATGTATTTTTATGATCCTGTTATAAAATTACAGTATTAAATGTAATGAAGAGTGAATTTAAGATTGGTTAATTTTACTCCATGAATATTTTCTCCGTTTGGTAAATGGAGATATTTGTTCCTTTTAATTTGGTGAGGATTATTATTTGTTTAGTTAATCTACTGCATTGTTAATTTTATATATAAGTCTTAACTTTTATAGTAGATGTATTAAATACAATGTATTTAGGATCAATAGTATGTAATTTTTGTACTGTATTTAGTATTTTTTAATGGTTTCTTGTAATTTTAAGAAAATATCTTACGGTTTATTTCCCTCTAAAGAGATTTTCTGCTAAGCGAATCACAAATTACGTCTTTTTATTTACTATAATTTCTTGAATTCATGCGTTTCGCATTTTCTAAACAGTCAAAATTAAAACATCTGGAGTGAAACACCCACACCACTTTCTCTTGCCAACGTAAATAATGAACAATGTAACCTAACATTAGTAATAAAACATTAGAAATAAACAAAAAACTAACCTCAATAAACATAACCTTATTTTAATCATAAGTGAAAGACGCTAAATGAAAATCGACCTCAGTTTGACGTAAAATACGGAAAATCACTCTTTCACGCTTAACTAAGCTCTGTAGAGAAAAATGTTCCAAATGAAAGTTGTAGATATTTTAATTTCCTATAAATTTCATTGCATACGCTATTGTGTAAAATGCATGCTTAAGCTGAAATCTTTAAAAAAAATCGATTCTTTACACGTTTTCGTGAAAAAAAACAGAAAATGGCTAATTACAGCTTAACTGAACGTTGAACAAAAAAGTGTTTAAAATAAAAGTTGTAGATTTTAAAATTATCTACAACTTTTATTAATACATTTTTGCGCTAAAATGCCTATTAAAGCCGCAATGTTAACAAATAGTTTTACTTGAAAACAGCCTCTCCAAGAATTTCAGCAGACATGGCGCCTACCTTATCTTGTAAAGCATAAAACATTTAGTAATTATTTTTGAGAAAATCGCAAAAAAGTGAAAAATTACACGAATAAACTATTACTTCCGGTTGACCGATTTTGAATGAAAATGTTCGTGTCGGGTCCTCTAGTGGTATCTAACTAGTGGTTTCTAGTTTCAAGTTCGTATGATATTCTGTTCTTGAGATACTGTTCATACACATACACACACACACACACACACACGCACACACACATACACACTGACCAATAGCTAAAAACATGTTTTTTGGGTTCAGGGGAAAAGTGTACAGATCCGGTGGAAACTCGATTTCTTAAAATCGACATGAAAACAATACTTTAATTTCTTTGTAATCATATAGGCAAAGAGGAAGTAAAAAAGCTAAGAGTTGCCCCGTTCCTATTCACTATTATTTAGTCGTTTGTTTAAATGCAACATCCAATATAACCTTTATTTTTTTAGTACCTATCCAAAACTGTAACGGTAAACGATGACTAACAGTTTTTTTATTTATCTATCATTTATTTTTTATTCAATCATGAATGCGTGCATGCGTTCGTGATTTTCATTAATAATCCATTTAGAAATATGAAGGACGGCGAGTCGTACCGTATTCTATCTTTTATCTCGTGGAAATAATCGTTCTATGTTCAAATGGATCTAACCGATATTATTTTTTAGCCTACGAGATAATCTGAATAAATAAATGAAATTTATTGTCACGTATAATAAAATACATTATTGGGTATATGACAAGTCAGATTGTGTGTTCCGGGTTCGATTACCGGTCAGGTCTGGCATTTTTTCATCACTCATTTTCATATGTCATCATTCTCCACCGTCTGCATTAGCAGAAATTGCAAAACAGTCAGAATGTGTGGCTTCAGCATTCAAATGCAGTTGTTCCAAATTATAAAGAAAGTAACTTTTCCCCTGAGGGATATTTTAGATTTTTATTAAACAATTTCCTTGTTTGAAATTAAAAATTCCTTCTGCAATTTTTTCAAATTGGTTTTATTACATTTTTACTTTCTCTTGCCTATATGAATATATAGGAAGGAAAGTATTGTTTTCATGTCGATTTTTCGAAATCGAGTTTTCACCGGATCTATACGTTTTCAGACCCCCTGAACCCAAAAAACATGTTTTTAGCGATTGGTCTGTGTGTGTGTATGTGTGTGTGTGTGTGTGTGTGTGTGTGTGTGTGTGTGTCTGTGTGTGAACAGAATATCTCAAGAACGGAACGTCGTACGAACTTGAAACTTGAAACTTAAGTTACATACCACTACCGGACGCGACACGAACATTTTCATCAAAATCGGTCAACCGAAAGTAGTAGTTTATTCGTATAATTTTTCAGTTTTTTGCGATTTTCTCAAAAACTGGTCCTACGATTTTTTTTAAAATCGCCTATTTTACTCAATTTTTTATTCTCTACAAGATAGGGTAGGCGCCATGTTTGCTGAAATTCTCGGTGAGGCTGTTTTCACGTAAAAACGTTGTTTTTTTAAGATTACGGCTTTAATATAAATTTTAGCGCAAAAACTTATATAATAAAAGTTGTAGAGAATTTAAAAACCTACAACTTCTGTTTCAAACATTTTTTTGTATAACGCTTAGTTTAGCGGTAATTTGCGATTTTCTGTTTTTTTTCTCACGAAAACGTGAGAAAAATCGATTTTTTAAACATTTCGGTCTTAGTATGCATTTTACGACAAAAGTGTATATAATTAAATTTATAGAAAATTAAAAGATCTACAACTTTTGTTTAGAGCATTTTTCTCTACAGAGCCTAGTTTAGCGTGAAAGCGTGATTTTCTGTATTTTTAAGCCAAACTGAGGTTGATTTTCATTTTGCGTCTTTCACTCATGATTAAAATTAGGTTATGTTTGTTGAGGTTAGTTTTTTGTTTATTTCTTATGTTTTATTACTAATGTTAGGTTTATTATTAATCATTTGCATTGGCAAGAGAAAGTTGTGTGAGTGTTTCACACCAGATTTTTTAATTTATTTTTAGTCAGTCACTTACTCATGACTTTTATTAAGAGTCAGGGAAAGGCATTTTTGTTCAGCTTCATCTTCACAGAATTTTATTACACTGCATATTATATTTCGTTCAGCACTGAGAATAGTCTGCTCACGTTTTCCAGAAACTAAAATTTCTGTTTACGGTAAGGGCTTAGTGGATGAAGGTGCTATGTAACGAAAATATAGTTTTGAAAAAAATACCATGATTATTCTAACGATCCCATCATTTTGTGAATTGTCTGACTTTAATTTTGGCTTTCATATATTATTGCCCGTTGATGGAAATTTATATTATTGAATTTAAGTTCTTTAACTTTACTTCTCAATTTTTTTTATAACATTCTTATGATTAAATCGTTAAAAAATTGTATTGCGCACTATCTCCTCTGAGATAAAACGAACAGTATTTACTGAAAATAACTCAAAACAAGTTTCTTATTAGGGAATTAAAAAAAAATTTTACTGATAAAGATAATTACTGATATAGATATTGTTACTGATAAAGGTAATTCTGCCCATAACAGACAGGTGGAGTGTCAAATTATTTACACTCAATCTGTTAGTTGCAGGGCTAAAATAAATAGTTCTGTATCTTATCACATGGTCACCCAATTAAATGACTGAATCATTTAAGAACAGAAGAGGTAGAGGTGTAAAAGACACTAATCAGAGTTATCTCCTCTGAAAGTAATGAATTTTATTATACAGCCAGACCCTGTGGTGAATGAAGTGAAGGTGTCATTTGCAGAGTAGAAAATATGTGCTTTTCAGAGGGCCCGGCATGCTGATAAGTGTACTTTTCCACTCAGTGAGTGTTGGCAATGGTAAACCACCTCACTCCTCGTTTTACTTAGTAAAACCTCTACAGGTTCAAACCAGCCTTTTGGCTGATGACCTAAACAACAACAAAGGTAATTATCTATTACCAAAGTTAACGGTTTTATTCTGAAACGAATATGTTTTGGATGATGAAGGAAGAAAAGTGCCAAGTGATCATATGTCACCGGATGGCGACATTAAGTGGCTAACCTTATTAGTTTGGTGGCTGTGAAAAGGGCCGTTCAAGGGGTGGTCGTCTTGGAGAGGGGTCGGTCGTAGTCGTTGTGGCGGTCGAGAAGCTGGGCGACACGGCGTGTCGTCGTCCAGCGGAGACGTCATCTTCTTACCTTGCAGTAGTGCGTCGATGGCTGCTTCGTCGGGTCCGGTGGGCGTAAGGCTCGGTCGATGGACCGCTGTGGGCATCGCTCGCGTCAGCGGGGGGGTGACGGGACGGCTAGCGGAAGCATCATCTTCTCTCTTGCGGGGTCGTCGATTAGTCTTCGCTGGAGTCCAGCAGCCGTGTGCCGTGGTGGACGTCTTGTCGAGGCTGTCTGGTGGAAGTGAATCCCTCGGTGTCTTGATCGGAATTGAATCCCTTTGGCTCAGTGCAGCACTCTTTATATAGTCGCCGAGAGCGCTGTGGTAGAGAGCGGCTACTGGCTTGGCCTTGCTGACAAAGGCCTCTGCGGTGCGCAGCTGAAAGGTTTGTCGGTATGCCGTCAAAGCCCGGGAGAACTGTTGAAGCCGGCAACACAGTAAATGATTAATTAGAAGGGGTGGCGGTGACACATAACATCTTTATTCACTAAAAAGCATAACAGTTAATTCACTATTGTTTTTTTTAGAATGTAGAGATATAGTATTATGTTATGTGTATTACAAATATAGGCTACACTGTCTTTATCAGTCACAAAAACTCAATTCATAACACCTTTATCCACTTAGCTCTTCAGTTGTCCGCGATATACTGTACAATATTAGTTGTTATGTTTTTTTGTAGTGAAATTAATGCAGTCGCGCATGCGCATTGATGCTTTTCCCCTCCTTGCCCCGCGTTGCAAACAAGGGCAAACTCATGACTCAAGTGACTATAATTATTGGTGTTTGCCGTCCATTTTATGTGTATGTGTTTTTATGTGCAGGTGACGTAGAGGATTGTCTGATCGAACCGATTTGCCAAGGTCAGTTCACTCCATTACCAGAAGCATTATGTTGGGTGATTTTGGAATTGACCAGTGTTGGCCAGTCGGCTGTTATGGAGTCGATCAAGAAAACGTTGGACCAGGTCTTTCCAGATATTCAACGGCCCTCTCAGGATCTTATCTACGATACATTAGCTCAACTATCCGCCGAAAGAAAGGTAACTTCAATTATTATTATTATAGATATAATAATTTTCACGGTTGATGAGCTGTGCTGTCTGTTGCACTCGTTTAGACCAATCAGAATGTTTGCCACCGTTGTCACATTGTACCTGACAAACATTACGCGAGCATTCGTATAAGAGCCGCAGTAATTCAATCGTGTCTTGCATCTCGTACTGAACACATCGATTATAGAGCGCGTTTTCTTTTCTTTTTAAATCCCTAATTTGTGTACGTTGCAGTCTGTTCAGTTTTGAACAATAAGCAACCCCATAACCTAATGAGATGAGGATGAAGTATATGACGTGTAAATGAGAAAGTGTAGTCTTCTACAGACTGAGAGAGTTTGGTTAATTGAACCCCAACCATCAAACTACACCCACAACCACTGTCTAGCATTCAACTCTGTATAAAAGTAACTACCTTTACTAGGATTTGAACCAGGAACTATCGTCTCCAAAAATCAGCTGTTAAACAGCTGATTTTGGTGACGACTTTACCTCTAAACCAGCCCGGTGGGCTAGTTAGAGCGCGTTAACATGCAATACTTTATAATATAATCAGCTGATTTTATATTTATATGTCATATTATTGTTATTTAAAGACCAAAGAAATGGCTGACAAAATATTTAACAGAGCTACAAGAGCAAGTTGAGCAACTTGATCGGTGAAACTTTTTATAGCGTACAAGAATTTCTCTGTTGATAGTAGTGATACATTGTGTGTTTCTTATATGTATTTCAGGTGTTACATCTGACGACATGTCCTATACTCCTCCTGGAGTCTCCAGGACGTAAAAAAATGTATTGGCAACGTTGCTGTTAAGTGATTGGCTAGCTATGAAGTGGGTAGATGGCAATACGTACCTTCAGAGCTCTTCAACTTTAAAAAATATTATAATTTTAGATCGTTTACTAATTTTTACGAAGTAAAAGCGATTTTATCTGAAGGTTGAAAAGATTGTGGCACTTATCTCTAATGTCCGTTTAGGGATCTGGATAAATTAAATAATAATAAACTACCGCTTAAAATCACAAACAAATATTTTTATTAAGCACTAAAAATTACAATAATTGATCATGATAGTCTTAATTCTATGAATAAATTACAATTACCATAACATAATTACTTGGAATAAATAATACTGTATTAAATAAATTAAACCAGATTACAAGATTATTTTCCACTTACTTAAACTAAGTCCTATACTTACAAATTTACAAACGATTATACGTGTGTACAATATACATTGGATCTCTTCACAGGTGTACTGACACATAGTATAACTCACTGACCGATCAAATCTCGTCGATCCCAATTAAAAGACTAAACTCACTTCAAAACGGCGTGCTCCCTTACATAGATGAAGCTATGGAAGTCACAAGAAGGACACAGATTTTTAATGTTGTTGTTGTTTAGGTCATCAGCCGAAAGGCTGGTTTGAACCTGTAGAGGTTTTACTAAGTAAAACGAGGAGTGAGGTGGTTTACCATTGCCTTCCTCACTGAGTGGAAAAGTACGCTTATTAGCATGCCGGGCCCTCTGAAAAGCACATATTTTCCACTCTGCAAATGACACCTTCACTTCATTCACCACAGGGTCTGGCTGTATAATGAAATTCATTACTTTCAGAGAAGATAACTCTGATTAGTGTCTTTTACACCTCTACCTCTTCTGTTCTTAAATGATTCAGTCATTTAATTAGCTGACCATGTGATAAGAAACACAACTATTTATTTTAGCCCTGCAACAAACAGATTGAGTGTAAATAATTTGACACTCCACCTGTCTACTATGGGCAGACATTTTTAATATAATAATAAAAATACAAATTTTGTTATTCTACGTAAACAACTCATTATACCGGGTGTCCATTAAGTCTGGAAACGGATGAATTACAGAAAAGTGAGCGTGACTAGGTGACCAGAATGACTTTAATTGCTTGTTGCACAAAAAAACTATTCTAGGTGATATTTGAAATTTTTGTCCGCCATCTTTGATCCGCCATATTGGATTTAACTTTCTTAATTTAAATAGGATGATGGTCATATGATACATGATTTCGATCTAAAATTTTAAAATAAATTCAATGATGAAAACCGGAAATCGATATCTTTTTTCGTTTTTGAGATATTACCATTCAACTATCCAGATCGGGGCAGAACGGCCATTCCTCCCTCCTCCGTCTTTGAGCCTACGTAGATAATTTAGGTAGCAAGTGAACGACTACACATAAGATTATTGAGAATAATAAGATTTTTAATATCTCCACTCGTTCATAAATAAGAAATTATTGTCATTAAGAAATACGGAAAAACAATTTAACGGCTGATTTATTGCATTATAAAACTACAGTATTTAATTTGTTACCAGTTAGCCTAATACTTATTGTTATTTTTGTAAATGTTAGTGTTTATAAGGAACTAACTGTGAAAATGAGTTACATAATTGAAAATAAAATTACCGAATGTTTCTGGACTCAGAGTAGTTGTTCAAAGTGGCCTCCTCCTACTTATTGACAATATGATGTACGTGCGTAAAAACTAGATACAGCATTACGAATGAATTCCCTTGGGATTCCAGCAGATTCATTTAGAATTCTTTGTTTGAGTTCGTGCAGACTGTTAGGTTTCGTTCTGTAAACTTTGTTTTATAAGTATCCCCAAAAGAAGTAGTCCAATGGACTCAAATCAGGTGATCTCGGAGGCCATTCAATTGCTCCTCTTCTACCAATTCATCTTTCTGGGAAAATATCGGTCAACAAAACACGAACTTGAAGAGAAAAATGGGCAGGGCTCCATCTTGTTGAAACCAACAGTTGTTAACATCTTGTCCGAAATAATTTCTTACAGCTGGAGTAATATGATTTCGAAGCATGTCTTCATACAATAGTCTCATACAAACAACTTCATACAGGAGAGATTATTTCGAAAACATGTATCATATGACCATCATCCTATTTAAATTAAGAAAGTTAAATCCAATATGGCGGATCCAAGATGGCGGACAAAAATTTCAAATATCACCTAGAATAGTTTTTTTGGTGCAACAAGGAATTAAAGTCATTCTGGTCACCTAGTCACGCTCACTTTTCTGTTATTCAGCCGTTTCCAGACTTAATGGACACCCGGTATAACTGAATAGAATGGTTACAAAAAGAGCCAATTATCTAAATAGATAACCGACTCGTTTAGGTAGCCGTACAACAATCGGCTGACCTATAGGCTACTATAGGTAACCATTTGTGCCATTTACATTTCTATTTATTATTAACTACTAACTATTATTATTTACATTAACACTTATAAATCTTATAAATTTCGGTCCTTCTCGGGAATTCTCTAACACTCTTTCCTTTTAGATATTATCACAATATTGTATTAGAGAGGCAGTTAAGACGGCTATTCGCTCAACTCCTGAGCCTTGCCCTTCTCCCTCTCCCATATAGAAATGTAGTCCTGAGACAAAGCGATGTGGAAAGGCTTAGTAAAGCTGTAGTCTAGGAGACGCACCGCCGGTCCGTCTTCAGAACTTATTATGTTGTCTGCCACGAAGATTAAAGGGACAGCCTTTGCCCAACAAGTACTGCTTGAAGGCATCTCTTCAAAGTGACAGCAAGCCTGCAAAAACTTCTCTGAAGGTCTAACAGGCAGACGGATATGCTAATGGTACATATATATGGTTTACAAGCAGAGAACACTTGAGAAGGAACAAAAAAAAATATGAAAAAGGAAACTGGTTCCAACATCCCGTCACCCGACACGGACGTTAGCTCCGAAAGATTCCTTGATGGAACCCATCAGGATCACGGCGCTAAATTACAGTGGAGCGTCTTTTATCCGAACTAATTGATACCAAAGCGGTTCTGATCAACAAATAGTTCGGATAAATCAAATACATATTAAGCCTTTCACTAATTTATTAGTGAAAGGCTTAGAGTTTTCTTGTGAACTAATACTGAACTTTTTTCTTAGCAGCAACATCTCTCTCATTTTTTTTAGTAACAATGCTTCAGCAGCATTAAATTCAGTCTGTTTGTTTGCACTGTATCATTACAGTGTTTAGGGAGTAATTATGTATTTTTTCCTTCGATAGTTATTCGGATAATTGACTGTTCGGATGACTGACATTCGGATAATCAACGCTCTTGTGTATCACCAAATGGTCCTACCGACCGCTAATGGCAGTCACCAAGTTCCCAAGTTTTACATTTTTACATCCGACGATGAAAGGTGTGATAGGCTATATGAAAATTAGAGATGAAAAAATGTCATATCTGACCGGGAATCAAACACAGTACCCATGCTGTACAAAACTAAAATTTAACATATTTATTCTTTAAGGGGTTCACAAATAAACTAAATTATTTAAATTAATATTTTTAACTTCCCGATCAAAAACTAGTAAAACTTTTACATGTAGTAATATTAAACCCACCGGGTTGGTCTAGAGGTAAAGTCGTCGCCAGAATCAGCTGTTTAACAGCTGATTTTCAGAGACGAAGGTTCCTCGTTCAAATCCTTGTGAAGGTAGTTACTTTTATACGGATTTCAATACTAGAGAGTGGTTACCGGTATACTTTAATGGTTGGGGTTTAGCTAACCATACTCTCTCAGGAATGGTCGGCCTGAGTCTGTTCAAGACTACACCTCATTTACACGTCATACACATCATCCTCATCTGATTGGGTCATGGGGTTGCTTATTGTTCTCAATTGAACAGATTGCAACGTACACAAATTAGAAAAAAAAGTAATATTAAGTGAAAACTGGAAAAACAATAAACCAGTTTCCTGTAAAACTTAAACCATGTGTTTTGAATTGCTTAATTATCCGAATTGAAGTTTATTTATGTAAATTCGGATAATCGACTTCCGTATCCATTACATCTGTATATGCCTACTGAATACAACAGTAATGAGTGTACAAGTGTACGAGTTGTATAGGTCATTTGTTCTAGCTAGAAGCTTTCCCTCCAACGCTGTGTGCCGCTGAGCTGTTCTGTTTAGTGGTGGGGGAAGCACCTCGTAGTTGTAACAGTAGTATACAGTTAGAAAGAGAGGGAATGATCATTAAGTGAGAAGGAGACAACACTTGCCCCTTTGAAACTGTCCCTACACTACCTACTCGCCCTCCCCTTACAAGCTTCTTCCTAAAACAAATGTACTATACCTGCTTGTTTAAATGATAATGCATTATGTATATAAACGCTTTCAGTTTTCTCTGAATTTTATAACCAACCAACTACTGTTGGTTGATTTTATCTTTATTGACAGTAATCGTCGTTATTGTTTTTTAAAAAGTACTTTAGATTTTTATCCAAGTTATTATGCAAATTATTAGATGTTTAATTTTGCCAAAACATTTTATTTATTTCAAACCGGAAGTGTAATTTTTGTCAATTTAATTTTTAAATTTTAAGAAATTTTTTTTCACTTTCTTACGAGTGGTGGAGAAAGAAAGTGTTGAATACTTTAAATATAAATATCAGACGAACTAATGTCCCATAGTTGAGCGAGTGAGAGGGAGATATGTCGCATAACTACGCATGCGCTCAAAGGTCTTTACCATTATTATCCAGATCTGAAAACATACTACAGTCGTTATCTTGCTTGTTAGTTTACTACATGGATAAACGCTTGCTCACAACAATGAGTGAAATTATACGACAATGTTATTGTAACGGCGCGTATGGCTTGTGCGAGTGAGAGCGTTATGTATTCTCTCACTCCCACGGCTAGGGGACTTCAACTCATCTGAACACTGTATATCGTCCATCCAATGGTAAACTCGCGAATGTGTTAACCCATTCAGTCACGAATTTTTATCTTAGAATTTAAAAAAAATTATTATATTCTTACCAATCGGGTTGGTCTAGAGGTAAAGTCGTCGCCAAAATCAGCTGTTTAACAGCTGATTTTCGGAGACGAAGGTTCCTGGTTCAAATCCTAGTAAAGGTTTAGTTTACTTTTATACGGATTTGAATGCTAGACAGTGGTTACCGGTTTACTTTGATGGTTGGGGTTCAATTTACCATACTCTCTCAGGAATGGTCGGCCTGATTCTGTACAAGACTACATCTCATTTACATGTCATACATATCATCCTCATCTGATTGGGTCATGGGATTGCTTATCGTTCTGAATTGAACAGATTGCAACGTACACATACTAGGAATTAAAAAAAATATATATATATTCTTAAATTACTATTTTTTTTATTATTAAAACTTTTCAAAAGTCCCAATAGATTGCAGCACTTGCTGGACTCTTAAAGAATTTGTTCATGTATGTGGCCAATTTAACGCAAAGTGATATGTGCGCAGTTTAGTGCGCATAAGAATAGGTAAAATTTTATGTACATGTATATGGCCAACGTGAATGAACGGGTTAATTCTCAGTTTTACAGGATAGCAAAAAACACATTCAATGCTTTGTTCTTTAACACACTTTGTGTATTTTCGTAACTTTACAAAGGCTGTATCTCCCTAACTGAACAAAATACGTATTCGCGAGTTTACTAGAACATGCGTTGGGTTGTGTACATCAGCATCCACTAACAAACTCATATTCGCAAAATTTGCACATTCACGAGTTTAACATTGGAGGGACGATATGTACCTGTTCTGTTGTTAAATGCTTCAGTCATTTAATTGACTGACCATGTGATAAGTTGCCCATAACAGACAGGTGGAGTGTCAAATTATTTACACCCAATCTGTTCGTTGCAGGGCTAAAATAAATAGTTCTGTTTCTTATCACATGGTCAGCCAATTAAATGACTAAATCATTTAACAACAGAAGAGGTAGAGGTGTACTGTGACACTAATCAGAGTTATCTCCTCTGAAAGTAATGAATTTCATTATACAGTTGGACCCTGTGGTGAATGAAGTGAAGGTGTCATTTGCAGAGTGGAAAATATGTGCTTTTCAGAGGGCCCGGCATGATGATAAGCGTACTTTTCCACTCAGTGAGTTGTGGCAACGGTAAACCACCTGACTCCTCGTTTTACTTAGTAAAACCTCTACAGGTTCAAACCAGCCTACAGGCTGATGACCTAAAGAACAACATGTGATAAGAGAGACAACTATTTTTTATAGCCCTGCAACTGGCAGATGGAGTGTAAATAATTAAACAATCCATCTGTCTTGTTATGGAGATATTTAGTTACTACAGGGTGATTTTTTAGTCCTGTTACCCAATTGTTAATGTCTGGTAATATTTTTCTAAAAAAAATAAATTTTGTTTTGTGACACTAAGTTGGTAGCCCTACTCAACCAGTATGGATATGGCAGTGTGAGTTGATTCTCCTTGAGCTGTGTAAAATTTTGTGCCATGTCCGGTCGTGTTACGAACAGAATGTCTTTTATCCTAAAACAATCTCTTGTTTAAATCTGGAGGCTGAAGCTCTAGAACTAATCGTATGTGATACGGATACAATTTCAATTTTTTAGCAGCTTTCTGAGCACTCGAACATGACAAATATACATGCGAGGAAAGTTTTTGTAAACTTTTCCATGGAGAATTGAGCAATCTTGTTTCCACATTCTCTTAACGTCATCTGTCAAGAGAGTTGGTCGACCACTACGTTTTCTGCTGCAAACAATACCTGCCTTTAAAAATCAGTTAGTTAGCCTAGAAATTGACTAGAATAGAGTGGAGGAACAACAAAAAATTTAATTTGAAATGATTCTTTTACACTCGCATACGATTTTGTAGCAAAATATTGTTCAAGAATGAAAACCCGTTGTTCTAGGGTAAAAGACATTCTGTTCGTAACACAACTGGAAACAGCACAAAATTTTACGCAACTCAAGGAGAATCAACTTAAACTATTGTATCTGTACCGGTTGAGTAGGGCTACCAACTTTGTGTCACAAAACAAAATATCCCTTTCTTAGAAAAAAATTACCAGACATTAACAATTGGGTAACAGGACTAAAAAATCACCCGGTAGATGGGTGGAATATGAACAAGTAATTAACAAGAGAGTGCAATAATAATAATAATAATAATAATATGAAAGTGAACGATGAGTAGGCGTATAGAGTAGCATGCGTGGCGTTGTGTAACAGTGTGAATGTGTTGTTGATATCCACTCAGATGATCCACCGCCTATCATTCATATTCTGAATGATATAATACCGTGCGTTCGGAAAGTCGCTGTGCACTGGAATTGTGACTATGGATTTATGAAAATATGTATAAAGAAATGACTAAGCATTTTGGAAAAAAATTTATTCAATACCTTAATTACATTGTTAAACCGTGATTGCATTGTTTATAGAAGGTGTTCGAAATGACCTCCATTGGCATCAATACAGCATTGCACTCGTTTCATTTTGTTTGCAAACACCTTTCGCAACTGAAGAACAGTGATTCCTTGAATGTATGCCGTTATTGCGGCTTTAAGTTCGTCAATCGTGTGTGGTCTGTTCCGATACACAGTTTGTTTCGCCGCACCCCATAAAAAGAAATCGGGGGGAGTCAGATCAGGAGATCTTGCAGGCCACAAATTCTTTGAAATTATTCGTTCACCAAACACGTTGCATAACGTTTTATACAGTTGCGAAAGGTGTTTGCAAACAAAATGAAACGAGTGCAATGCTGTATTGATGCCAATGGAGGTCATTTCGAACACCTTCTATAAACAATGTAATCACGGTTTAACAATGTAATTAAGGTATTGAATAAATTTTTTTCCAAAATGCTTAGTCATTTCTTTATACATATTTTCATAAATCCATAGTCACAATTCCAGTGCACAGCGACTTTCCGAACGCACGGTATAAGCGTGCAGAGGTTATAATAATAATAATACGATAATGATGTGTTTATAACATAATTTTAGTGAAACAATGCACTAACGTAAACAATAGGAGAGTACATGTAGTAGTAGTGAAAGCGAACAGGTAACAGGTAACAGGTAGGACTCCTTCCTTTTATTTACATAAAACATTTTTTAACATGGCTATGAAAATTCATAGGCCCATTTCATTTGTTTATTTTTTTTAACACTTGCTACTTTCTACATTTGTATATTACATACACACATACATCTGGTACAGCCTATTGTAGAGCAGCACATTGTGCATAAGTTTCTACAATCATATTTCAGTTAACCCACCATCGGGTTGGTCTAGAGGTAAAGTCGACGCTAAAATCAGCTGTTTAACAGCTGGTTCAAACTATGCCGGGGTCCCGGGTTCGATTCCCGGTCAGGTCTGGCATTTTTTTCATCTGTATATCACCACATATCATTACCTACGCACAAGTCCATGGCTTATGTAGGCATCATCAATCAATAAAAAAAAAAAAAAAAAAAAAAAAAAAAAATCCTAGTAAAGGTATAGTCCAGCCTCTGTTAGTTTGCTCCTAATGTAAACAAATAATGACGTCACTGAGCATGCGCATTATATCAAAATGTGTACACGCTGATTAAAAAGTAACAACAAAATACTTTCTAAAGTATTTAAATACAAAATACTTTTAAAAGTATTTTTCTAAATGTAATTGTTAGGCCTACATCATTTATCATGACTGATGTTTTTAGTATTTTAAATACTTATTATTTAAAAATAGTTAACTTAATAGGAATACAACATCCATAAAGTCGCAGACTCTAGCGTGCACCCTGTAGTAGCTGGCTTTTGTTTGTTGACACTAGGGGTAAACTAGAACGGCTGAACTGTAGAGCACATTGTGCATAAGTTTCTACAATCATATTTCAGTTAACCCACCGGGTTGGTCTAGAGGTAAAGTCGTCGCCAAAATCATCTGTTGTTTAACAGCTGATACTGTTAGAGGAACCTCACTAATTCGGACTAATTGGGACTAAGTGAAGTCCGAATTATCGCGAATATTTGTTTACATCTAAAAATTGAATAATTTAGGCAATTAAAATTAAAAAATAAACGTTACTTGTCTGAAATATCGATGTTTAATGAATTTACAGTACAGTATATTGAAAAACAACAAAGTTAAAAGTATAGAAATAAAAATATTTACGGCAGTAAAAATATTGTTAAATAATAAATGTCCAGTGTAAAATGATATTTAATTAAAACATTGTACTTACGTACCGATTATTTGGCACTTGTTGAAGTAGAGGTTTGACAAATATCCTCAGGGATCATTTGAGGTTGCTTAGAAAAAAAACTTGTTATTTTTTTCTGTGATTCTTTGCTACACTGTTTTATTATAACTTGTTGGCGCATCTCTCTTAGGACAAGATAATAGTCATTGAATTCCGGATTGAAGTCTGCAAATTCAATAAGTTCGTCTATGTGGTTTCTCACTTCACTAGCTTAAATTGTGGAACGTTTTCTTCACCGAGTAACCAATAATGTATTACAGGATGAAACAATTTTGAACTAGACAGTTAAAAGCTATTATTTTTTGAACTAGCACTTTATTAATTTTTAACTGTCGTTGTTTAGGTCATCAGCCAAAAGGCTGGTTTGAACGTGTAGAGGTTGTACTAAGTAAAACGAAGAGTTAGGTGGTTTACCATTGCCTTCCTCACTGAGTGGAAAAGTACGCTTATCAGCATGCCGAGCCCTCTGTAAAGCACATATTTTCCACTCTGCAAATGACACCTTCACTTCATTCACCACAGGGTCCTACTGTATAATGAAATTCATTACTTTCAGAGGAGATAACTCTGATTAGTGTTACAGTACACCTCTACCTCTTCTCTAATTAAATGATTCACTCATTTAATTGGCTGACCATGTGATAAGAAACAGAACTATTTATTTTAGCCCTGCAACGAACAGATCGAGTGTAAATAATTTGACACTCCACCTGTCTTTTATGGGCAGAAATTTTTAACTAAAAAACTTTTAAAAAAATTAAAAAAGCTGCTCTTCTTGGAGTAGTCCGAAATATCGCGAATTCCGAATTAGTGAGGTTTTACTGTATTTTCTGTTAGAATTGAATGCTAAACTAATTATGTGTTATTGTTTTATTTTAAAAAGGTATATCAAACATCAGCCGGTTACTTTGTGATGACACCGGAGTCACGTAGATTGCGATCACATAGTAGGTCACGTAGCACCGGCGGTCGATCAAGAGAAAATGGTCACGGACATGAATCGCCTCCACGAATTACCAATCGACAACCTCTGATGTCAACAGAAGAAGCAGTCGCTTTTGTACATGGAGAAATGGAGACGTTAAGAGATGGCAATATCACTCATCAAGCGATACAAACTAATTTAGCCGATGTCATTTGTGGAGGTTAGTTTTTAGTTTTACTTTATCATGTTTTCATTGATTTACAGATTTTTTACTTTCTCTTGCCTATATGAATATACTTTCCTTCCAACATTGTTTAAAACAATACTTTCCTTCCTATATATATATATATATATATATATATATATATATATATATATATATATATATATATATATATATATATATATATATATATATATATATATATATATATATATATATATATATATATATATATAGGAAGGAAAGTATTGTTTTCATGTCGAGTTTTCACCGGATCTACACGTTTTCAGACCCCCTGAACCCAAAAAACTGTTTTTACCTATTGGTTTGAGTGTGTGTACAAAATATCTCAAGAACGGAACATCGTACGAACTTGAAACTTAAGTTACATACCACTACCGGATCCGACACGAACATTTTCATCAAAATCGGTCAACCGGAAGTAGTAGTTTATTCGTGTAATTTTTCATTTTTTTGTGTTTTTCTCAAAAACTGGTTTTACGATTTTTTTTAAAAATCGCCTGGTTTACTTAATTTTTTATGCTTACAAGGTAGAGTAGCCGCCATGTTAGCTGAAATTCTTGGTGAGGCTGTTTTCACGTAAAAAAAATGTTATTTTAATTTTACGGCTTTAATATGCATTTTAGCCCAAAAATTTTTGTTAAAGAAATTTAAAGAATTTAAAATCCTACAACTTTAATTTAAACATTTTTTTTGTATAACGCTTAGTTTAGCGGTAATTAGCGATTTTCTGTTGTTTTATTCATGAAAACGTGTGAAAAATTGATTTTTTAAAGCTTTCGGCCTTGGTATGCATTTTACGACAAACGTATATACAGGGTGATTCATGAAGTTCTCCCCCCACTTCTACAGCACATTGTACTAGTAAAAATAATGAAAAAATATTATATAAACATAGGTCCGAAAACGCTTCGTTAGCGAGTTACAGCTAGCGAAAGATTTCGCCTGAATTCCTGGGCAAAGAGTAAAATAAAGCCATACTGAACTTTTGGAAAGGTTAATTAAGTAAGAAATGTCGTGGATTCTTATGTAATTTTACCTGATAAAGCTAATAAAATAGGTTTCAGAACTGTACCTGTAGTAGTTTTTGAGGGATTCACGGTTAAATGCAAAAAATTGGGGCACGAAACAATGTTTTTTTAAGTTTCATGTACAATAACTTTGTTAAATTGGTAATAAATACATAAAATCAACAAACATTAATTGTAGAGAATTTAATTCTGAGAAAATTGATATAATCAAAGTCTAAAATAAAACAGAAATAAGTATCAAAAAATCGATTTTATTCAGTATAATACATTACTATCTGTAAAGAAATACCGTACGGTATTTAGTTAAAATAAAACAAAAACAAAATGTTTGTTCCTTAATGATGAGATAAATTGAGAAAACAAGAACTGTTAAATAAATTTGTTTGTAAATAAAAATATCATGCTAGAGCTGCTGTAGTAGAATATGAACTACGTTACCCTAATAGGAGGATTCCAGATACCAAAACAATTTCAGGAACTTTTCGTACTCTTCGGGAAACAGGATCACTACCAAGTACTAGAACCAATTATGAACGAGCTGTCCAACTTGATGATGATATTGTTATTAATGCTGTTCATCGCAGTCCAGGTGTAAGTTCACGACGTATTTCTAGGCGGATAGGAGTTTCGCAGTCAACGGTGTGGAGGTCACTAAATCGAAACAAATTTTATCCGTTTCATAAACAAAAGGTTCAACATCTACAGCCAGGGGATGGTCCGCTTCGCTTGGAGTTTTGCAACTTTTTGAATATTAATAATCAACTCTACAAGCGTATTTTGTTTACGGATGAGGCACAATTCACTCGGGATGGTGTCAATAACTTGCACAATGAACACTCATGGGCAGAAGAAAATCCACATGAGGTAGTGGAACAGAACTTTCAACACCGATTTAGCGTCAATGTCTGGTGTGGCCTTTTGCACAATCGGCTGATTGGACCTTTCATATTACCTGGACGCCTAAATGCTGAGTTGTATTTGCATTTCCTTCAAGAAGAGTTGCCGCAGCTGTTAGAGAATGTTCCTTTACGTCTCAGACAAAATTTGTACTTCCAGCATGACGGAGCACCTCCCCACTTTTCACGTGCCGTTTCTGCTTATTTAAATCATCAATTTCCTGGACACTGGATTGGTCGTGGAGGGCCTCACCCTTGGCCACCAAGATCCCCAGATCTATCTCCATTGGATTATTGCATCTGGGGATGGATGAAAGACATTGTATACAAGACAAAAGTGAATTCTCGTGATGAATTAATTGCCCGTATTATGGATTCGGCTGTGCAGATACAGGGAAGCCCTGAAAAATTAAGAAACGCAACAAAAGCAATACACAAACGTGCTGCAAAATGTATTGATAATGATGGCCTCATTTTCGAACATCTATTATAAAAAGGTGCGTACGGTTGGCCCAACCTGATTAATTTTGCTTAAAACTAGTAATGTATTATACTGAATAAAATCGATTTTTTGATACTTATTTCTGTTTTATTTTAGACTTTGATTATATCAATTTTCTCAGAATTAAATTCTCTACAATTAATGTTTGTTGATTTTATGTATTTATTACCAATTTAACAAAGTTATTGTACATGAAACTTAAAAAAAACATTGTTTCGTGCCCCAATTTTTTGCATTTAACCGTGATTCCCTCAAAAACTACTACAGGTACAGTTCTGAAACCTATTTTATTAGCTTTATCAGGTAAAATTACATAAGAATCCACGACATTTCTTACTTAATTAACCTTTCCAAAAGTTCAGTATGGCTTTATTTTACTCTTTGCCCAGGAATTCAGGCGAAATCTTTCGCTAGCTGTAACTCGCTAACGAAGCGTTTTCGGACCTATGTTTATATAACATTTTTTCATTATTTTTACTAGTACAATGTGCTGTAGAAGTGGGGGGAGAACTTCATGAATCACCCTGTATAATAAAATATATAGGAAATAAAAAGATCTACAACTTTTATTTAAAGCAGTTTTCTCTATAGAGCCTAGTTTAGCGTGAAAGAGTGATTTTCCCTATTTTTAAGCCAAACCGAGTTCGATTTTCATTTTGCGTCTTTCACTCATGATTAAAATAAGGTTATGTTTATTGAGGTTAGTTTTTTTAATGTTTTATTACTAATGTTAGGTTCATTGTTAAATATTTGCATTGGCAAGAGAAAGTTGTGTGAGTGTTTTATACCAGATTTTTTTATCATGTACTAATATAACCTCACTTTCTCGTATAAATTGCAATTTTCCCCTTTTATTTCGTTTATTTACCGCATAAATGGCCACAACCAATTAATCATGTCGCTATATTTACAAAATAAAAATTTTTATCGTTAAAAATTTTTATTATTAATGATTTACAAAATCTCAAACTAACCATAACTTCCATGTTGTGGCTTACAGAGATTGATGACGTCATAAATCCCTGCCACACAGTGGTTGTACACTGAAAATTAACTTTGATTAGTTAGTAGCCTAAATGGTGGGTAGGTTATCGGTTGTTAGAAGTAGTTACAAAGGTAATTAATTATTTACTTATAGCTCACTAAACCGATTTGAAATCGATACTTTTTTGTTTACAGAATCTAAATATGAAGTTATTTTTGCTCGCAAACCACTGTGGAATTTGTTGTAAGCCCTTTTATAATCATCTACTGACATAACCTCACTTTCTTACAAAAATTTTAATTTTGCCGTTATATAGGCCTATGAATTTTTTACAGTTAAAATGTTTACTAATTTAAGTTATTTTGTTCTTTAAGCATAAAAAAAGTGGTAAAATTATATAGAATTTCAAAAATTCAAACTAAAAAATAACCAAAATACAATGGATGATGTATGAATTATGACGTCATCTCACTTTTTTTTTTATAGTTTCAACACAATATTTTTTATAATACCTGTAATTATTAAGTCATTGGGCTTCTCACACATTTTATCAATTGTAATATTTATTTATGTATTTATGAGTGCTAAATCCATATGTGAGGTTAAGTTTGCGCTGAAATAATTCTGAAATTATGTTGTCATCTTTTGATCGTCGACAGACATAACCTAATTTCCCACTACTTTTTAATTTACCGCATAATGTTTCAGTATGCAAATTAACAAATTTTGATCAATAAACATACATTAATTACAAATGTAAGTACAGTACTTTGATATTGTAAACAATTACCTGTTCATCACATTTTTACTTTCTCTTGCCTATATGAATATATAGGAAGGAAAGTATTGTTTTCATGTCGATCACAACAAATACACTCTTCACCGGATCATCTATACGTTTTCAGACCCCCTGAACCCAAAAAACATGTTTTTAGCGATTGGTCTGTGTGTGTGTGTGTGTGTGTGTGTGTGTGTGTGTGTTTGTGTGTGTGCGTGCGTGCGTGTGTGAACAAAATATGTCAAGAACGGAACATCGTACGAACTTGAAACTTAAGTTACATACCACTACCGGACCCGACACAAGCATTTTCATCAAAATCGGTCAACCGGAAGTAGTAGTTTATTCGTGCTATTTTTCACTTTTTTGCGATTTTCTCAAAAACTGGTCCTACGATTTTTTTAAAATCGCCTGGTTTACTCAATTTTTTATTGTCTAAAAGATAAGGTAGGCGTCATGTTTGCTGAAATTCTGGGTGAGGCTGTTTTCACGTAAGAACATAGATTTTTTAAGATTACGGCTTTAATATGCAATTAAGCGCAAAAAATTATATAATAAAAGTTGTAGAGAATTTAAAATTCTACAACTTTTATTTCAAACATTTTTTTATATAACGCTTAGTTTAACGGTAATTAGCAATTTTCTGTTTTTTTCTCACGAAAACGTGTGAAAAATCTATTTTTTTAAGATTTCGGCCTTAGAATGCATTTTACGACAAAAGTGTATAAAATAAAATTTATAGGAAATTAAGAGATCTACAACTTTTATTTTAAGCATTTTTTTTGTACAGTGCCTAGTTTAGCGTGAATGAGCGATTTTCCCTATTTTTAAGCCAAACAGGTCGATTTTAATTTTGTGTATTTCACTAATGTTTTTTGAGGTTAGTTTTTTGTTCATTTGTAATGTTTTATTACTAATGTTAGGTTTATTGTTAATTATTTGCATTGGCAAGAGAAAGTTGTGTGAGTGTTTCACACCAGATTTTTTTTATTATTATTTATTTATTTATTGTAACTTGTCTTAGACTAAGAACAATTTTATTCCAACTACCTGAGGATTAAATTATCATAAGAAAAATAAAACCGAATGGCTACTTTTATTTTCTAACAATAACAATTATTTAAGATATAACTCTAATGCTAATTACTTTTAAGGGGACAAGGTAAGGTAATCTCGGTAATGTAATTTTACAAATTTTACAAATTTTCTACTAATCGACTTCATTATTGTTGATGTAATCGGCATCTTCATTATCAGTCTCACTAGTATCTATCTAACCGTTTCATTTTTTTACCAGGTGTTAACAAAACTGTTGAAGAATAGCTTCATCACATCTTTAATTTTCATTTTTACTTTCTCTTGCCTATATGAATATATAGGAAGGAAAGTATTGTTTTCATGTCGATTTTTCGAAATCGAGTTTTCACCGGATCTATACGTTTTCAGACCCCCTGAACCCAAAAAAAATGTTTTTAGCGATTGGTCTGTGTGTGTGTGTGTGTGTGTGTGGGCGCGCGCGCGCGCGCGTGTGTGTGTGTGTAAACAAAATATCTCAAGAACGAAACATCGTACGAACTTGAAACTTGAAACCTAAGTTACATACCACTACCGGACCCGACACGAACATTTTCATCAAAATCGGTCAACTGGAAGTAGTAGTTTATTCGTACAATTTTTCACTTTTTTGCGATTTTCTCAAAAACTGGTCCTACGATTTTTTTAAAATCGCCTGGTTTACTCAATTTTTTATTGTCTAAAAGATAAGGTAGGCGTCATGTTTGCTGAAATTCTGGGTGAGGCTGTTTTCACGTAAGAACATAGATTTTTTAAGATTACGGCTTTAATATGCAATTAAGTGCAAAAAATTATATAATAAAAGTTGTAGAGAATTTAAAATTCTACAACTTTTATTTCAAACATTTTTTTATATAACGCTTAGTTTAGCGGTAATTAGCAATTTTCTGTTTTTTTCTCACGAAAACGTGTGAAAAATCGATTTTTTTAAGATTTCGGCCTTAGAATGCATTTTACGACAAAAGTGTATATAATAAAATTTATAGGAAATTAAGAGATCTACAACTTTTATTTAAAGCATTTTTTTCTACAGTGCCTAGTTTAATGTGAATGAGCGATTTTCGGTATTTTTAAGCCAAACAGGTCGATTTTAATTTTGTGTATTTCACTAATGTTTTTTTGTGGTTAGTTTGTGTGTTTATTTCTAATGTTTTATTACTAATGTTAGGTTTATTGTTAATTATTTGCACTGGCAAGAGAAAGTTGTGTGAGTGTTTCACACCAGATTTTTATTTTTCGAATTGTGGTAAGAGAAACATCACAGTAGTTAGCCAATCGTTCATGACTTTTGTTAAGAGACAGAGGAAAGCATTTTCGTTTAGCTTCAACTTCACAGCATTTTATTACACTGCATATTAGATTTCATTCAGCACTGTGAATAGTCTGCCCACGTTTTTGAGAAACTAACATTTTTACTTTCTCTTGCCTATATGAATATGGTATAGGAAGGAAAGTATTGTTTTCATGTCGATTTTTCGAAATCGAGTTTTCACCGGATCTATACGTTTTCAGACCCCCTGAACCCAAAAAACATGTTTTTAGCGATTGGTCTGTGTGTGTGTGTGTGTGTGTGTGTGTGTGTGTGTGAACAGAATATCTCAAGAACGGAACATCGTACGAACTTGAAACTTGAAACTTAAGTTACATATCACTACCGGACCCGACACGAACATTTTCATCAAAATCGGTCAACCGGAAGTAGTAGTTTATTCGTATAATTTTTCACTTTTTTGCGATTTTCTCAAAAACTAGTCCTACGATTTTTTTTAAAATCAACTGGTTTACTACATTTTTTATGCTCTACAATATAGGGTAGGCGCCATCTTTGCTGAAATTCTGCTTGAGGCTGTTTTTACGTAAAAACATTTTCTTTTTAAGATTGCGGCTTTAATATGCATTTTAGCGCAAAACGTTATATAATAAAAGTTGTAGAGAATGTAAAATTCTACAACTTTTATTTGAAACATTTTTTTGTATAACGCTTAGTTTAGCGGTAATTAGCGATTTTCTGTTTTTTTCTCACGAAAACGTGAGAAAAATCTATTTTTTTAACATTTCGGTCTTAGTATGCATTTTACGACAAAAGTGTATATAATTAAATTTATAGAAAATTAAAACATCTACAACTTTTGTTTAGAGCATTTTTCTCTACAGAGCCTAGTTTAGCGTGAAAGCGTGATTTTCCGTATTTTTAAGCCAAACTGAGTTCGATTATCATTTTGCGTCATTCACTCATGATTAAAATAAGGTTATGTTTTTGAGGTTAGTTTTTGTTTATTTCTAATATTTTATTAATAATGTTAGGTTTATTATTAATTATTTGCATTGGCAAGAGAAAGTTGTGTGAGTGTTTCACACCAGATTTTTGTTTACGGTAACAAATAGTTATATTGGTACAGTTAACCTAGAAAAGGTTCCGCGATATGCCTACTGTATATGGTATGGGTATAGTATTAGTTGTTTGTTCTTCTTGATGTGCCTATCCGTTACGAATGTTGGCGATCATCATGGCAATCTTCACCTTGTCTGCAGCAACTCGGAAAAGCCGTACCGAAGTTGTATTGTACCAGACTCTGAGGTTCTTCAACCAGGATGTTCTTCTTCTACCTGGTCCCCGCTTTCCAAAAATTTTCCCTTGTAGAATGGCTTGCAGGAGGGCATATCTGGTTGCATTTCTCATAATGTGCCCGAAGTACAGTAGCTTCCGAGACTTGATAGTGGGCAGTACCTCCCAATTCTTCCTCATTCTTCTGAGAACCTCTTCATTTGTTACTCGATCAGTCCAAGGGATCTTTAGTATTCTCCGGTACAGCCACATCTCAAACGCTTCCAATTTCTTGCACATATCCTCGTTCAGGGTCCACGATTCAGCATAAAACAGAACATAAAACAGAACATAAAAAATAGAACATAAAACAGAACATAAAACAGAACATAAAAAATAGAACATAAAACAGAACATAAAAAATAGAACATAAAACAGAACATAAAAAATAGAACATAAAACAGAACATAAAACAGAACATAAAAAATAGAACATAAAACAGAACATAAAACAGAACATAAAAAATAGAACATAAAACAGAACAAGGGCAAACTTGTGACTCAAGTAACTATACTTGTTTTGTTGTTAAATGCTTCTGTCATTTAATTTGATGACCATGTGATTGGAGAGAGAAGTATTTCTTATAGCCCTGGAACTAGTAGAAAAGTGAAAATAATTTACACTCAACCTGTCTATTATTGGCAGTCACAGTTATCTCCTCCCAAAAAAAAAAAAATTAAATCATAAAGGGTGTTTTTTTAGAGGTATAGAACTTTTAAGTTGGCAGTACTGATTTCCATGGCGGCCATTTTGAAAACTGTGTGTAATTTATGTTTAGTTTGGTTTGCCATTTTATAATGAATAGACTGACGCCTGAACAATGCTTGCAAATTGTGTAGATTTATTTTCAAAATCATGGTTCGGTTCGTGAAACTTATTGTTTACTACGTCCGTTTTATGATCGACATAATTGTCCATCAGAGCATTTTGTTCAGTGATGAAGCCCATTTTTGGTTTAATGGCTACGTGAATAAACAAAACTGCAGCATTTGGAGTGAAGGTAATCCTCGATATATTGCTGAGAAGCCTTTACATCCAGAAAAAGTGACTGTTTGGTGTGCTTTATGGGCTGGTGGAGTCATTGGTCCTTACTTCTTCAAAAATGATGCCGGGCTGAATGTTACAGTCAATAATGACCGCTAGAGCCATGATCAATGACTTTTTTATTCCTGAATTGAATCGCCTTAATGTTGGAGAACTTTGGTTTCAACAAGATGGTGCAACATGTCACACAGGGCGTGCCACAATCAATTTACTGAAGGAAACGTTTAGTGAACGCATAATTTCACGTTCTGGACCTGTAAATTGCCTCCAAGGTTGTGCGATCTTACACCGCTGGACTATTTTCTGTGAAGTCGCTAGTCTATGCCAATAAGGCACAGACAATTGACGACTTGGAAGGTAACATTCGCCGCGTTATTACCAATATACGGCCCCAAATGCTGCAAAAAGTGGTCACAAATTGGATGTCTCGATTGGACCACGTCCGAACCAGCCGCAGCGGCCACATGCCGGAAATTATTTTTAAATAAAAATGGCAAATAATTATCTTTAAAATAAAACCAATTCCACGTCAATTGTTTAATTATTCTGTGTTTTATTTCATTTTAAAGTTCTATATCTCTAAAAAAAAAAAACACCCTATATTTGTGATGATGAGTAATTGTGCCCAGTTGAAATACTTTTTAGTTGGGATTAAAGACAGAGCCAGCTGAGTAAGAAATTAAATACTGAGCCAGATGCAATATAATATATGACAGATTAAAGTAATGGCATATTGGAATGCGGTTTTTTAACAGCAGACTGTTGTGTGTGTGTGTGTATGTGCCAGTGTGAGAGTGTTTTGGCACACGGCACAAAGTAACCTAACGTCGTGTATGCAAATCAGTGGATAGGCCACTAAACTTTGTATACCAGAGTACCAGTTCCAGTTCAATCCACTCAAGTCACTGGACTAGACGACAACTAAGCCAGACTAAACACATTGTCTGGTTAAGTAAAATCGATTATATAAAAATATGGTACGGTAAATTGTATTCATTTTCTCACTGATAAAACTTCATATCCACTTTCACTAATAAAATTTGGTGTGAAACACTCATGTGACTTACTCTTGCCAATATAGATAATGAACGTTGGTGTGGAACACACGAAACTTTCTCTTGCCAATGTAGATAAAGAACGTTTTATTACAAACAATGTGAAATGAAACAAATTTGGAAATGTTCATATCTGGTGAAGTCGATTTCGCAAAATCAACATTAAATCATTTCCTTCCATCCCTAAATAATGTGGTTCCCAACCTATCTTGACATGAAGGGAAATTAACATTGGACAAAATGTATTGTCAACTTTAATGAAAGCTATTAACTAAAATGAAAGCTATTAGGTGTATGGTGGGAGGTAACCAGCTAACCTCATCCACACCACTATTTAAGGAGCTTAAATTGCTTGCAGTTCCCTCCATCTACATTTTTGAGGTGATTATGTATGTTAGGCAAAATAATTTTATGCAGAATTTCAATGTTCACAATCATAACACGAGAAACAGAAATGATTATTATGTGGCTAATCACTCCACTAAATTGTTTCAACAAAAACCTACTTATGCAGAGGGAGAAAATTCATGAATAAATTACCCCAATTTTTAAAGTGTTGTGAGGATTTGAATTCCTTTAAAAAAAATCTGAAAAATTACTTGATTGGTGAAACTTTTTACAGCATACAAGAATTTCTTTCTTGATAGTAGTGATACATTATTTGATTCTTATATGTATTTCAGGTGTTATATCTGACGACATGTCCTATACTCCTCCTGGAGTCTCCAGGGCGCAAAAAAAAAATATTACAAGGGTGTAATGTTACTTTTATTACTTTTTTACATTGTTTGGAAACATAATAAAAATTAGTCTTCAAAAGACTTTAATTGTTAGTAATTTAATTTTTAATAAAAAAAAGCAAAAATGTTATTCAATTTTGATATAGTGAGGTACTTACATGAGATAATATTTTCCTTCAATTGTATAAAAATATGGTATGGTAAATTGTATTCATTTTCTCGCAGATAAAACTTCTTATCCACTTTCACTAAAAAAGTTTGGTGTGAAACACTCACACGCGATTTTTAAAAAAATCATAGGACCAGTTTTTGAGAAAACCGCAAAAATGTGAAAAATTACACGAATAAAGTACTACTTCCGGTTGACCGATTTTGATGAAAATGTTCGTGTCGGGTCCAATAGTGGTATGTAACTCAAGTTTCAAGTTTGAAGTTTGTACGATGTTCCGTTCTTGAGATATTCTGTTCACACACACACACATGCGCACACACACACACACACACACATGCGCACACACACACACACACACACACACACATAGACCATTTGCCAGAAACATGTGTTGTGTGGGTTGAGGGGGTCTGTTTACGTGTGTAGTAGTGGGTGAAGAGTGTATTTGTTAAAATCGACATGAAAACAACACTTTTCTTCCTATAGGTATATTCATATAGGCAAGAGAAAGTAAAATTAAAGAAATGTGTGATAATTAATAAAGTGTATACATATTTGATAACCGGTGGATGTGTTTTATGTGATTTGTTTTTAATTTTCAGGTAATCCGAATGATAAGATACTGTATGGAAAAGTACCCAATGGAAACAATAGAAGAATAGGATCACATGGGTTAGAGAGGAGGCATTCATTAAGACTATTTGGTAGTAATAAGCGTTTAGCTACTTTGCATCGCAGTGGCTCTATGAGGTTACTCAATTCATCTTCTAGATACACCGCAGATAATTCTTCTGATCATGCTAGTTCTGACACCACTCTCACCCCACCAAGTCAGTATATCATTTATTCATTATTAATCCATTCATTGACCAATTTTATTTTAAAGTTCAGTTCCCATCGGGTTGGTCTAGAGCAGTGGTTCCCAACCTTTTATGGGGCATCGCCCCTTTGTGAAGGATCACTTACACCTATCGCCCCCTTCTCTTACCATCGTATACCTAATTTAATTTGAAGTAATGTGTTGATAATAAAGTATGTTATTCTGTAAAAAAGATTTATTATTATTCACAACAAATAATCAACCAAAGCAGTTGTGTCCAGAATTCTTCATCTCATGTGTAGGAGCTCGACCATAAAAAATGTCAACAAAGAGTTTAGTTTATTTGTTTGTAAAAAAAAAACATGTATCCGCGACAGTAAAGATTCTACCCTGTAGTACAGTTTTATTTTTCTGTCTTTGAATATTCATCGCCCCCCACAAATTTATCGCCCACCAGGGGGCGATCGCCCCCAGGTTGGGAACCACTGGTCTAGAGGTAAAGTCGTCGCCAAAACCAGCTGTTTAACAGCTAATTTTCGGAGACGAAGGTTCCTGGTTCAAATTCTAGTAAAGGTAGTTACTTTTACACAGATTTGAATACTAGACAGTGGTTACCGGTGTACTTTGATGGTTGGGGTTTAATTAACCATACTCTCTCAGGAATGGTCGGCCTGGGGCTGTACAAGACTACACCTCATTTACACGTCATACATCTCATTGGGTGATGGGGTTGCTTATTGTTCTAAATTGAACAGATTGCAACGTACACAAATTAGGAATTGAAAAAAAAAAGTTCAGCTGTTCTTAGTTTGCTCCTTCTGTCAACAAACCAAAGCCAGCTACTACAGTTTGCACAACTTTATGGATGTCATATTCCTATTAAGTTAATTACAAAAATAAATTTTTATAATGTATCCTGCAGTTTGAAATTATTTCTATTTCATATAATGAATTTATATACTAATTTCACCAACCTTCTTTTTAAACTGCGTTACCTTTATTTTTATTCTTACTTACACGTGTTTCGGTGGATCCACCATCATCAGAGTAAATAAAAAAAGTGGTTTCAATTTTCTTTTTTTACTCTGATGATGGTGGATCCACCGAAACACGTGTAAGTAAGAATAAAAATAAAGTTGACGCAGTTAAAAAAGAAGGTTAGTGAAATTAGCTTATAAATTCATTATATGAAATAGAAATAAGTTAATTACAAGTATAATATTCAGATGAACTGAAGTCCCCTAGCCGTGGGAGTGAGAGAATGGATAACGCTCTCACTCGCACAACCCATACACGCCGTTCCAATAACATTGTCTTTAATTTTAGTCATTGTTGTGAGCAAGCGTTTATGCACGCAGTAAACTAACAACCAAGATAACGATTGTGGTATGTTTTCAGATTTGGATTATAACGGTAAAGACCTTTGAGCACATGCGTAGTTATGCGACATATCTCCCTCTCACTCGCTCGGCTATGGGACATTAGTTCGTCTGATACCTGTACTTAAAGTACTTAAAACATCAGTCATGATATGATGTAGACCTAACAATTTCATTTAGAAAAATACTTTTAAAAGTATTTTGTATTTAAATACTTTTGAAAGTATTTTTTTGTTACTTTTTAATCAGCGTGTACTCATTTTTATATAATGCGCATGCTCAGTGACGTCATTATTTGTTTACATTAGGAGCAAACTAAGAAAAGCTGGACTTTAAGTAACTTGGTATCTGTCTAAAAAGTAACTGGATTTTTAAAATTCCACAGTCCTGTATCCATTCGATTTTTTAAAATATCTTTTGTTATGTCGATACACATGTTTCTAACATGTGTTTACATTTTCAGCCATTTTGTTTTTGTATTTTTTTCTTGACAGATAAAACAGTTAGTTGTGTTTGGGTATGCTTGACAATTTTATACTCTTGTAAAAATGGATCAAAGAATCTGTATTGTACCGGGTGTTTATAAATGAATAGCGGAGGGGACTGACTACAAACATTGATTTACAGATTAGGAAAAATTTCTTAAAACATTATGTTTGGAGTGTAGCATTATACGGTAGTGAAACGTGGGTGATAGGGGCTGTAGAACGGAAGAGGATAGAAGCTTTTGAAATGTGGTGTTATAGGAAAATGTTAAAGATTAGGTGGGTGGACAAAATAAGTAATTTAGAGGTTCTTAGGCGAGTGGATGAAAAAAGAAGTATATGGAAGCATCTTACCAAAAGAAGGGATAGGCTAGTGGGGCATATCCTAAGATATCCAGGTATTGGGCTATCAATAATGGAGGGTAACATTGAGGGAGTAAATTGTAGAGGGAGGCAAAGATTAGAATATATAAAGCAAATTACAAAAGATGTAGGGTGTTACAGGTATGTAGATATGAAACGACTTGCGCAAGATAGAACAGGTTGGAGAACTGCATCAAACCAGTCGAGAGACTGATGAAAAAAAAAAACAAAAAAAAAAAAAAGCGGGTGTTTTAACGCTCTATAACATTTAATACATTATACTTGCAATTATAAATGATACATCAAATGAAAGAGCAACTCAAACAGTTTTACGTAAATGCCTACAAGTGTTCAATGTGCGCACCATTCGTCACACGCCACACACGTCAAGACGATATGCAAGTTCATCCCAAACGTTGTTTAGTGTCTCTCGAGTAATTGTTCCAACAGCCGCTTCAATCCTGATTCTTAATTCAGGAAGGTCAGCTGGTAGTGGAGGCATATACACACGATCCTTTGCTGTTGTTTAGGTCAACAGCTGGAAGGCTGGTTTGAACCTCTAGAGGTTTACTAAGTAGAAACGAGAAGTGAGGTGGTTTACTATTGCCTTCCTCACTGATTTGAAAGAGTATGCTTATCAGCATGCCAGGCCCACTGAAAAGCACTTACTTTCCATCCTGCAAATGACACCTTCACTTCATTCACCACAGGGTCTGGCTGTATAGTGAAATTCATTACTCTCAGAGGAGATAACTCTGATTAGTGTCACAGTACACCTCTACCTCTTCTGTTCTTAAATGATTCAGTCATTAAATTGGCTGACTACGTGATAAGAAACAGAACTTTTTTTGTAGCCCTGGAACAAGCAGATCGAGTGCAAATAATTTAACACTCCACCTGCCTGTTATGGGCAGACGATCCTTTATGAACCCCCAAAGATAGAAATCACACTGTGTCAGATCGGGTGACCATGGAGGCCATCGAAAACGAGCCCTGTCATTGCACCCTTTGCGGCCAATCCAGCGGTCGGGTAAAGTGACGTTCAGTCAATCGCGTACTTCATTATGCCAGTGAAGCGGTGCACCATCTTGCTGGAAAATGAAGTTCTCGGCTCTTCATCTTCCATTTGAGGGAAGAGCTGTAGAGTATCAAGGTAAGAAGCACCAGTTACAGTTCTTCAACAAAAAAGAAAGGCCCATAAACTTTTCGCTGGGACATGGCACTAAAAACATTCAATTTAGGGGAGTCTCATGGCACTTGTACCATCACTTGAGGATTTTCTGTGCCCCAGATTAGCATATTATGAGTGTTCACTTGTCCCCTAAGGTGAAAGGTCGACTCATCACTGAAGATGAAATGATGTAGAAAATCTTCATGCAACAACATTTCGTTAGTGAAGTTGGCACGTACACCATAGTCTGCAGGATTTAGAGCCTGTACCAACTGCAAACGATTAGGACGTAGTTGTAAGCATCTCCCTAAAACTTTCCAAACAGTCGTTACAGGAATTGTTAATTCACGACTAGCCTTCCGAACAGATTTCTGTGAACGACTCTCACACTCGCTCAACGCTTTCTGCACTAACACTTGGTCGTCCCGAACTCTTCCCTTTGCATAGGCAGCCGGTATCTTCAAACTGATGATACCATCTACAGATGTTATTATCACCTGGAGGTTCACAACTTTCGCGAACAAAATCTTCTTCGATACTGTCATAATATCCTCCCTGTGTGTGATGTGGGTGTTATTTCACTTAAATATATTTATTAATAATTCTGTCATTTTTTGTTTGTTTAACAGAGAAGAGTCTGTCATTGTTATCAAGATTATTTAGAAGATCAAAACGAAGGTTGGGTGGAAGTAGAGGTACTCCGGCTCCTCTCTCGACATTTTCTGCTCAGTTCCCGCCGTCAGAATGGTTCAATTCAAGAGTAGTACATCTTCACTCTGTCGGCACACAAACGCAGTTGTCTAGAGCCAGCCCATCATTAAGGGTAACGTTTTTTTATCATTCTGTTTTTACTAATGTTAATCCCCGTTATTGTTTACTAACATTTGGTTTGGTTGGATCGGCCCATTGGCATAGTGGTTAGCGCGCAACTGGTTTTTTTTGCGTCCTGGAGACACCAGGAGGAGTATAGGACATGTCGTCAGCTATAACACCTGAAATACATATAACAATCACACAATATATTACTACTACCAAGAAAGAAATTCCTGTACGCTATAAAAAGTTTCACCGATCAAGTAATTTTTCAGATTTTTTTGTTTGTTAAGGAATGCAAATTATCACAACATTTTAAAAATTGGGGTAATTTATTAATGAATTTTCTTTCTGCATAAGTAGGTTTTTGTTCAAACAATTTTGTGGTGTGATTAGCCACATAATAATCATTTCTGTTTCTCGTGTTATGATTGTGAACATTGAAATTCTGTATAAAATTATTTTGCCTAACATACATAATCACCTGAAAAATGTAGAGAGAGGGTACTGTAAGCAATTTAGGCTCATTAAATAGTGGTGTGGATGAGGTTAGCTGGTTAGCTCCCACCATACACCTAATAGCTTTCTTTTGAATTTTAAAAACCCTATTCATATTACCCATGCTAGAATTACCCTATACTAAAATACCATAACATATATGAGAAAGAATGAGGCCATGATAAGCTGCCATTAGTAATTTTTTATCATTTAATCTGGCAATTTGTTTTAATGCAAATACCCCAGATGATATTTTACTACAAACTTGATTGGTGTAGAAGGCTGCATTTAACAGCGGCCTTCGGCACTCAATTGGATTCAAATAGTAAATGAATAAATAGAATTACTTAATACGTAATTTTACATATTTATTTAAAATTTATATACAAATTTCAACTTCACCTTTACAGTAGATACTGAAAGTGGCATCCTTGAATGCTTACACATTTTTGCGCTCGTTCAATGTTATTAATGCACACACGACGCAATACGGAAACGTCTATAGCTTGAATGGCTGCCAGGATGTTATTCTTTAGCTCATGTATACTGCGGGGGTTTGTTTGGTAAACGGTTTCTTTTAAATAACCCCATAGAAAAAAATCGCACATACTCAAATCGGGTGAACAAGGAGGCCACAAATTTTTACTAACAACTCGCATGGGAAAAGCCTAATTGATATGAGATAGGGACTGGCAAGACGTGTGACATGTTGCACCATCTTGCTGGAAAAAATTGTACTCTATAATAATATAATTTAATTAAATAATAATATAAATTGTACTATAAAGGCCAGTCGATCACATCGTGATCAGTGGTACCAATACAGCATATGAACAGATTGCAACGTACACAAATTAGAAAAAAAAAATTAGAATCGCCTTTTTTTTTGGTTTTTTTTTTGTTGTTTAACGTCCGACTGTTCTGCAATTACTGCTAATGCAGACGGTGAATGATGAAATGATTTTTTGTAACGTATGAAAAAATGCCGTGCCTGAATGGGATTCGAACCCAAGACCGCATGACGAGAAGCGAGCACGTTACCAACTTCGCCAATGCAGCCGACTAGAATCGCCTTGTATCGTTAAAGGTGTGATATGTTGATACTTGAATACATTGCTACTTGAAAAAATAATTGATGGTAAAAAGTCAATTCTTCTATAACGATTAGAGAATGATGTAATAAAAAAATGATGTAATTTTTCTAGATAAAAGATAGTGAATATTAATACAGTTGGGTAATTTTGACTTAAGGGAGTAAAAAAAATACAAAAAACGAAAAAAAATGTATTTTTTTAGCCATTGGAGCATGTCCTCAGACTGTGCAATAAACTTCTTTTTTTTTATTCCTAATGTGCGTACGTTGCAATCTGTTCAATTTAGAACAATAAGCAACCCAATGACCCAATGAGATGAGGATGATGTGTATGACGTGTAAATGAGCCTGTGTAGTCTTGTACTGACCCAGGCTGACCACTCCTGAGAGAGTATGGTTAATTGAACCCCAACCATCAAATTACATCTGTAACCACTGTCTAGTATTCAAATCCGTATAGCTACCTTTACTAGGATTTGAACCAGGAACCTTCGTCTCCGAAAACCAGCTGTTAAACAGCTGATTTTGGCGACGACTTTACCTCTAGACCAACCCGGTGGGTTACAATAAATTGTAATAGAAAATGTTGGTGACGTTTTTAAATTCTTTTACCCTGGAGACCCTGAATGACCTATACGACAGGTTCACGTCTAAGGCCACCACCATAGTTTTTTCTTATTCCTTGATACATTTTGTGGTAAAAATTATAAATTTTTGTTACAGGATAAAGGTGATAGTTGGCGTAGTTGTACTGATGATCGCAGTGCGACATTACCACATCGTCATCGTAGACAGAGTTCTTCGTCAGGTCTTAGTCATCCACCGTCAAGACACGCGTCACCTAGCCCAGTATCTAAGACGCTGACGCCTTCAGCGAGCAGCAGTAAAAGCGTATCGCCAAGTAGAAGTTCATTATCGTCTAGTAAAACGGTGGTGAACAACCGATGTTTATCATCACCGACCGCGAAATCATTATCTAGTTCTTCATCGGGATATAATTCGTTACCGCGATCCAAAAGTCCGGCGAGAAATCAATCAAGAAATCAATCGGTGACACCGAAAAGTTCACCGTTACATTCAATCACGCCGAATAAAAGTTCGATCACGGTACAGGTATCGACAAATCAAAATACAACCGGTACCGGAAATATTATATCGAACCAAATCAAATCATCGATCGGTTCTTCGGACACGACGGTTACATCGGACGATCAAAATTCAACCACAATGACCACAACGATAAACGGTACGAATACGACTAAAATATTCGTACAACAACAAAATTCACCCGTCAGATCTGTAATCACATTTGAAAACGGTACGACAAAATCAAACGCAAAAGATTTATTGGTATTAAATCCATCAAATAAACCTGTTACAGAAATAAAACCGGTTAACGATATCGATAATAAAAAGTATAAACAAAAATTAGAACGGCCGACATCTTTGTATAATTCAAAAGATGACGAAATTGACGAGATTTTAAAAACTGATAAATTATTCGGGCAATTAGAAACGCAATTAAAAATGAAATTTCCATCGTCAGAAACGATACAGTTAGAAGAAAAATTGTTAGCGTCGACTAAGAATAACAATAAAAATAACGAACGACAAAAATTAACGACGACTATTACGAAAGAACAACCGAAAAATATCTCGTTAAACACGGGAAGCTTAATCGATATGTCAAATGTTAACGATTTTGAATTAAATAACGTACGTAAGTCATCAATATCTTCGACGCAGATGTTACAATCGCCGAATTGTAAAGAGAATCTTAGTTATAAGAATTTATTAAAAGATAACGTCGTAACAAGTAATTCGGCGTTAACGACCCCAACTAATGAACGTACATTAATACCGTTAATTTTAAATAAAGATGATAAAAATCTATGTAGTCCGACACTACCGAGTCCGACAAAATCGTTAAGTAATGTTTTCATTAACGATTCGTTAAGTAATTATATGATGAATGATACCGAAAAAGTTACCGCAAATACGATTAACGATAAAAACGATACCAGTGTCGTTAAATTATCCGAATCTTTTCCTAGCCTCAGCGATTTATCGTTACATTTTACGTCGATCGCGGCACAGAATATTTTAAAAGGCGTCAGTATTAATTCTATTGATACTTTAGTCGAAGTTAATATGGCTGCGGAAAAGCAAAATAATTGCGATGTCACGATACATACTGATTTTGGTTGTGTTTGAATTCAATTTTTTTTTTTCGTTTTGGGTTTGTTATGAAATTTTATTTATTTGTTTATTTATTCAAGTAGTTTTTTTAATAGATAAATAAATAAATAATTTGTGATTGTTTAAAAAAAATACTTGAGATTTGATAATTCATCTTGTATAGCAGATTGTATTCAATTTTAATGTTCTCTCAATTGAATCGGTGAGTGGAAAAACGGTAATATTCCAAAATCCTTATTTTCGAGAAATTTAAAAAAATTGTTTTGTGACTTTGTTTTTAGTTTAATGGTAAAATGTTCAGTTGGTTATTTGTAATACTATATTAAAGCTTTTTAATGGTGACTTTAGAATTTGTTTTACAATAATCATGGGATTGATTTTTGATTATTAATATGTTGACTATTCACCTTTTTATAGATTTGGTTCAAGTAAATAGAAAAAATTAAGTTGAAAGAACAATAAAAATAATGTGCCAATATGCTACAAAAATTTATTTTTATTTCAAAATAATTTACAGTTACATTTTGATAAAAATAAGAGAAAAACCAGTGGGGTCCAACAGCTGTTCGCTGTTGAATGGAAGAAGGGTAATATTCGTGGAATATTATCCTTTTTCCACTCTACTAAATTTTTAATGTAGCTTAGCTGCTTTTAGATACAAGGAATATTTCCCTTTTATCAACCAATAGATGTGCCGAAGTAAACTTAACAAAACTGCTATCTTCGTTTAATTTCACATTTTTTGGAATATTACCCTTTTTTCACTGACCGATTCAATTGTAAAACAAGAAGGTGGTTCTCGTAAGAAAGTCCATCTTTTTAATACTTTTAATGCTGGGAATAAAATTCAATATTTATGTACCGTGCCGGCCATTTATGACTCATTTTGATATTTTATTTTTGAATTAATTTCATTGTTATTTGCTTCAATTTTAAGCTCTAATCTTTCCGTTAAACATGCTTTGTTTACTTTATTTCTGTACATAATTTCATTTTTTACAAATATTAGTATTAATAACAGTTTAATTTATAATAATCTTAAAATATAATACAATAAAATTTTTCAAAATAATAAAATATTATACAACACAGCCTACCATATTTCTAAAAAATAAATATTATACAAATTTTTTTTTAACTTCTCAATATTCAACAAAAGACTTACTTTATGCGATTTTGAATTTAAATTAAAATTAATTTCACCCAGAAATATTAAAATCAATTTTTATATTTTCATAAAAAAAACAAATGTAGTTTTATGAATAATTTTAATAAATTTATTTATTTACAATATATTTATTTAAATTTAAAATAACAAAATAACTTAATTTAAATTGAAATAATATTACTGTGACATCCTTTAGCCAGCATTTTTAATAAAAACAAAAATAAAAAATTTTTTTACAATTTGAAATTTTTAAAATATTATTTTACAAAGTATCATGTAGGATCAGATGACCTTTACGCAGTGAGACATAACTGATATGTTGAGACATAACTACTGGAATTAAAGAAACAATTAATTTTCCAAAAAAATTTCCTTGAAATTACTTTTAGTACTAATATCGGAAAAGAAGACTGACTGAGATAATAGAACAACTGAGACCTTAGTAGATCACTTGAATCAAATAAATGCAGAGTCTTAGTTTCTGAATTGTTGCTGCAGTCTCCTTTTTTCTCAGTAGTTTTTCATATTCTGGGATCTTGGTAGTCTTGCGGACTCTGAACAGACTCTAGTGGATTTTTGGGGTTCTTCAACATGTCTTACATCCCACAGAGCAATAATAGTAAACACTGCTACCATAATGTGGCAAGCTGTCAATGTTGTGAATCTGGCAACACTGTTATTAATATTTTGTACGGAAAGCTTAAAGAGGTGCTAAAGTATATCTACTAATCATATGCTATTTTATTCCTCGTTAATGAATTCTTTCTTCTATCTATAAAGGCTAGATGAATTATCAAATTTATTTTATAATAGATAGTCAGTTATCTCAACTTCCAAGGTATAATTTAATACAATTTACACAAAATAAATCTTCATTGAAAAATAAATCTTTATAATGCATCCTGCAGTTTGAAATTAATTCTATTTTATATTATGAATTTATATAATAATTTCACTAACCTTCTTTTTATACTGCGTCAACTTTTATTTTTATCATTACTTACACGTGTTTCGGTGGATCCACCATCATCAGAGTAAATAAAATAATTGAAACTAAAAAATTTTTTTTTCTCACTTAATGTAGAATCTATAGAAGATGATACATCTTCAGTCATTTGTATAAATCATTTTTATAAAATTTTTGTCATTTATACAAATGGCTGAAGATGTATCATCTTCTATAGATTTTTAATAAATAAAGTTTTTAGTTTCAATTATATGTTATTTACTCTGATGATGGTGGATCCACCGAAACACGTGTAAGTAAAAATAAAAATAAAAGTTGACGCAATTTAAAAAGAAGATTGTACCAATTGGAGGAAATTTTTATTTGATTGAAAAAAAACAAATAGCATTGCTTGGCTCACATTTCGGCTGTAATTCTCAATGTTCTTGCTTATTTCAAAGCCGCACAACTAAACAACAAAATTATTTACAGATTTAATGTATTAATATGAATAATATTATAATGTACCGGGTGATTCATTTAAAAGTAGCCCGCTGCATTTAACAGCGGCCTTCGGCACTCAATTGGATTCAAATAGTAAGTGAATAAATAGTATTACTTAATACATAATTTTACATATTTATTTAAAATTTATATACAAGTTTCAACTTCACCTTTACAGTAGATGCTGAAAGTGGTGTCCTTGAATGCTTACACATTTTTGCGCTCGTTCAATGTTATTAATGCACATACGACGCAATACGGAAACGTCTATAGCTTGAATGGCTGCCACGATGTTATTCTTTAGCTCATGTATACTGCAAGGGTTTGTTTGATAAACAGTTCCTTTTAAATAACCCCATAGAAAAAAATCGCACATACTCAAATCGGGTGAACGAGGAGGCCACAAATCTTTACTAACAACTCGCATGGGAAAAGCCTGATTGATATAAGATAGGGACTGGTGAGACGTGTGACATGTTGCACCATCTTGCTGGAAAAAATTGTACTCGTGTTCATCGTCGGTTAAAACTGTTCATGAAATTCATTAAAAATTCTGACGTACACATCGCTATTTACAGTTTCATGAAAAAATATGGGCCCTATAATATTATAATATATCGCACTGTAGGAAGAAGAGTGTTGCAACTCAAAAATATACTTTTGGAGAAATAAGCGTTTAAAATTTTAGTCCAAGTTCATGAGTATATACCTTATGCTTGCTCATAACAGACAGGTGGAATTTCAAATGTTTTACACTCAATCTGTTCGTTGCATGGCTAAAATAAATACCTCTGTTTCTTATCACGTGGGTAAGCCAATTGAATGACTAAATCATTTAAGAACAGAAGAGGCAGAGGTGTAAAAGACACTAATCAGAGTTATCTCCTCTGAAAGTAATGAATTTCATTATACAGCCAGACCCTGTGGTGAATGAAGTGAATGTGTCATTTGCAGAGTGGAAAATATGTGCTTTTCAGAGGGTCCAGCATGCTGATAAGCGTACTTTTCCACTCAGCGAGGAAGGCAATGGAAAACCACCTCACTCCTCGTTTTACTTAGTAAAGTCTCTAGAGGTTCAAACCAGCCTTTCGGCTGTTTACCTAAACAACAACATACCATATGTAGGTACTGATTCATTTAAATTAAATTGGATTGTTTACACTCAATCAGTTGATGATGGACCATGTTTTAATTAACATGGTACAATAAAAGGAAATATTCAAAATTTAACCTTATTATTATTAATTTAGCATTATTTAATAATAAGGTTTTGAAGTAGTACTTTATTCTAGCCTGAAGATATGAATATCAAGCAACTACGTAATGTGTAAAAGTTCAAAATTTTGAGTTTTAACAGTCTTCTTACCACAGTGCGATATAATAATATTATTAATATAGAATAATGTATAAATATTTATATAAGTTTAGCAATTTTGACTAAACTCCATTTGTGACTGTTGTGATAACTGACTATCCATTCTATTAAACATGTATAATTCATCTGAATTCAATTGATAACGGAGGTAAACTATCCACACATTATAGAAAAGATGATGAGCCGTGTCTATTATTTATGCCTCTTTGTTACATGATGTATTTTTAAAATGGACCAGTTTACATTGATTGTTGGCATTCATTTACATTTGAATCTGTCATATTAGAAAGCCCATAAATTAAAAAAAAAAACTAACTTTTGGAAAAATTAAATAAAATACAATATTAAAAAATATAATTTGTTCAGATAGCTGTCCTCTTTAATAAAAAATGTATACTTTTGTCTTTGTAAAGACAAGCCACTTGTTTAAAAAAAAACATTGAAAATGTTGACTTAATATTTCTGAAATAAATTTGAGTAAAATGCTAACTTACGTTGTTTTATGTAAAACATGTTGCTGGACCAAAAGAAAATTACATTGTACAAGGCGTATTTTTAAAGTAAGTACCGTTTGAAAATAAAAAAAAATAAAAGGAAATTTGCAAAAACTAATTTTATTTTCGGAATCTACATACTTTTATCTATTTTTCTACATAGTTTTTAAGTTTTTGTAAACCATTATCATATCGCACAACTAAATTTTGGAAACCTTCTTCATAAAAACTTGCCGCCTGCTGTGATAACCAAGAATTCACGGCCGTTTTCAATTCGTCGTCATCGTCATAACGGCTGCCGCCCAAGTGATGTTTCAGATGACGGAAGAGATGAAAGTTGCTCGGCGCAAGGTCAGGGTTGTAGGGTGGGTGGTCCAAAACTTCCCAGCCAAAAGAGTCCAATGCAGCTCGGGTCTGAGCGGCAGTGTGAGGGCTTGCATTATCGTGCAGAAACAAAATTCCTTTTGTGAGCATGCCACGTCTCTTGTTTTGTGATTTCCGTATTTTAAAGCCAAACTGAGTTCGATTTTCATTTTGCGTCTTTCACTCATGTTTAAAATTAGGTTATGTTATTAAAGTTATTTTTTTTGTTTATTTCTAATGTTTTATTAATGATGTTAGGTTTATTGTTAATTATTTGCATTGGCAAGAGAAAGTTGTGTGAGTGTTTCACACCAGATTTTTATTGTGCATCTTTCTGTAACATTTTATAACCAGAAACTTTAATTTTTGCTTATCGATATAAATGACCTTTTCTAAATCATTACATTACAGAGATTATATTTTTTTTTTTACTTTTCGGCTATCAACTAATATCAGATGAGTTATATATTTTTTTAAATTACTAATTTGTTTTTTGTGTTGAATTAAATTTTTTTTAAAAAAATGTAGAAAATTTAGGATGTTTTAATATTTTGCCATAATTAAACATGTAGAAAAATAATGTAATATTGTTAATGGTATATCTGTAATTTTTATCATGTATAATATTGTGTACAGTACAACTTAAATTATTCAAATTTAACCGTATCAACCGGTTTCGAGGAAGTGAATTTAATGATACAACCTCAAATGTACAATAGTTTATCTGTATTCATGTTTTATTATTTTCTCTTGCCTATATGAATATATAGGAAGGAAAGTATTGTTTTCATGTCGATTTTCGAAATCCACTCTTCACTTCATATACACGTTTTCAGACCCCCTGATCACATAAAACATGTTTTTAGCGATTGGTCTGTGTATGTGTTTGTTTGTTTGTGAGTGCGCGTGCATGCGTGCGTGCGTGCGCATATATGTGTGTTTGTGTGTGTGTGAACAGAATGTCTCAAGAACGGAACATTGTACGAACTTGAAACTTGAAACTTAAGTTAGACACCACTACCGGACCTGACACGAACATTTTCATCAAAATTGGTCAACCGGAAGTAGTAGTTTATTCGTGTAATTTTTCACTTTTTTGTGATTTTCTCAAAAACTGGTCCTACAACTTTTTTTTTAAATCACCTGGTTTACTAAATTTTTTATGCTCTACAAGGTAGGGTAAGCGCCATGTTTGCTGAAGTTCTTGGTAAGGCTGTTTTTTCTTAAAAAAATTGTTTTTTTAAGATTGCGACTTTAATATAAATTTTAGCGCAAAAATTTATATAATAAAAGTTGTAGAAAATTTAAAATCCTACAACTTTTATTTTGAACGATTTTTTTGTATAATGCTTAGTTTAGCGGCAATTACACAAAGTGTCAACTACCAAAGTTCTAATGTATAATACTGGTTATTTGTGTATACTAAACTTAGGGTTATCCTAAATGATTAAAAGAAGGAAAATGTTTTTGGCGACAAATTAATTGATTTAAACACTCCATTACATATTTTACGCCCATAACAGACAGGTGGAGTGTTAAATTATTTACACTCAATCTGTTCGTTGCAGGGCTAAAATAAATAGTTCTGTTTCTTATCATATGGTCAGCCAATTAAATGACTGAATCATTTTAGAACAGAAGAGGTAGAAGTGTAAAAGACACTAATCAGAGATCTCTTCTGAAAGTAATGATTTTCATTATACAGCCAGACCCTGTGGTGAATGAAGTGAAGGTGTCATTTGCAGAGTGGAACATATGTGCTTTTCAGAGGGCCCGGCATGCTGATAAGCGTAGTTTTCCACTCAGTGAGTTGTGGCAATGGTAAACCACCTCACTCCTCGTTTTACTTAGTAAAACCTCTACAGGTTCAAACCAGCCTTTTGGCTGATGACCTAAACAACATTACACATTTAAAAATTGTAACACGATTATATGAGGTAGGGTAAAAAAGTTCCCGAAATTGTTGTGTACAGTCAAGCATTTGTTTGCTGGAAGGGAAATTTTTGTTAAAAAAGTTGGCATTAATATTAGGGACGGTGCCGTGCTGTTGAGCACAAGGTAGGAACAAATCAGAATTTTATCTTGATATATTTATTGTAAACTGAAATAATTTTAATAAATTAAGTTGTACTGTACATTTTTATTTTATTGAATTTTGTAAAATGTAAAATTTATTATCAAATGTCTTCCATTTACAATTTTTGTATAACTTTTCATACATATATTGTCCCTCCAATGGTAAACTCACGAATGTGCAAATTTTGCGAATATGAGTTTGTTAGTGGATACAACCCAACAACGCATGTTGTAGTAAACTGACGAATAAGTATCTTGTTCGGTTAGGGAGATACAGCCTTTGTAAAGGCTGTATCTGGACAGAACTTGTAACTGGACTGAACTTGGAAAACATATTTATTGGCAAAATTTCTACACTTTTTTTCTAGAAATCTTCGAAGTAGTCCCCGTTGAAGTTGATAACCCTTTGGTATCGGATTTTCCAGTCCCTGAACGCCCCCTGGAAGTCGGCAACCCGTAAAGCTTCTAGAGCCCTCGTCGTAGCGAGTTGAACAGCTTTTAGAGTCCCGAACCGCGTCCCCTTTAGTACTCTCTTGATCTTGGGGAATAAGAAGAAGTCCGGTGGTGCCGTATCCGGACTGTAGGGAGGCTGGAGCAACGTCGCCCTCGAGTGTTTGGCCAATTCCTCGGTAACAAGCAGACAGGTGTGCGACGGTGCATTGTCATGGTGGAGGATCCAGGAATCGGCAATCTCCGGACGGACTCGGCGAACCTGGGCGGTCAGTCTTATCGATCCTGACCTCTTCTGCGATTGCTCGGATGCTCAGACGACGGTCAGTGTTCAACACATCACGCACTATTTGCACATTTGGGTCCGTGTGAATGGTTGATGGACGTCTGGCGCGCTGTTCGTCATGGACGTCATCGCGGCCCTCTCGGAAATTCTTGTGCCACTGGAAGACTTGAGTTCTGGATATAGCTTCCTCACCGTAAACCTCATTGATCATTTTAAGAGCTTCCGTAGGCGTTTTTTTGAGTTTGACACAAAATTTGATGTTAACACGTTGCTCGATGCTACGCTCCATTTTCACTTTGACGAGATCACTGAACACGCACTGCGCTCTCGCACGATGCTAACCCTCCAAGCGTCTAGAAGCAACTGACTCGGGCCCACTCCCCTTCCCTCGATCCCCCACCACCACTAAAGCACCAGCAACTGGTTTACAAACGTTTTACCTGGGCGTCACAAGCTCAGTCCGGTTACTTTTTATACAAACCCTGTATATACACAAAGTGTGTTAAAGAAGAAAACATTGAATTTGTTTTTTGCTCTCTTGTAAAACTGACAATTTGCACATTCGTGAGTTTACGATTGGAGGGACGATATAATGCTATAGGATAATCAATCTAATGCGCACAATATTTCTAGTAATATGTAACATGTTGTTTTATCTTTATAAATAACTATAAATTAGCGTTATTTAAACCAAGTGAGAAACAGTATTAATGGTAGAGCTGATGAAGTAGTTTAGTTTAATCAGTGATGCTAATGTAATAACTTTCACAAAATTATACACTCATTGAGTATTGCATAATATTTTGGGGGTTGTATACTAGTAAGTTTTAGGGGATCTTTCTGGTACAGAAACGAGTAGTGAAGTGGATACTGAAGTCACGAGATTGCCTTTTGCGTATGGATGGGCTGTGAGAAGGGCAGTGAAATATTTGCAGTGCTGCCAACCTCAACAGTGAGACACTACTCGTATATTTCACTACTGTGCAGTTTCTGGATACATTTTGTAAGCTGTGGTTTATTCCGAGAAAATGTTTTCTTCATAAACCTTATAAGAAATAAATATGACCTGTAATATTGCCTATAACTTAATTACATGACTAGAAATGTTTGAGTTACTGTAATTACGAATGAATTGCCTTCTTTACTATTGCTGTCATCGACGTTTCATTATCAGTCTCTCTCTCTCTAGTACTTACCTAACCGTTTTATTTTTTTGCCAGGTGTCAACAAAACTGTTAAAAGAATAGCTTCTTCATTCACATCCTTAATTCGTTCTTTATTTTCTTAATTTCTTCTTTATTTTTCAAATTGTGGAAAGAAAAACATCACTGATGTGAGATAAAATTAAACCATGATAAGCTGCTATTCTGCCCTTAACAGACAGGTGGAGTGTCAATTTATTTACACTCAATCTGTTCGTTGCAGGGCTAAAATAAACAGTTCTGTTTCTTATCACATGGTCAGCCAATTAAATGACTGAATCATTTAAGAACAGAAGAGGTAGAGGTGTACTGTGACACTAATCAGAGTTGTCTCCTCTGAAAGTAATGAATTTCATTATACAGTTGGACCCTGTGATGAATGAAGTGAAGGTGTCATTTGCAGAGTGGAAAATCTGTGCTTTTCAGAGGGCCTGGCATGCTGATAAGCGTAATTTTTCACTCAGTGAGGAAGGCACTGGTAAACCACCACACTCCTTGTTTTACTTAGTAAAACCTCTAGAGGTTCAAACCAGCCTTTCGGCTGATGACCTAAACAACAACAAGCTGCTATTAGCAATTTTTTATCATTTTATCATTGAAATGATATGAAAGGGGTGAATAAAACGAAGAACATAAAAGGAATGACTGGGTTTAGTGAATCAACACTAACAACATTTAGTGGATTTGCCGGTATTGACATTGATTGACATTTGACGGTACGGACAATTAGCGAATGTTTTAAGGTTAAACTGAACAATCCAAGTTAGGCGATAATTTTGTGAAACGCATCCCTCACGTAAGTCGAGTTCTTACGTTTTGTTTTGTTTTTGTTCTTTAAAGAACTGTCTCAACAAACTGGCTGCCGCAATTAACACATTCCGTGCGGATGTGGTATACCTACCACGTAAGGATTTTTGTAAGTGACAGGTGTGGTAGGGATACCACAGCAGTCCTTTTCATACACTCACTCTCTGTCCTTACTAATCAATTCAACGTATCAAGGAACGACTTTCACACACTCTCAACTCAATGTATCATTTTAACTATTGAACGATTATAAAAAATCAGATCTACCAACCTTACTGACAAAAAACTTGAATAGTGTTTTTGAAATATCCAAGTGGTAGTCCTACCACATCCGTCAGTCACAAAAATCTCTGCGTAGTACTCGTACCACGTCCGTAAATCGGTAAATTCATTTGACGTCTCATTTAATTCTGTCGTAATCGATATTTGTCACGTATATTGACACCACCCTGAATGTGTTAACCAGTGGACCAATTATCCGGAATTGACTGTATTACATTTTCATATTTTAACTTTAATATAGTAAATAAAAACAAAATGGTAATAATTTAAGTAATGCTTTTACGAACTGCATTTACGAATAAAGTGTTACTTATTATTTTCATTACTCTTGTAAATTACGTAAATTTTCATTACGTAAATTTTCTAGAATTTATTACGTAAATACTAGAAAATTTTGCATATCTTTTCTCTGTATTTTATTAAATAATGTTTAGGAAATTTTTTTTCTATGGGACAGTTGTTATTATTGACCGGTATTTATCTGTTTTACATGCTCTAACCACTGCATTCTGTTCTGTTCTGGGATACCTTGTTGTTGTTGTTGTTGTTGTTCTTCTTCTTCTTCTTCTTTTTCTTCTTACTATCAAGGATTAGGCATAAGCCTGTTCCAAACTCACAAACCATCCTGCACACATCTACAGAACTACACTATGGTTGGGGTTCAATTAACCATACTCTCTCAGGAATGGTCGACCTGAGTTTGTACAAGACTACACAGTCTCATTTACACGTCATACACATCATTCTCATCTCATTGGGTTGCTTATTGTTCTGAATTGAACAAATTGCAACATACACACATTAGGGATTTTAAAAAAATGTATTACAAAAACTGATGGTAGTCTCCTTCTCAAAATGAGTAAAATATAGTTTTGTTCCATTTATTTTAGAGAAGACTGTATAGTTATACATTTTTGGGTAATTGTATTCTAAACAAGATTGTGGCAACGAGATGAACCCATTCTAGTACCTTTTAATCCAATTTCAGAGGGAAAGAAATTTTTAAAAATGTTCTGAAAAGCCCTGGTGTGAAAATGTGAAGAGAACCTTTTTTGTTAGGCAGTAGCCAAAAATATAAAACCTAGTTGGGCCGGTCGCATTGGCGCAGTTGGTAACGTGCTCGCCTTTCATCATGCGGTCCTGGGTTTGAATCCCACTCAGGCATGGGATATTTTCATACGTTACAAAAAATCATTTCATCCTCCATTGTACGATAATTACACCCCAACGTCGTCGCTAATGACCATTGCAGTTGATGCGACGTTAAATAAATATAAAAAAAAAAAAAAAAAAACCCACTTGGGCTTTTTTTTTTTTTTTTTTTTTTTTTTTTTTGGTTTAACGTCCGACTTCTGCAATTACTGCTAATGCAGACGGTGAAGGATGAAATGATTTTTTGTAACGTATGAAAATATGCCGTCCCTGAATGGTATTTGAACCCAAGACCGCATGATGAGAAGCGAGCACGTTACCAACTACGCCAATGCGGCCGGCATTGGCTGGATTCCCTGTACCCAAATCCATGAATCTGAAACAACCACCCTGAAAATCATAAAAATTAACAATGATAATTTTAAAATTGCAAATAATTTTCACGAAAAATTAGCAGCACTGAGCTACTAAACATTATAAGATGTGGCAACATTTATAATTTTATGTAAAAAAAAAACTACATTTTAATGTCTACAGCTCGGTTGAAGCTACATCATAAACCAACCCTTACACACACTCGTACGCACCTCTATATGTTGTGATTAGGGGTGTTGTACATTCCGCCGCCGCTATAGTGAGTCACCTAATAGGCACTTGACTGGAATACTACCATTTCGGTTGTAATTATCTTTATCAAAATTGTATCATGGCCTTCAGGCTAGCCCAGTCAGGAACCTGGTAGAAAGTCGCTATTATTTGTTAAGTAACACTGATTGGGCAAGCGACTTTGTATGGTGACCAGTTGACAGCCATCCATGAACAAACTCTACTGGGGGTCCTTGTTCAAACTCATGTTAATCTACGTAGAAAAAATACAGCAAAAAGCAGCAGCGATCAAATTGGGTAGTTGTCAACAATGTACAGTTCCTGATAACAAATAAAAGCTAAAAAAAATAAAATTGTATCATAATTTTTAAAATCTACATATTATTCCTTGAAAATTAGTCCAAACTCGGTGCCTTTGTGATAATCCTAAGAATTTCCGGCATTTCCAATGTTGGAAATGCTTAGGATTAAATAAAGGATTAAAGAAAGGAGTAAATAAAATTTTAAATGCAGTTGTTCAATAATAGTATTAATAAATTTAACAATTAATATTATTATTTTTTATACATGTAACAATTATTTCATCTTATTCCGTTAATATTTTGAAAACATAATATTTTATTAACACTTTCTATTTCATATAATGAATTCATACGAGGGTTATCCAGAAAATAACCTCCGTTTTGAAATAAAAAGTAAACGAGTGAAGATACAAAAACTTTATTATATACATATTAAAACTACAGTTTTTCTCTATTTTTCGACATAGTCACCAAACAGATTCAAGCACTTGTCGTATCTTGGAACAGTCTTTGAAATACCCTCTGCATAAAAATCTGCTGCCTGTGAATGTAGCCAACCATTCACGGCGTTTTGAAGCTCTTCGTCATTGGCGAACCGCTGAGATGCAAGCCACTGCTTCATGTTCGGGAACAGGTGAAAGTCACTAGAAGCTAAGTCCGGGCTGTATGGGGAATGATCAAAAATGTCCCATTTAAACTTGGCCAAAAGTTAATTTGTTCTTCAAGCTGTATGACGGCGAGCGTTGTCATGCACAAACACAACACCACGTGTCAGAAGGCCACGACACTTGTTTTGGACTTGGCTCCTAGTGACTTTCACCTGTTCCCGAACATGAAGCGGTGGCTTGCATCTCAGCGGTTCACCAATGACGAAGAGCTTCAAAACGTCGTGAATGGTTGGCTACATTCACAGGCGGCAGATTTTTATGCAGAGGGTATTTCAAAGACTGTTCCAAGATACGAAAAGTGCTTGAATCTGTTTGGCGACTATGTTGAAAAATAGAGAAAAACTGTAGTTTTAATATGTATATAATAAAGTTTTTGTATCTTCACTCGTTTACTTTTTATTTCAAAACAGAAGTTATTTTCTGGATAACCCTCATATAATAATTTCACCAACCTTCTTTTTAAACTGAATCACCTTTATTTTTATTCTTATTTATGCGTGTTTCGGTGAATCCACCATCATCAGAGTAAATAAAAAAATTGAAACTAAAAAAATTTTTATCTCGCTTATTTAAAATTTACGGAAGATGATACATTTTTTTAGTTTCAATTTTTTTATTTACTCTGATGATGGTGGATCCACCAAAACATGTGTAAGTAAAAATAAAAATAAAAGTGAAGCAGTTTATAAAGAAGGTTGGTGAAATTATTATATAAATTCATTATATGAAATAGAAATAATTTCAAACTGCAGGATGCATTATAAAGATTTATTTGATTAAAACTTTCGGTTTTATAAGATTAAGTAGCACTGCACACATATTTTTTATTTATTATTTTTATTATGATATTCATTGTTACATTTATTGATTTATTATATCATTGAACAATGGCAGTCAGAATTAAATCCAACATTAGAAAAGCTTAGGATTAGCACAATGGCACCGTGTTTGGGCTCATTTTTCAAGGAATAATATGTAGATTTTGAAAATTATTATACAATTTTGATAAAAATAATTACAACTTCTTCTTCTTGAGGTGCCTTCTCCATTACGAAGGTTGGCTATCATCATGGTCAGTCGTACCTTGTCCACTGCTGCTATGAAAAGGTCATGCGACGACCACCAGTTAAACGGTTCTCTCAGGTTTATTAACCAGGATATTCGTCTGCGTCCCACGGTGCGTTTACCAACGAGTTTCCCTTGAATTATGAGATGCAGAATCTCATATTTAGGCCCCCTCATGATGTGTCCAAGGTATGTCAGTTTTCTTATCTTTATGCTGTGCAGGATTTCCAGCTCTTTCCCCATTCTTCTGAGGACCTCCATATTTGTGACCCTGTCCGTCCACGGTATTCAAAGCTTCTAAAATCACAACTAAACTGGTAGTATTGCATTCAAGCACCTAGTAGGTGACTCACTACTGAAGTTTGCAGAATGCAGGTAAGGGGTCTCTGCGCATGAGTGTTTGTGTGAATTCGGTGTATGATCTAGGTTCCATGAAGCTGTGGACGTATTTTAAATTGGTTTTTATTCCAAAATTACATCATTTAAATGCATTTTATGGCAAATATATGATTAAAATTTTTAATGAGTTATTTGACATAAAATTTATCGATAAAAATTACTTTTGGATTCAATTGACAGTTGAAGAGTTGAGCGGATGAAGTTGTTAGGCAGACATTTAGTTATTTAAATGACGTGGAATGCCCGATCTTTACAGTTTAAGGAAAGGGCCAGTGTATTGGTTAAAATGTAAAGATAATATGGCTCTTTTTTCATCTGTTATAGGAGATATTTTCATATCAAATAAACGGTGTTTTTTTAGAGGTATAGAACTTTAAGTTGGCAGTACTGATTTCCATGGCGGCCATTTTGAAAACTGTTTTGTAATTTATGTTCGGTTTGGTTTGTAATTTTATAATGAATAGACTGACCCCTGAACAATGCTTGCAAATTGTGCAGATTTATTTTGAAAATCATGGTTCGGTTCGTGAAACTTATCGCGCACTACGTCCGTTTTATGATCGACATAATCGTCTATCAGAGCATTTTGTTCAGTGATGAAGCCCATTTTTGTTTGAATGACTACATGAATAAACAAAACTGCCGCATTTGGAGTGAAGGTAATCCACTAACTTTATGTAGTGGATAACTTCATCCATTAAGCTCTTCATTTCACTTGTAAACATCTCAATTATAACTTCATCCACTAAGTTCTTCATTTCACTTGTAAACATCTCAATTATAACTTCATCCACTAAGCTCTTCATTTCACTTGTAAACATCTCAATTATAACTTCATCCACTAAGCTCTTCATTTCACTTGTAAACATCTCAATTATAACTTCATCCACTAAGCTCTTCATTTCACTTGTAAACATCTCAATTATAACTTCATCCACTAAGCTCTTCATTTCACTTGTAAACATCTCAATTATAACTTCATCCACTAAGCTCTTCATTTCACTTGTAAACATCTCAATTATAACTTCATCCACTAAGCTTTTCATTTCACTTGTAAACATCTCAATTATAACTTCATCCACTAAGCTCTTCATTTCACTTGTAAACATCTCAATTATAACTTCATCCACTAAGCTTTTCATTTCACTTGTAAACATCTCAATTATAACTTCATCCACTAAGCTCTTCATTTCACTTGTATTCATGATACAGTTTGCCATAAGGTGTATTTTTAATCTAAAAACTAGGGCACTATTGTAGTTGTATTGCAAAAAAAAACAATCAATAATATTAAAAATGATTTAACAAAACATTTTTTTAGTAATTATTATAATAATTATGTTTATTAGGTTTTAGTTAATGTAATTAATAATATTGTTAGTTTATAATAGAGTAAAAATAACAAACAATAATCAAAAATTTTATGTATATTTCATATTATTATTATTATTATTATTATTTATATAATTATTAAGAACTAATCAAAATATTATTATTAGTATTATTTACAGGGTGTGCAAAAAGTTATTTGTATCGTTTTTATTTTTATAACTTGTCAAAGTTTAAAAAAGTGTAAATAAGATTGATGTGTTTTAGCTATCCCCTGATAGATTTCAACGTTGTTAATGAGTATCATAAAACGTGTTTTATGCAAACCAGTTAGTTTTATCACTGGTTTATTTTAATGTCTGTTGTTTTGATTTTTCTTAAAAGTGCTTTCTTGTTGATTTTTACTTTCTCTTGCTTGTATGAATATATAGGAAGGAAAGTATTGTTGATTTTAAGAAATCCAGTTTTCAGTGGGTATACGTGTTTTCAGACTCCCTCAACCCAACAAAACATGTTTTTAGGGATTGGACCTATGGTGAATGAAGCAAAGGTGTCATTTGCTAGGTGGAAAGTACATAGGTGCTTTTTGGAGGGCCTGGCATGAGCCGAAAGGCTCAGTGAGGAAAGCAATAGTAAACCACCTCAATATTCGTTTTTATTTAGTAACCTCTAGAGCAGCGGTTCCCAAACTTCTACCTTTTACGCTCCCTTTTGCCAAAAAGAAAACTTCTCACGCCCCCTTACACAATTTTATTGGGCAATGAAAAATCACGTATTACATTGAATAACCATACATTTATTTTTTTATTTTTTGTAGCATTAGAAGTTTGTAGCAATTTAATTTTAACAAGAGACAAAATAAATCAGTGGATGGATGACCTTGCATTTTTTTTTTTTTAAAAAGGTTGATTATTAGAAAGTGCACAACGTAAATCATTGATAAAACCAACATTGCATCGATGCTTTGTTTCTATTGTAACAAGTGCTGAAAACACTTTTTCGCACAGATAGGCGCTTCATAAAGATAATTACAATTACTGCACTTGCTGTTATATACTGGGGTAAACTTAGTAATACTTAACCCAAAGTGATGTTTTGTCAATTTTATCGAAATCGTTTTTCGCAGCAGAAACATTTTTTATTTCTAAAACTTTTTTTAAGTAATTCGGGCAGAAAGTCTATGTTGACACTGAAAGGATCCGTTATGGAGGGTAAAGCTATCTCGAAGTCCCGCGCCCCCCTTGACGTGTCTTCACATCTCCCTTGGGGGGCGTGCCCCCCACTTTGGGAACTGTTACTCTAGAGGTTAAAACCAGCCTTTCAGCTGATGGCATAAAAAACATAACATGTATTTTGGTGGAATAGCATTATGTGAGTGTTTGTGTATATGACATTGTTTACTGCAACATTGGCATAGTTGGTAACGTGCTCGCCTCTCATCATGCGGTCTTGGGTTCGAATCCCATTCAGGCACGGCATTTTTTCATACGTTACAAAATACCATTTCATCCTTCACCGTCTGCATTAGCAGTAATTGCAGAACAGTCGGACGTTAAACAAAAAAAAAAAAACTGTTTTAAATCTTAGTCAACCAAGTTGTGTCCAAGCTCAACCAAAAACACAAAAATTGTTTTAAAATTTCTGTAAAATTGGTTTTTTATGAAAAAAAGCTACTCTTTAAGAGGAATCAAATGACACTATTTTTGTTTCCAAGTGCAAAGTTTCCGGCCGCATTGGTGTAGTTGGTAACATACTCGCCTCTTATCATGCGGTCTTGGGTTCGAATCCCATTCAGGCATATTTTCATATGTTACAAAAAAATCATTTCATCCTTCACAGTCTGCATTAGCAGTATGTGCGTGCGTGAATTGCATCATTCTACTGAAACTGTCGCAGAGAACAGATGTCGGTGGACATTTGTGAAAATCCCCCAAGGAAACATGTCAACCCTTCCACCATGTTGGAGGTCGCTCTTTTAGGAAAAAGAGGCTTCCGTAGGCCTAGACCATATAAACCTACGGTACGTTATCCATTCCACCGAGTAGTCGGCTGTCAATTCCCTCCCCCCTCTACTGCTGTACTACTCACACCATTATTTCTCCCTTCATCGTACCTCAACCAAATCCGTCTACTGCGCATATGCTTACATAACTTTGAAAACCTGTACTTGCAGAACAGTCGGACGTAAAACCAAAAAAAAAGTGCGGAGTTTGATTTCTTTACTTACGGTTTTGGTAGATTTCCAGTCAAAACCAGGCATTGAAACACAATCCGAATTCATTAACTTTTCATGCAGATTACGATTCTGAAAACCATTAGTTGGTATCTCTTGTAGTTTCTTAAATCTGAATGTGACAGCCAGACATCAAAAAATGATGGATGAAATTTTTTTCCCCTTCACAACCGCAGAATAAGACAAATTTCCAACCTCCACTATCTCATCAATAATATAACCGTCTACGCTTACCTCCCACCCCCCACCCTGGAGGAGTTCATACACCCAACTTCAAGAGTCAACGCTCTGTACAGCCAGCTGTCAGAGAAATCTACACGACACAAGTAAACATTAAACAGCCATTCAACTGTCACCGGATGATGACATTACGTGGCTAACCTTATCATTTTGGTGGCCCTGAAAAGGGCCGTTTAGGTGTGTGTTTGCCGGGGTGGGTAGATGTGTTTGATGGCCCTGAAAAGGGCCGGTGTAAACCTTATTAAATTGGTCCTGAAAAGAACCGTGTGTGTAGGCAGCGCGTGGCTGCGACGAGAGCCGTAGCTCAGGTTGATGGCCCTGAGAAGGGCCGGTTAAAACCTTATTAAATTGGTCCTGAGAAGGACCGTTGTGCTGGTCTCGAAGGAGACCAGTGTAGGCAGCGCGTGGCTGCGAGAGCTGCGGCGACGGCTGCTGCGTTGCTGGCTGCTGCAAGTGCCAGAGCATCTTCCTTCTTTATCTCGTGGATGTAGTCGGTTGATCTTCGTCGGAAATGTAGAGCGTAATGACAAGCGGCTCAGTGCAGTGCGCTTTTATAGCTACTGAGAGCGCTGTGGTAGGGGGCGGTAACTCACTCGGCCTTGGCAACAAAGCCCTCTATTGGAAGGCAGCCGAAAGGATTGTCGGGCACCGCTAAGGGCTTTGTCGCTTCGCCGCTAAAGGGCCCATCGCGCCGACAAAGGCCGGCAACACAGTAAATGATTAATTTTAGAACGGGTGGCGGTGACAACGATTTTCTATACACTCCATACAAACATCCCTATAAATATTTCATACTAGTAAAGAAAACTCCCGACTAGAAAAAGCTTCCCTTCCCAAGGCAATGTTCTCGCTGTTATCCTGATTCCAAGCTCATCTTTCAGCTAATTAATCATCTGTTATAATCCCAAATAAAGAAAATTCCAAAAAAGTTCCTTTCATCCAATTCTCTGAACGACAAGGTAGCCTGGCTACGACGTCGTCATCCGGAACGCAAACTCACTTATTTCACGACTCTCACTCAGATGAAATTTTGAAAAATTGCGACCAATAACATATATTAATATTATATTATTGTATTATTATATATAATATAATATATAATAGACTATATATTATATATAATATATATTATAATATTTATATATAATATGTAAACGTATATAATATATATTATATTATTATATATTATATTATATATTAATATTGACATGCATGGTGTATAAATGTATACAAAAAAGAATGTAATCTTCATGTGGACATTCAAATGTGCGATTACATAGGCATTTTAGGCTTTCTTAACATTGACAAGTTATAATATTTGTTAATTATTCCTGTATTACGTTTTTGTACGCCCACTGTTATTATAATATTATTATTATTACTACTACTACTACATGTAATTGTAAAAATCAAAAAGTATTATGGTACAACTAAATTAGAATAATAATTATATTATTAATTTTGTTTAGTAAGATTATTCAATCCTTGAACCATTTAAAGTTCAGCCGTTCTTAGTTTGCTCCTACTGTCAACAAACCAAAGCCACCTACTACAGGGTGCACGCTAGAGTCCTGACTTTATGGATGTCGTATTCCTATTAAGATAACTATTTTTTAAATTATAAGTACTTAAAGTACTAAAAACATCAGTCATGATATGATGTAGGCCTAACAATTGAATTTAAAAAAATACTTTTTAAAGTATTTTGTATTTAAATACTTTTGAAAGTATTTTGTTGTTACTTTTTAATCAGCGTGTACACATTTTTACATAATGCGCATGCTCAGTGACATCATTATTTGTTTACATTAGGAGCAAACTTAGAGAGGCTGGACTGTACCTTGAATCCTTTATAAGCTGAACTCAATATTTTTCTAGATGGCGACAAAAGCAAAAATTTCATGTTCATGTAATTTTTGTCAAATATTTTTTTTTTGGTTTTTTTCATCAATCAACAATGGTGAAAAAGTGAAATATTTAATGTCATGTTATTGTGTATAAAAAAGCTCAGAGTACTTTTTCATAACTGCTTTAGTAATGTACGCCTCGTTAAAGACTTACAAACGACCAGGAACAGAAAAAGTTAGAAAATGTTCAAAAAAAGTACGTGAACTACAGTCTTGCTACTTTTAGTGAAACAATGAATTATTGAAAGTCATATTTTTCTGTTTAAAAGAGCTCAGGGTACTTTTTCATGGCTGGATTCGTAATCTACGGCTCTTAAAGCATTAGAAACGATCAACAACGAATAAAGTTGTTACGAGAACAGCCATTAAAAAGTACCCTGAGCCTTATAAAAGACAAAAATAAGACTTTTAATTTTTCACTGTTTCTTTGAAAGTAGCAAGACTATAGTTCATGTACTTTTTTTGGAATTTTTCAAACTTTTTCTGTTACTCATCAGTTCTGATGCTTTAAGAGGCGTAGATTATGAAAACAGCCATTAAAAAGGACCCTGAGCCTTGTATAAGACAAATATAAGACTTTTAATTTTTCACTGTTTCACTGAAAGTAGCAAGACTATAGTTCATGTACTTTTTTTGGAATTTTTCAAACTTTTTCTGTTACTCATCGATTCTGATGCTTTAAGAGACGTAGATTATGAAAACAGCCATAAAAAAGTACCCTGAGCCCTTTATATAACAAAAAAAAGACTTTTAATTTATTACTGTTTCACTGAAAGTAGCAAGACTCATGTACTTTTCATGTACTTTCATGTACTTTTTTTGGAATTTTTCAAACTTTTTCTGTTAATCATCGATTCTGATGCTTTAAGAGGCGTAGATTATGAAAACAGCCATAAAAAAGTACCCTGAGCCTTGTATAAGACAAAAAAAAGATATTTAATTTTTCACTGTTTCACTGAAAGTAGCAAGACTATAGTTCATGTACTTTTTTTGGAATTTTTCAAACGTTTTCTGTTATTCATCGATTCTGATGCTTTAAGAGGCGTAGATTATGAAAACAGCCATAAAAAAGTACCCTGAGCCTTGTATAAGACAAAAAAAAGTTATTTAATTTTTCACTGTTTCACTGAAAGTAGCAAGACTATAGTTCATGTACTTTCTTTGGAATTTTTCAAACTTTTTCTGTTAATCATCGATTCTGATGCTTTAAGAGGCGTAGATTATGAAAACAGCCATAAAAAAGTACCCTGAGCTCTTTATATAACAAAAAAAAGACTTTTAATTTATTACTGTTTCACTGAAAGTAGCAAGACTATAGTTCATGTACTTTCTTTGGAATTTTTCAAACTTTTTCTGTTAATCATCGATTCTAATGCTTTAAGAGGCGTAGATTATGAAAACAGCCATAAAAAAGTACCCTGAGCCCTTTATATAACAGAAAAAAGACTTTTAATTTATTACTGTTTCACTGAAAGTAGCAAGTTCATGTACTTTTGTTGGAATTTTTCAAACTTTTTCTGTTAATCATCGCCTGATGCTTTAAGAGGCGTAGATTGTGAAAACAGCCATAAAAAAGTACCCTGAGCCTTGTATAAGACAAAAAATGATATTTAATTTTTCACTGTTTCACTGACTATATAGTTCATGTACTTTTTTTGGAATTTTTCAAACTTTTTCTGTTAATAATCGATTCTGATGCTTTAAGAGGCGTAGATTTTGAAAACAGCCATAAAAAAGTACCCTGAGCCCTTTATATAACAGAAAAAAGACTTTTAATTTATTACTGTTTCACTGAAAGTAGCAAGTTCATGTACTTTTGTTGGAATTTTTCAAACTTTTTCTATTAATCATCGCCTGATGCTTTAAGAGGCGTAGATTATGAAAACAGCCATAAAAAAGTACCCTGAGGCTTGTATAAGACGAAAAAAAAGACTTTTAATTTTTCACTGTTTTACTGAAAGTAGCAAGACTATAGTTCATGTCCTTTTTTTGGAATTTTTCAAACTTTTTCTGTTAATCATCGATTCTGATGATTTAAGAGGCGTAGATTATAAAAACAGCCATAAAAAAGTACCCTGAGCCTTGTATAAGACAAAAAAAAGGTATTTAATTTTTCACTGTTCTACTGAAAGTAGCTGAAAGTAGTATGACTATAGTTCATGTACTTTCTTTGGAATTTTTCAAACTTTTTCTGTTAATCATCGATTCTGATGCTTTAAGAGGCGTAGATTATGAAAACAGCCATAAAAAAGTACCCTGAGCTCTTTATATAACAAAAAAAAGACTTTTAATTTATTACTGTTTCACTGAAAGTAGCAAGACTATAGTTCATGTACTTTTTTTGGAATTTTTCAAACTTTTTCTGTTACTCATCGATTCTGATGCTTTAAGAGGCGTAGATTATGAAAACAGCCATAAAAAAGTACCCTGAGCCTTGTATAAGACAAAAAAAAGTTATTCAATTTTTCACTGTTTCACTGAAAGTAGCAAGACTATAGTTCATGTACTTTCTTTGGAATTTTTCAAACTTTTTCTGTTAATCATCGATTCTGATGCTTTAAGAGGCGTAGATTATGAAAACAGCCATAAAAAAGTACCCTGAGCCTTGTATAAGACACAAAAAAGGTATTTAATTTTTCACTGTTTCACTGAAAGTAGCAAGACTATAGTTCATGTACTTTCTTTGGAATTTTTCAAACTTTTTCTGTTAATCATCGATTCTGATGCTTTAAGAGGCGTAGATTATGAAAACAGCCATAAAAAAGTACCCTGAGCTCTTTATATAACAAAAAAAGACTTTTAATTTATTACTGTTTCACTGAAAGTAGCAAGACTATAGTTCATGTACTTTCTTTGGAATTTTTCAAACTTTTTCTGTTAATCATCGATTCTAATGCTTTAAGAGGCGTAGATTATGAAAACAGCCATAAAAAAGTACCCTGAGCCTTGTATAAGACAAAAAAAGATATTCAATTTTTCACTGTTTCACTGACTATATAGTTCATGTACTTTTTTTGGAATTTTTCAAACTTTTTCTGTTAATCATCGATTCTGATGCTTTAAGAGGCGTAGATTATGAAAACAGCCATAAAAAAGTACCCTGAGCCCTTTATATAACAGAAAAAAGACTTTTAGTTTATTACTGTTTCACTGAAAGTAGCAAGACTACAGTTCATGTACTTTTGTTGGAATTTTTCAAACTTTTTCTGTTAATCATCGATTCTGATGCTTTAAGAGGCGTAGATTATAAAAACAGCCATAAAAAAGTACGCTGAGCCTTATATGAGACAAAAAAAAAGATATTTAATTTTTCACTGTTTCACTGAAAGTAGCAAGACACTGAAAGTAGCAAGTTCATGTACTTTTTTTGGAATTTTTCAAACTTTTTCTGTTATTCATCGATTCTGATGCTTTAAGAGGCGTAGATTATGAAAACAGCCATAAAAAAGTACCCTGAGCCTTGTATAAGACAAAAAAAAGTTATTTAATTTTTCACTGTTTCACTGAAAGTAGCAAGACTATAGTTCATGTACTTTCTTTGGAATTTTTCAAACTTTTTCTGTTAATCATCGATTCTGATGCTTTAAGTGGCGTAGATTATGAAAACAGCCATAAAAACGTACCCTGAGCCTTGTATAAGACAAAAAAAAGACTTTTAATTTTTCACTGTTTCACTGAAAGTAGTAAGTAGTATAGTAATACTTATAGTATTACAAGTAAGTAGTATAGTAAGTAGTAAGTAGTATAGTTCATGTACTCTTTTTGGAATTTTTCGAACTTTTTCTGTTAATCATCGATTCTGATGCTTTAAGTGGCGTAGATTATGAAAACAGCCATAAAAAAGTACCCTGAGCCTTGTATAAGACAAAAAAAAGACTTTTAATTTTTCACTGTTTCACTAAAAGTAGCAAGACTATAAGTTCATGTACTTTTGTTAGAATTTTTCAAACTTTTTCTGTTAATCATCGATTCTGATGCTTTAAGTGGCGTAGATTATGAAAACAGCCATAAAAACGTACCCTGAGCCTTGTATAAGACAAAAAAAAGACTTTTAATTTTTCACTGTTTCACTGAAAGTAGTAAGACTATAGTTCATGTACTTTTGTTGGAATTTTTCAAACTTTTTCTGTTAATCATCGATAATTAATTTTTTAATTTTTCACTGTTTCACTAAAAGTAGCAAGACTATAGTTCATGTACTTTTGTTAGAATTTTTCAAACTTTTTCTGTTAATCATCGATTCTGATGCTTTAAGTGGCGTAGATTATGAAAACAGCCATAAAAACGTACCCTGAGCCTTGTATAAGACAAAAAAAAGACTTTTAATTTTTCACTGTTTCACTGAAAGTAGTAAGTAGTATAGTAATACTTATAGTATTACAAGTAAGTAGTATAGTAAGTAGTAATAAAAACGTACCCTGAGCCTTGTATAAGACAAAAAAAAGACTTTTAATTTTTCACTGTTTCACTGAAAGTAGTAAGACTATAGTTCATGTACTTTTGTTGGAATTTTTCAAACTTTTTCTGTTAATCATCGATAATTAATTTTTTAATTTTTCACTGTTTCACTAAAAGTAGCAAGACTATAGTTCATGTACTTTTGTTAGAATTTTTCAAACTTTTTCTGTTAATCATCGATTCTGATGCTTTAAGTGGCGTAGATTATGAAAACAGCCATAAAAACGTACCCTGAGCCTTGTATAAGACAAAAAAAAGACTTTTAATTTTTCACTGTTTCACTGAAAGTAGTAAGTAGTATAGTAATACTTATAGTATTACAAGTAAGTAGTATAGTAAGTAGTAAGTAGTATAGTTCATGTACTCTTTTTGGAATTTTTCGAACTTTTTCTGTTAATTATCGATTCTGATGCTTTAAGTGGCGTAGATTATGAAAACAGCCATAAAAAAGTACCCTGAGCCTTGTATAAGACAAAAAAAAGACTTTTAATTTTTCACTGTTTCACTAAAAGTAGCAAGACTATAAGTTCATGTACTTTTGTTAGAATTTTTCAAACTTTTTCTGTTAATCATCGATTCTGATGCTTTAAGTGGCGTAGATTATGAAAACAGCCATAAAAACGTACCCTGAGCCTTGTATAAGACAAAAAAAAGACTTTTAATTTTTCACTGTTTCACTGAAAGTAGTAAGACTATAGTTCATGTACTTTTGTTGGAATTTTTCAAACTTTTTCTGTTAATCATCGATTCTGATGCTTTAAGAGGCGTAGATTATGAAAACAGCCATAAAAAAGTACCCTGAGGCTTGTATAAGACAAAAAAAAGACTTTTAATTTTTCACTGTTTCACTGAAAGTAGTAAGACTATACTTACATGTACTTTTCATGTACCTTTGTTCATGTACTTATGAAAACTCACAATTGCTCATGATTATGTATGATTTATGATTGTGTTATGATTTTTCAAACTTTTTCTGTTAATCATCGGTTCTGATGCTTTAAGAGGCGTAGATTATGAAAACAGCCATAAAAAAGGACCCAGAGCCTCGTATAAGACCAAAAAAAAGATATTTAATTTTTCACTGTTTCACTGAAAGTAGCAAGACTATAGTTCATGTACTTTTTTTGGAATTTTTCAAACTTTTTCTGTTAATCATCGATTCTGATGCTTTAAGAGGCGTAGATTATGAAAACACCCATAAAAAAGTACCCTGAGCCTTGTATAAGACAAAAATAAGATATTTAATTTTTCACTGTTTCACTGAAAGTAGCAAGACTATAGTTCATGTACTTTCTTTGGAATTTTTCAAACTTTTTCTGTTAATCATCGATTCTGATGCTTTAAGAGGCGTAGATTATGAAAAAAAACCATAAAAAAGTACCCTGAGCCCTTTATATAACAAAAAAAAGACTATTAATTTATTACTGTTTCACTGAAAGTAGCAAGACTATAGTTCATGTACTTTTTTTGGAATTTTGTAAACTTTTTCTGTTACTCATCAATTCTAATGCTTTAAGAGGCGTAGATTATGAAAACCGCCATAAAAAAGTACCCTGAGCCTTGTATAAGACAAAAAAAAAAGATATTTAAATTTTCACTGTTTCACTGAAAGTAGCAAGACTATAGTTCATGTACTTTCTTTGGAATTTTTCAAACTTTTTCTGTTAATCATCGATTCTGATGCTTTAAGAGGCGTAGATTATGAAAACAGCCATAAAAAAGTACCCTGAGCTCTTTATATAACAAAAAAAAGACTTTTAATTTATTACTGTTTCACTGAAAGTAGCAAGACTATAGTTCATGTAATTTCTTTGGATTTTTTCAAACTTTTTCTGTTAATCATCGATTCTAATGCTTTAAGAGGCGTAGATTATGAAAACAGCCATAAAAAAGTACCCTGAGCCTTGTATAAGACAAAAAAAGATATTTAATTTTTCACTGTTTTACTGACTATATAGTTCATGTACTTTTTTTGGAATTTTTCAAACTTTTTCTGTTAATAATCGATTCTGATGCTTTAAGAGGCGTAGATTATGAAAACAGCCATAAAAAAGTACCCTGAGCCCTTTATATAACAGAAAAAAGACTTTTAATTTATTACTGTTTCACTGAAAGTAGCAAGTTCATGTACTTTTGTTGGAATTTTTCAAACTTTTTCTGTTAATCATCGCCTGATGCTTTAAGAGGCGTAGATTATGAAAACAGCCATAAAAAAGTACCCTGAGGCTTGTATAAGACGAAAAAAAAGACTTTTAATTTTTCACTGTTTTACTGAAAGTAGCACGACTATAGTTCATGTCCTTTTTTTGGAATTTTTCAAACTTTTTCTGTTAATCATCGATTCTGATGATTTAAGAGGCGTAGATTATAAAAACAGCCATAAAAAAGTACCCTGAGCCTTGTATAAGACAAAAAAAAGGTATTTAATTTTTCACTGTTTCACTGAAAGTAGCTGAAAGTAGTATGACTATAGTTCATGTACTTTCTTTGGAATTTTTCAAACTTTTTCTGTTAATCATCGATTCTGATGCTTTAAGAGGCGTAGATTATGAAAACAGCCATAAAAAAGTACCCTGAGCTCTTTATATAACAAAAAAAAGACTTTTAATTTATTACTGTTTCACTGAAAGTAGCAAGACTATAGTTCATGTACTTTTTTTGGAATTTTGTAAACTTTTTCTGTTACTCATCGATTCTGATGCTTTAAGAGGCGTAGATTATGAAAACAGCCATAAAAAAGTACCCTGAGCCTTGTATAAGACAAAAAAAAAGTTATTTAATTTTTCACTGTTTCACTGAAAGTAGCAAGACTATAGTCATGTACTTTCTTTGGAATTTTTCAAACTTTTTCTGTTAATCATCGATTCTGATGCTTTAAGAGGCGTAGATTATGAAAACAGCCATAAAAAAGTACCCTGAGGTCTTTATATAACAAAAAAAAGACTTTTAATTTATTACTGTTTCACTGAAAGTAGCAAGACTATAGTTCATGTACTTTTTTTGGAATTTTGTAAACTTTTTCTGTTACTCATCGATTCTGATGCTTTAAGAGGCGTAGATTATGAAAACAGCCATAAAAAAGTACCCTGAGCCTTGTATAAGACAAATAAAAAGTTATTTAATTTTTCACTGTTTCACTGAAAGTAGCAAGACTATAGTTCATGTACTTTCTTTGGAATTTTTCAAACTTTTTCTGTTAATCATCGATTCTAATGCATTAAGAGGCGTAGATTATGAAAACAGCCATAAAAAAGTACCCTGAGCCTTGTATAAGACAAAAAAAGATATTTAATTTTTCACTGTTTCACTGACTATATAGTTCATGTACTTTTTTTGGAATTTTTCAAACTTTTTCTGTTAATCATCGATTCTGATGCTTTAAGAGGCGTAGATTATGAAAACAGCCATAAAAAAGTACCCTGAGCCTTGTATAAGACAAAAAAAAGACTTTTAATTTCTCACTGTTTCACTTAAAGTAGCAAGACTACAGTTCATGTACTTTTGTTGGAATTTTTCAAACTTTTTCTGATAATCATCGATTCTGATGCTTTAAGAGGCGTAGATTATAAAAACAGCCATAAAAAAGTACCCTGAACCTTGTATAAGACACAAAAAAGGTATTTAATTTTTCACTGTTTCACTGAAAGTAGCAAGACTATAGTTCATGTACTTTCTTTGGAATTTTTCAAACTTTTTCTGTTAATCATCGATTCTAATGCTTTAAGAGGCGTAGATTATGAAAACAGCCATAAAAAAGTACCCTGAGCCCTTTATATAACAGAAAAAAGACTTTTAATTTATTACTGTTTCACTGAAAGTAGCAAGTTCATGTACTTTTGTTGGAATTTTTCAAACTTTTTCTATTAATCATCGCCTGATGCTTTAAGAGGCGTGGATTATGAAAACAGCCATAAAAAAGTACCCTGAGGCTTGTATAAGACGAAAAAAAAGACTTTTAATTTTTCACTGTTTTACTGAAAGTAGCACGACTATAGTTCATGTCCTTTTTTTGGAATCTTTCAAACTTTTTCTGTTAATCATCGATTCTGATGATTTAAGAGGCGTAGATTATAAAAACAGCCATAAAAAAGTACCCTGAGCCTTGTATAAGACAAAAAAAAGGTATTTAATTTTTCACTGTTCTACTGAAAGTAGCTGAAAGTAGTATGACTATAGTTCATGTACTTTCTTTGGAATTTTTCAAACTTTTTCTGTTAATCATCGATTCTGATGCTTTAAGAGGCGTAGATTATGAAAACAGCCATAAAAACGTACCCTGAGCCTTGTATAAGACAAAAAAAAGTTATTTAATTTTTCACTTTTTCACTGAAAGTAGCAAGACTATAGTTCATGTACTTTCTTTGGAATTTTTCAAACTTTTTCTGTTAATCATCGATTCTGATGCTTTAAGAGGCGTAGATTATGAAAACAGCCATAAAAAAGTACCCTGAGCCTTGTATAAGACACAAAAAAGGTATTTAATTTTTCACTGTTTCACTGAAAGTAGCAAGACTATAGTTCATGTACTTTCTTTGGAATTTTTCGAACTTTTTCTGTTATTCATCGATTCTGATGCTTTAAGAGGCGTAGATTATGAAAACAGCCATAAAAAAGTACCCTGAGCTCTTTATATAACAAAAAAAAGACTTTTAATTTATTACTGTTTCACTGAAAGTAGCAAGACTATAGTTCATGTACTTTCTATGGAATTTTTCAAACTTTTTCTGTTAATCATCGATTCTAATGCTTTAAGAGGCGTAGATTATGAAAACAGCCATAAAAAAGTACCCTGAGGCTTGTATAAGACGAAAAAAAAGACTTTTAATTTTTCACTGTTTTACTGAAAGTAGCACGACTATAGTTCATGTCCTTTTTTTGGAATTTTTCAAACTTTTTCTGTTAATCATCGATTCTGATGATTTAAGAGGCGTAGATTATAAAAACAGCCATAAAAAAGTACCCTGAGCCTTGTATAAGACAAAAAAAAGGTATTTAATTTTTCACTGTTTCACTGAAAGTGGCAAGACTATAGTTCATGTACTTTCTTTGGAATTTTTCAAACTTTTTCTGTTAATCATCGATTCTGATGCTTTAAGAGGCGTAGATTATGAAAACAGCCATAAAAAAGTACCCTGAGCTCTTTATATAACAAAAAAAAGACTTTTAATTTATTACTGTTTCACTGAAAGTAGCAAGACTATAGTTCATGTACTTTTTTTGGAATTTTGTAAACTTTTTCTGTTACTCATCGATTCTGATGCTTTAAGAGGCGTAGATTATGAAAACAGCCATAAAAAAGTACCCTGAGCTCTTTATATAACAAAAAAAAGACTTTTAATTTATTACTGTTTCACTGAAAGTAGCAAGACTATAGTTCATGTACTTTTTTTGGAATTTTTCAAACTTTTTCTGTTATTCATCGATTCTGATGCTTTAAGAGGCGTAGATTATGAAAACAGCCATAAAAAAGTACCCTGAGCCTTGTATTAGACAAAAAAAAGTTATTTAATTTTTTACTGTTTCACTGAAAGTAGCAAGACTAATTCATGTACTTTCTTTGGAATTTTTCAAACTTTTTCTGTTAATCATCGATTCTGATGCTTTAAGAGGCGTAGATTATGAAAACAGCCATAAAAAAGTACCCTGAGCCTTGTATAAGACAAAAAAAAAGACTTTTAATTTATTACTGTTTCACTGAAAGTAGACGCACTCTGATATGTG